>CAWUFW010002626.1:1650000-2123945 GCA_963921515.1 Calotriton arnoldi
GTCAACATCTAGCTGGTCACAACTCGGGCAGGCAGCGTCTGTTCTGTGAAAATATCAGTTCATTTTTATTTGGGTGTGAGGTATCCCCTGTGTATGATATAAAGCTGGAAGCACCAAACATTGCACCAAACATTGCTGGGAGCCCAGGGAAATTAGTGCTCTCTCTCCCTGCTGCGCAGCCGAACGAAGACCCTGGCTTCAAACCTCCGACACCTCACAGCCGCAGCCTTGTGCCAGCGCCCACGGGGCACTCTGAGTGGCATCGAGCAGCACCGCATCCTAGGACACAGAGAGGAACTGCCCACGAGGGGGAAATGGAAAGGAAGGGGTGTGAGTGATTGTGGAGTACAACTCTCTGACACACTGAAGCCTCTTCCACTGAGCTCCTCGCCCTCCGGAGGAGTCCTGTCCGACCCCAGACGCACCCTTGAAACCCTGTGGAGAGCCAAGTTGGTCTGTTTCAGATTCTGAACTGGGGACGCCAGGAAGCACTTTCTTGTTTGGGCCAGCGCGAGTACCACCGGGAGAAGGGAGAGGAGCGAGGACTCCAACTCCCAGCAGCCTCAACGCCACCATCACCAGCATCGCGCCAGGTGGCGCATAAATCATCTTGCCGGTTCAAGGGCGGGCCTGTCCTGCGCCCGTCAGAGCCTGGCAGAGGCTGGGCTGGGCTACCCCCCTGTAAACTGCTATGCTATGCGAGGATTGAGGAACACTATTTAAAGGTATCGTGTGACAGGATTGTTTTATTTTAAATTTTGTCTTTGCCAAAGAATGGGGAAACGTAAGGCTGGGGACGCTGCCAATCACAACATTAAGAAATCAAAGAAATCAGGTTCAATCAAGCATGGGGTCAGACTAGGGGCCACAGCTCAAGATCGAACTACTCTGGCGGACATTGATACATTAATTGGCGAAGTTGAGCAGCTGCTCACATCAGGTAATACTAAAGGTAAAACCAGAACAGCAAATGTTCCGGCTATGTTTAAACCACCAAGTGTCCTTAGGGCTACTAACTCAGCTTCGACCTTGTTTGAGAGCTCTTGCTTGCTACGAGCCTCACAATCTGGGAGCCAAACTATTGAGCCTGCCCTTGCTTTAGATCAGACTCCTACACCTTCCAAGTCTGCTGATACAATCTCTGCTGATTACATGACTAAGACCTCATGCCCTTTATATCCAACTATCACAGTAATCCCGAATGTCCCCTGCTCTAACCGGTTTGGTCCTATTGAACCTATGGATGAACCTGTAGGAGTTGAACCTTCGGAAGCTATAACACATGTTACATCGCTCACTACTTCTCTGTCAGGACCTCAAGGCGCAAACGAAGCTATGAAGAGCTCTCTGGTGGATAATGAACTGCTGTACAGTAAAATGAACGAGCTTTGCACTCAACTTGGGCTATTATCAGCAAATGTATTGACTTTTAAATCTAAGCTCATGTGTAGTTGCTGCTGCAGTTGTATGAATTCTGGGAAACAACTTAGTAGGGCGATTTCTTCTTCTGGGGTGGACAGGGACGCAGGGTTGGTTATTGACCCCGTTCTTAGAAGGGACATGGAGAAACGTTGTATAGAGGTCCGCACTGGACCCAGTCCTCCTAATAAGAACACTTACTTGACGTCTGTAAAACAGATTCAGCAAAAAGAATCATTCTTTCCGGCAATGAGCCCCAAATTTGAATTTACGAATCCCCCTGCACTATTACCCAAGTGGGCTATCAATCAGATGTCAGTGCGTGAATCTTCTATTAGAAGACGACCGCATTATTCTGTGGTCCCCCCCCTCTCATACTATGTCAACCGGCTCTGCTTCTTGTCCTCCTATACAGGGTTTTCTCCTGAAGTCTGATCACCAACTACCTAGGGACAAGGGTAAATCTAATAGGTCCATTTATATGGTACGGGTTCCAAAATTGAATGCAGGTGTCAGGGAGGATACGGAGGCATTGATCAATAAAGTGATCTATTGGCTAAGACACGAGCGGAATTGTCTATCTATAATAAGATCTGATATTGTATTTGCAAAAAGACGCCCAACTCCACTCTTGCAGTTTGATCATATCCACATTGTCCTATGTACTAATCATTTAGTTGAAAATTTAATCAATTTTGAACTACGTACTAGTGACCATGTTGGGGAAAAACAAACCGGAATACAATTAAAAGCAAACTCCCCACTGCAGAGGACTCAGACGGGTCAACAGAATGAGGGTTATGTTAATGTAGCTGATGTTCCTAATACTGACACTTCTCCCTTACTGTCTCCCATGAATGCACTGGACTGACTGTATAAAAGACCTGTGTGCTTAAACAACAGTTTGGGTAGTAAGAGCCCTGGGGTAACGGGGGTCATAAAGACTGACTGTGGCTAAACCCATGCTGTCAAACGTCCCTTTTGGGCGATCTCAATATTAAGGTTGCTTTGCAAGACAAGGCCCATAGTACATTTGGGATGTATGAGAATGGTGATTGTAATATATTACGACCCCTCAATGAGTATATTAGACCACAAGGTATGACAGAGCCTAGTAACATTACCAACATAGTTGATGGCTCAAATAATCTTTTGAGCATAAATCTACTGTCCTGGAATGTTGCAGGTATTAGCCTGATACCATGTGACCAGGATTGGCTGAGTTATATTGCAAGTTATGATGTGTGTCTACTACAGGAGACATGGGCTACAGAGAGAGTTTATATAGATGGATATACATCCCTAAATGTAGATGCTAAACCAGCACTTCACTTTGGTAGAGCTAGTGGAGGGCTCCTAACTTTGATTAAGAATGGTCGCTTCAGCACCTTTACCGCTATAGAAATAGATTGTTTAGATTTAATGGGAACTTTAGTTACCCTCCCCGTGTGTTCTTTCTCTGGCAATATTTAATATTTATGTTAGGTCTACTCGGTTTAATGACACGTCTACGACTCTGGCACTATTAGACACTATATTGGATAACTTATCCCCAGATACAAGAATTATAGTGGCGGGAGATTTTAACACCCCTTTGAACCTTGCTCTCTTTAATTGAGATCACTGTGGAGGAAGACGAGCAGTGGGGAATTCCTAAATTGTTCGCGCCCCAAGGAAAAACCTTACATCATGTGCATTACAAATAGTCTCATTGGTTATTGGCAGAGGTCTTAGAGCCCTCAATGGTCGTACTATCTCTGACCCTCTGTGTGCACCAACATTTAAGAGAGGTATGTGTGCCAGTATAATTGATTATGTATTAATTGATGTGAGAATGTGGCCACTACTTGCCGATATGAAAATTAATGTGAGGTCTGATAGTGATCATAACTCTCTCGAGGTGACACTTGTTGGAGAACCTCTGGCACATGGGTGTGCTGCCATGAACACGAATGTCCCTGTAGCAGTAGTAACCAATAATCGTTGAGCCGTTAAATGGCCTAAAGTTATGGCAAATCCAGAGGTTTATTCAAAACTTTACAAACAGTTTGTTACCTCTTTTGACCAATATGAGGGGATAGATCCAGCAAGAATACCTATCTTATCAGTCCACACTCAGTTGTTTGATGGCCTTCAAAAGATATTTTATAAAGAGGTGACTATTACGAATACGGTACTGTTGGAAACGGGGTAGCGTGGTGCGGAGCGGGAAGGCTAAACTAGGAGCATTGTGTGAAGCATCCGCGCAGCACACACAGGCGACACCCCAGGCACACCACAAAAAGGAGACCACACCAGGCTGTTATGTAAAAGCAAGTTTCTTTATCTAACTTTAAGTCAGCAATAGGTGACGCAGGTAATCTTAGGCAACATTTCACTTCAGTTAGCCTCTTAAACCCAGTGCGTAGATTCCTTCAAGCACATCACAACAGCAGAACAGTAGGCCGGTAGGAGGCCGTAGCAACAACCACCTGTAAAAGCAGGTAACAAGGTAGGTCCCAACATATACTTCAATACATTTGGCGACGTGCAATTAGCTAGACATTAGATGCACATTACACTGTAAATGAGGAAGAGCCTGTAACATTCTAGGCGCAATCACTTTCCATACAGTGGGTGTCGCAAATCAGGTAGGCCTACAACATAGGAACACATTAACTTTTGGCAGGTGAACACAGGCTCCACTCATGTAGGTACATTAAATTCATTGGAGGCATTATAGGTGAACACCCTCATGCAGAGGTTAAACCTTGCTAATCACTCGGGGGCAGGAGTCATCAGCGTAAATACAATAGGCCTTACAAGCCTGGCATGCCCCTTGCTGCAGATTAGCCTGTGCGCCACTGCACCTGGGGAGCCCCCTCTCTGGGACTCTAAGTTGCTGCAGCCCCACTTCACACAGGGGAGCCCGACTCCCGGGCCCCTGGCAAACAATGCCCCTCAACGTTGCAGCTGCCCACTGTTATACGGGGCAGCTGTAAAGTCAGCGCAACACAGGGGGGAGGCGGGCACCGACAATGTGCCCCGACACCACCCCCCCCACCAAGTCAAGGGCAGGGTCCCCACTCCAGGGCTACTAGGTCAATACTGCCCCAACCGCTGCAGCTGCCCGCTATCAAGTGGGGCAGCTGGGGAGTAAAATGGGCCCTGGTCCCGGGGGCGGGCACCGGCAATGTGCCCCGTTGCCCCCTCCCTGCTACTGGTTCCCTCAATGCCCCACTCACCGGGCTCTCGGGGCTGCAGGCGTCTCGGCGGCCTCCCGGCAGCAGGCTCCAGTCCTCTCGGGCTGCAGGCGCAGCAACACGCAGGCGGGGTGGGCTCCTGCCGGGCCCAGGCTCTCCTTATTGGCGCACACGGGGCTCAGACCGGGGGAGGTGGCCCACGCTCCCAGGCTCTCCGGGTTCCACGCTGTCCTGGGGAGGATTCAGGGGCTCCCGATGGCAGTGGAGCCCCTCCGGCGTACTTCTGTCCCGGGCCTCCGTCGGCCTCTGGACCCGGGAACCAATGGGGAGCGGCTCCTCAGGGGCGTGTGCGCAGAACCAATCGGAGCGTGGCTCCGATGATGACGCGACCGGCCTTGGTCGCCCGGCAACGCGACTCCTTGGCGCTCCTCGGGCCTAATGCGGCCCTCTCCTCCTCCGCGGCGGCGATCCCCTCACTCCGGGGGCCGCAGCGGACCTCCCAGCCACACAGGCACTCCTCTCTCTCGGCCCCGGAGCCGCAGCGGTGACTCGAGCAGCGGCGCTTCAGCCGGAAACCGGCCCGCAGCGGGGCCAAGGGCACAGCGCTTCGTCCTTCCCAGCGCGGGGGCCGCGGCGGTGATCCTCGACAGGTAACAGAGCCCGAGCGGCGGCGGTGACTTTACTTCAGCAGCGCTACTTCCAGCCACAGCGCCAGCGCTCGGGGGCAGTCCGCACTCCTGGCAATGTGGAGCACGCAGGGCACCACGCTTGGGGGAAAAGGCCCCTCCAGCGCTGGAGCGTTTCTTGGGCACAGCGCTCCAGCAGGCACAGCAGCTCCTGGGGGAAAGACAGCGCTGGCAGTAGGGCACACAGAGAGGACAGTCCAGCGCGGTGAAGGCACAGCTCTTGCAGGGGAGACAGGCAGGTTGGCAACTAGCGCTTCTTGGGTGCAGCATTCAGCGCTTCCAGGATTCAGGGCACAGCGCTAGGGTGCAGGCAGGCAACAGGCAGCGCTCCCACCTCCAGGGTCCCCCAGGATAAGTAAAGCTCTGGCAGTCCAGCGCTGCAGGCACCCTCTCCCTCCTTCCGGCACCACAGGTATAGCGCTCCCCAGGCGCTAGATTCAGGGCTGTAGGAGAGCAGTCAGCAATACTGGGTCAGATCAACGGGCAGTGGGTACTCATCGGAACAGGACCGCAGCTCCTAGAAGCAGTCATCCCCCATAACGTGGTACTCCTCCTGTCATGGCAGTCTACACTCCAGTAAGGGGCTCTCACTGGCCCTGTGGACGGTGGAGGGGTGCAGATGGGCCCAGGGGCCAGCACACAGGCCCAATGTGGCGGTCTCCCTGGCAGAGTGTCCCCTCTCATTCAGTCCATGCTCTGCACTGCCTCTGTCTGAGCACATGGCAGCCCAGCCCCCCTCTATATACGCCCTCACCCCACCTACCAGACAGGGCTGGCAGCTTCCAGAAGGTTCTCTGGGGAACCGGTTCAAACTGGTTCAGGGGGAGGAGTAGAGCACCCTCGGTGCGACGTTTCTCTCCAAACGCAGGGGGCGCTGGAAAACAAACCACTAGACTGTCAACCCACCTCAGTCAGGCGTCACATGGGCAGGCAGGCATGGCATCCATTTTAACAGTGACATTTTTCCACAGCGCTTTTCTAAAATGGTGGAGCTAACAGTGTGTACCACATTACACAGCATTTGGCATTTTCTGTTCGGACACACCATGTGTTACCCTTAATAAAAGAAAAAATTTCAGGGCAAAAGGGCCAAGTCCAACACAACCCCCTCCCAGCCAAAAGCCAGGGTAGACCGATCAATGCCTTGATGGGCTTCCCTGCTTAGGGCGAGAGAACTTGGACGCGGGCCCACAACTGCAGGAACACCCGCAGGTTCTTCTCCACTCTGGAACCCGATGGTTCCCTCTCTCAACTCCTCCTGACCCAACTAGGCCACCCCACTGGTGTTCCCTAGTTGGCTGCAGCCAGGACCGGGCCCTAGGCCATCCAGATGTCTCTGGCCCTGGCTGTCTCACAGAGTGGGGGGCAATAGCCCCAGGCCCGTAGTACCCTTTGAACACTCTCCTCTCCTCCGTGCAGTCCCAAACTGCCAATGGTCTTCCCACCTAGGGACCACACTCTCACACTGTCCACCAGGTAGGGGCGAGGCTCTCCTCCCCCTTCCTCTCCTTCTGGGGTTCCGCCCTCTCCTCCTATGCGGGGCACCCTCAGAACACCACTCTCTCACTCTTCCAGGGCCGTGACCCTGCAACCGCTCCACCAACCCAGGGTCTAAACCCTTAGGTTGCCCCGGTGCCAGAGGCGAGTCCTCCCTCCCTCTGCACCCCTCCCAGAGTTCCGCACCCTCCCACCTGGAGAAGCACCCCTGGGAGACAACTCCGGGGGACACTGCTTGCAGACGTCCCTCCCGCCAGGTCAGGCAGTACCTGTCCCTGGCCTCCCAACCCAGGATCTAAGCCCTGTGGCTGAGTCGGTGCCAGAGGCGAGTCCTTCCTCCCCCTGCACCCCCTTCCAGAGTTCCGCACCCTCCCACCTGGAGAAGTACCCCTGGAAGTCAATTCCGGAGGGACACTGGTTACAGACGTCCCTCCCGCCAGGTCAGGCAGTACCTGTCCCTGGCCTCCCAACCCAGGATCGAAGCCCTGTGGCTGAGCCGGTGCCAGAGGCGAGTCTTTCCTCCCTCGGCACCCCCTTCCAGAGTTCCGCACCCGCCCACCTGGAGAAGTACCCCTGTAAGTCAATTCCGGAGGGACACTGGTTACAGACGTCCCTCCCGCCAGGTCAGGCAGCCCTGAACCTGGCACCCCAGCCCAGGATCTAAACCCTGTGGCTGAGCAGACCCCAGAACCCCTGGAGCTCTGAATACAGACGCCCCGGGTTCTCCTGACACTGGGGGATCCCCTTCCATGGACGGCCCATCGGGACAGCCTAGGCTCCCAACCTGGGGTTCCCTTATGGAACTCTCCAGGCCCTGAGACTGCGGTTGGGGCACCTCGGGACACCTCCCCGTCTCACTCCTTCCTATGGATAGGATGTGAGGCCCTACAACCCTCTCACCTTCCTGGGACCTAGCTGGGCGATTCTCCACCTTTCCCACCTCGCTGGGTTGGGAGATCCCTGCACCACTCCCTTCAGGATCACTCCCCACTGCCCTCTCAGACTCTCTGGCACTCACCCAAAGGTCTGCCTCCCGTGCAAGCTCCCTGGGGTCGGAGAGCCCACACTGCAACAGGTGGTGGCGCAACCCGGGAAAACAACTCTTGAGCACATGCTCCCTGATAATCAGGCGGAACAGCTCTTCCCCATCTGTCACCGCGCCACCCACCATCCACTCCTCCAGTGCAGTCCAACACACGTCCACATACTCCCCCCAAGACTGCTGGGACAGTTTCTTGCCGCCCCTAAATTCCAACCTGCCCCCTCCTCCTGGGGATCAGGCACCATCTTCCGGGCTCTGGGAGTGGGACTTCCCGCACTGGCTTCACTCTCGCTGCCACCACTGGATCCCACCCTCACTGGTGAGTCCAGACCACAGACACCACTCTCAGGGGACAACCTACCCCCCTGAGCTAGTCTCTCCCTGGCGAAGGCCCTTTCAGCCTCAGCCATTCTCTCCTGTGCTAGGACCCTCTCGGTCTCTAGCCTCTTCTCTTCCACTCTCAGCTGCGCTAGCTCCACTCTGAGCCTTTCCAGCGCCAGCTGATACTCCCTTTCTTCCCTCCTATCTACCCACTCTTCTGGGGACAGGGAAAGGGGTGGGGCAGTGCCCCGGGGGCTGGACCCAGCACGGGACTCCCTCTCTATGGTGTCCTCTTTCGCTACTGGTGTCTCTGCCCTAACATCCTCTTCCTCCTCAAAGTCACCACCCTCCAGGGTTATGGACCGGGACCCCTCACTCTCAGAGTCCTCCTCACGGTCTCTACCAAATCCATCCCTTAAATATGCGGAGGGGTAATCGGAAAGGTCCCCGTGGGGCTCTAAGGGTTCCCCCCTTTTCAGGGCCTCATAGAGAAACAACTTCCTGCGCGTGTTGCCTACTGTGGGTATCCCTCTCTCCCTGCAGAGGTCCATCACCTCCTGCTCAGTGTACTCCCCCAGGTCATCCTCATTGTAGACCAACCCCATCCTGGCGAGATACACCCGGGATACACAACCCACAGTGCCACAGGGGGACACAATCCCCAAAACTGTGGTTACTCTAAAGTACCCCCTTTGTAGTGCAACCAGTTGCCGCTGTGGTACTGCGCAAACACAAGTCCTATCCCACCGCTGAGCACCAATGTTGGAAACGGGGTAGCGTGGTGCGGAGCGGGAAGGCTAAACTAGGAGCATTGTGTGAAGCATCCGCGCAGCACACACAGGCGACACCCCAGGCACACCACAAAAAGGAGACCACACCAGGCTGTTATGTAAAAGCAAGTTTCTTTATCTAACTTTATGGCAGCAATAGGTGACGCAGGTAATCTTAGGCAACATTTCACTTCAGTTAGCCTCTTAAACCCAGTGCATAGATTCCTTCAAGCACATCATAACAGCAGAACAGTAGGCCGGTAGGAGGCCGTAGCAACAACCACCTGTAAAAGCAGGTAACACAGTAGGTCCCAACATATACTTCAATACATTTGGCGACGTGCAATTAGCTAGACATTAGATGCACATTACACTGTAAATGAGGAAGAGCCTGTAACATTCTAGGCGCAATCACTTTGCATACAGTGGGTGTCGCAAATCAGGTAGGCCTACAACATAGGAACACATTAACTTTTGGCAGGTGAACACAGGCTCCACTCATGTAGGTACATTAAATTCATTGGAGGCATTATAGGTGAACACCCTCATGCAGAGGTTAAACCTTGCTAATCACTCGGGGGTAGGAT
Source organism: Calotriton arnoldi (assembly GCA_963921515.1). Lineage (NCBI taxonomy): Eukaryota > Metazoa > Chordata > Amphibia > Caudata > Salamandridae > Calotriton > Calotriton arnoldi. The sequence goes on from CAWUFW010002626.1 coordinate 1,659,505, forward strand.
TCATCAGCGTAAATACAATAGGCCTTACAAGCCTGGCATGCCCCTTGCTGCAGATTAGCCTGTGCGCCACTGCGCCTGGGGAGCCCCCTCTCTGGGACTCTAAGTTGCTGCAGCCCCACTTCACACAGGGGAGCCCGACTCCCGGGCCCCTGGCAAACAATGCCCCTCAACGTTGCAGCTGCCCACTGTTATACGGGGCAGCTGTAAAGTCAGCGCAACACAGGGGGGAGGCGGGCACCGACAATGTGCCCCGACACCACCCCCCCCCACCAAGTCAAGGGCAGGGTCCCCACTCCAGGGCTACTAGGTCAATACTGCCCCAACCTCTGCAGCTGCCCGCTATCAAGTGGGGCAGCTGGGGAGTAAAATGGGCCCTGGTCCCGGGGGCGGGCACCGGCAATGTGCCCCGTTGCCCCCTCCCTGCTACTGGTTCCCTCAATGCCCCACTCACCGGGCTCTCGGGGCTGCAGGCGTCTCGGCGGCCTCCCGGCAGCAGGCTCCAGTCCTCTCGGGCTGCAGGCGCAGCAACACGCATGCGGGGTGGGCTCCCGCCGGGCCCAGGCTCTCCTTATTGGCGCACGCGGGGCTCAGACCGGGGGAGGTGGCCCACGCTCCCAGGCTCTCCGGGTTCCACGCTGTCCTGGGGAGGATTCAGGGGCTCCCGATGGCAGTGGAGCCCCTCCGGCGTACTTCTGTCCCGGGCTCCGGGCCTCCGTCGGCCTCCGGACCCGGGAACCAATGGGGAGCGGCTCTTCAGGGGCGTGTGCGCAGAACCAATCGGAGCGTGGCTCCGATGATGACGCGACCGGCCTTGGTCGCCTGGCAACGCGACTCCTTGGCACTCCTCCGGCCTAATGCGGCCCTCTCCTCCTCCGCGGCGGCGATCCCCTCACTCCGGGGGACGCAGCGGACCTCCCAGCCACACAGGCACTCCTCTCTCTCGGCCCCGGAGCCGCAGCGGTGACTCGAGCAGCGGCGCTTCAGCCGGAAACCGGCCCGCAGCGGGGCCAAGGGCACAGCGCTTCGTCCTTCCCAGCGCGGGGGCCGCGGCGGTGATCCTCGACAGGTAACAGAGCCCGAGCGGCGGCGGTGACTTTACTTCAGCAGCGCTACTTCCGGCCACAGCGCCAGCGCTCGGGGGCAGTCCGCACTCCTGGCAATGTGGAGCACGCAAGGCACCACGCTTGGGGGAAAAGGCCCCTCCAGCGCTGGAGCGTTTCTTGGGCACAGCGCTCCAGCAGGCACAGCAGCTCCTGGGGGGAAGACAGCGCTGGCAGTAGGGCACACAGAGAGGACAGTCCAGCGCGGTGAAGGCACAGCGCTTGCAGGGGAGACAGGCAGGTTGGCAACTAGCGCATCTTGGGTGCAGCATGCAGCGCTTCCAGGATTCAGGGCACAGCGCTAGGGTGCAGGCAGGCAACAGGCAGCGCTCCCACCTCCAGCGTCCCCCAGGATAAGTAAAGCTCTGGCAGTCCAGCGCTGCAGGCACCCTCTCCCTCCTTCCGGCACCGCAGGTATAGCGCTCCCCAGGCGCTAGATTCAGGGCTGTAGGAGAGCAATCAGCAATACTGGGTCAGATCAACGGGCAGTGGGTACTCATCGGAACAGGACCGCAGCTCCTAGAAGCAGTCATCCCCCATAACGTGGTACTCCTCCTGTCATGGCAGTCTACACTCCAGTAAGGGGCTCTCACTGGCCCTGTGGACGGTGGAGGGGTGCAGATGGGCCCAGGTGCCAGCACACAGGCCCAATGTGGCGGTCTCCCCTGGCAGAGTGTCCCCTCTCATTCAGTCCATGCTCTGCACTGCCTATGCCTGAGCACATGGCAGCCCAGCCCCCCTCTATATACGCCCCTCACCCCACCTACCAGACAGGGCTGGCAGCTTCCAGAAGGTTCTCTGGGGAACCGGTTCAAACTGGTTCAGGGGAGGAGTAGAGCACCCTCGGTGCGACGTTTCTCTCCAAACGCAGGGGGCGCTGGAAAACAAACCACTAGACTGCCAACCCACCTCAGTCAGGCGTCACATGGGCAGGCAGGCATGGCGTCCATTTTAACAGTGACATTTTTCCACAGTGCTTTTCTAAAATGGTGGAGCTAACAGTGTGTACCACATTACACAGCATTTGGCATTTTCTGTTCGGACACACCATGTGTTACCCTTAATAAAAGCGAAAAATTTCAGGGCAAAAGGGCCAAGTCCAACAGGTACATTCTAGGTATCATATCTGGTTTGACTCCGCTTGCAAAGTAGCTAAGAGTTCATTAAAGTCTGCTATTGCTGAGGGTGATAGAGGTGAAATTCGCATTGCCAGAGGAATCTACAAATCCCAACTTAGACAGGCTAGAAGAGATTGGGAAGACAAGTTTTGGCAGGACCTACTTATAGCCAGCAAAATCAAGGACAGTAGATCATTCTGGAAATTAGTAGCACAAAACCACCTTGAAAGAGCTAAGTACCCGAGTTTTAATATATCACCCGAAAATTGGGTGGCCCATTTCTCATCACTTTACTCGCTAAGGAAGCCAGATGACATTGATAGTGTGGCTAATATAGTAGAGGATGCTACTTTACCATCCACAGTGCAAGAGCTGTATATCTGTCCTGTTAAGTTCAGTCTTGAAGAGACAAATAGTGCAATACAGTCGCTTAAACTAGCTAAAGCACCGGGGCCTGATAAAATTCCAGGTGACCTTTTTAAGTCAGAGCCACTTATCTGGTCAACTTATTTTAACCTTTTATCGAATGCTATCTCGGCCGGGGGAGCGATCCCTGACTCATGGAGGGGGCCGAGATTATAACTATTTTTAAAAAGGGTGATGCTAACAACCCAGCTAATTACAGGCCAATTAGCCTGTTAGACAATGCTCAAAAAGTTTTTAGTCGCCAAATTCTGAACAAACTAACAGAATGGATGGAAGAAAAACAAATACTTTCTCATTTTCAAGCAGGCTTCAGAACTAAAATTAGCACCATAGATCAGATTTTTAGATTTATACTATTGTATTGGAAAACTGTGCTTTTACGTAAGGGTATGTTGTACGTAGCATTTATTGACCTTAGAGCTGCTTTTGATCTTATCCCCGTTCCAACTTGTGGCAGGTTCTTTTTAATATAGGTGTTCCTAGTAATCTTGTACATCTATTGAGTAAATTACATGAGAATAATTATGCCCAAGTACGTTGGGGACCAAGTGGAGAACTGACTAATCGTATTCCAATTGAACGGGGTGTCAGGCAAGGCTGTGTGCTTGCCCCCACTTTGTTTTCTCTTTATTTAAACAATGTGGTCAAGGTTTTGGAAAATTGTGCAAAAGACTCTCCAATGCTAAATAACAGGAAGGTACCAATCCTACTTTTCATGGACGACTCCCTACTCATTTCAAAGTCTCCCAAGGGTCTCCAGACCCTGGTTAATAAATTTCTAGGCTTTTGCAATGAGAGGGGACTCGAGCTAAATGTTAACAAAACAAAATTCATGATTTTAGGCAAGGGGACCAAGAAAGGTAAAACGACTATTCGGGTTGGCAAAGACGTCCTCGAGAGGGTTGATAACTTTGACTACTTGGGAGTACGATTTATGGATAGTTTTAAATGGCTAGATCAGATCACGAAAAGTAAACTCCTTATTGAGCACAGGTCTAATGTTATTTTGAGAACGCAAAAAAGGACGGTATCTCATGTAGTATCCCCCGTCATGGAGATTTACCGTGCTAAGGCGCAAGGGGCTGCCCTTTACGGGGCTGAAGTCTGGGGTCATGTTGATGTCCAGCCCCTGGCACTGGCAGAAAATAGTTTTGTTAGGAAAATGTTATGCCTTCCCCATAGTACACCCCTTATTCCACTGTATTTAGAATTGGGATTAAAAAGAGTAACAGATCTAGTGGCCCTGAAAGTATTGACTTATTGGGTTCGTCTCTGGTGTACCCCGGAGCTTGCTGATTATAGGGATTCCCTGTGTGAAGTTCTAAATATACCAGGTGCCAGATCACTTCCATGGATTAAACACGTGTCCTCGTGGTTGGGAAAGTTAGGCCTAAACAGATTTTGGGCTGATCCTACTAAATTAAAGAAAATTGATATACATCTTCTCAAAACTACCTATTGGAACTTTATTAATGAATGTATATTAAGAAAAAGTTCTGTAGGATCTTTGACTAATAAATTTCTTGATTTTAAATCTACTCCACTACTAGAGGATTACATGGATTCTATACCTTCTGCTTTCCCTAAAAGTCTCTTTATACAGTTTCGTTTGGGGACACTACCTATAAGATCATTTACCCACAAATGGAACCAAGCACAGCCAGTAGTGACCTGCCCAATGTGTAATCAGACTGACGAAAATGAATCACATTTGCTATTTTTCTGTCCGGAGTATTCCTCCCCTCGTAGGAGGTGGATTATTCCAATTTGTCGCGAACTGGGGATTGCACAATACCAAATAGCACTAAGGATTTTAAAAACTGACCTCTCCCCTAGAATTGTTGTAGCTGTTAGTAAATTTTTAGAGGCAGTTTGGTACAAGCGCAATGCAATTTTAAAAATTTGACCAGTGTAAAGATCATGAATTGCATTTTATCGTTTACTTATATTAACGAACTGTTTTACCTTGTATTGTCTTATTTGGTGTGTGATTTTATGGTACTGTTTGTAGCCTAGTTTTATATATAGTTTTAAACCATCCGGCACTTTACATCAGGGTCTTTCACCGTTGAGAGTAGATATCATATATTGCTGCTATTATTGTATCTAATTCTGAAGCATTGTGCACTTTAAACATGGACATTTTTGCTGCTACTATTGTATATATATCTCTGTATTGTTATTGTTATTTTAATGTTTGGGCTGTTGGTTGATGCTTTGATGGTTGTAATAACCGAATAAAGTTATTTAACTAACTAATATAAAGCTGTATCAGTCTGAACCTGACGTTTCGGGGAATGTAGGTAGGGCCCGCTAAAAGCATGTTCCATTCTTTCGTAGTGCAGGGACGGGCTATGTCATTCTCCCAGCGTTGTCGCAATTATGTCAGTTATATGGCGAGTCAGCAAACCATCGGTAAGATGACCTCCAGTACCCATGACATGAAGCTATTGAATTGTAAGGTGAAATTGAGGCTCGCATGAGACATCCCCCCCAGTGGTGTCACAGTGTATCAACCTATGAATTGTAGCTAAGAAAGTGTCCTAGGTGTAGTCCCTCTTCTTGCATTAGTGTCTCATATGGGAGAAGTGCACCATCACAATATAAATCACCAAGTGTATTTAGGCCTGCTGCATGCTAATCCGTCAATTCTGCCATTAGGGTGATTCTTAGGGCCCTGGGTGTACCAAGCAGCAGGATTGCAGGGACATAGGGCTAAAGTGCTTAGTAAGATATAGGCTGCGGCGAAAACATCCATACGCCACATGTAGTAGTACGGGACAAGGCTGGGGCGTCTCAGTACATGGGTGAAACAGATAGAGGAGGGCCCCCAAACTCCAGGCAGGGGTATCTCTTGCCATGTTTGCAGGTTGAAATCCTGCCAACCAGCATGCCACCCACTGAAGTTGGGATGCCAGGTAATAGTGTTTATAATTAAGCACGCCATCCCTCCCTGATCAGTTGGTAAAATACAATTTTGAGAGTGCCACTCTACACCGGGGCTTCTTCCATATTAAGTCACGGATCAGTCTTTCTAGAGGTCCGAAATAGGATGGGGGAATTTACAGTAGTAAATTGGTAAAATAATAGAGTAGGTGGGGAAGCACCACCATTTTCGAAAAGGCAATACACCCGGCCACTGATAACGAGAGCATTTTCCCGAAAGATATCTGGGACGTCAAGGAGACATTCGTCCATGTAAGGTTACCATCAAACAGATCCTGGTCTGCATGATAAACTCTGATGCCTAAATTGCGGAATATGGTTGGATGGCAGGTCACAGATGTTCCATTAATAATGAGAGCTGGGTCAGGCAAGGTGGGAAAAAATAAGCAAGATTTCACCCGGTTCACGGGTAATCCAGACAGGTATGCAAACTTGTCTAGGAGATGAGGCATATCCTTTGGAAGAGAGTGGACATCCCTGATGTATAATAGCAGGTCGCCTGCATACAGTGATATGGCATGCACCCCATCACTCATTGGCATACCCCAGGTTCCCGTTGATGTACGCATGGCTAGGGCCAGTGGCTCTATTGCCAGAGAGAAAAGTAAGGAGGAGAGGGGACAGCCCTGTCTAGTGCCCCTATACACCTGCACCGGCTCAGATATAAGTTTCCCCATTTTGACCCTCGAGGTCGGTCATTCATAAAGGAGTTTCACCAAACGAAGGTATCGGGTTCCAATACCGTATTGTGGGAGGATCTCGAGTAGATAGGCCCATTCAACGGTGTCGAACGCCTTTTCCAGATCTAGTACCAGGCATCCCGAAGGTGGCCAGGTGTGTGGGGCACAGCGTAAGATCCGAAAAAGGTGTTTTATATTGAACGAGGTGATGCGGGCTGGGACAAACCCATTTTGGTCTGCATGTATCAGAAAAGGCACTAAAGGTGCCAGTCTCTCCACTGATATCTTAGCCAATATCTCTATAATCTGTATTTAATAATGCCAGCGGTTGGTAGGAGCCAAACAGCAAAGGATCCCTGTCAGGCTTTGGAAGGTAGACAAGTGTGGCCTCATAGAGGGAGTCGGGAAGGTGGGAGGACAAAAGTGCCTCATTGAACATACGCTGAAGGTGAGGGACCAAGAGCGTAGGCTTCATAGAATTCGGTCGGGAGGCCATCTGGGCCCGGTGATTTCCCAGTGGTAAGGGCCCGTATTGCGTTCCGAATTTCCACGGGGGCGATTTTGCCATCTAAGTCCGATCGCTGGTCCAGAGTTAATCTAGGGAAAGGCAGTGTGGACAGGAAGGAGTCAATTTTTGATGCGGACGTTGACAGCGTCGACTGGTATGGTAAGATGTAATTGTGAAACATCTCAACGTGAATTTCACGTTGTGTGAAGAGTAAGGTACCTCCGGCCGACCTCAACGTGAGCATCGGTTGTATCGGCTGATCCTGCCGGATTAGCCATGCAAGAAGGGGTCCAGGCCGGTCAGCAGTGTCATGTACCCTGGCCGAGTGGGCTTCGTAATTCAGATATTGTAAGCGCTCCAGCAGGGTTACGTGTTCATCCCTTGCTCTTTCAAGGCCAGGTGCATGCAATGGCTCAGTAGCTGTGCGGGTCTCCAGCGCCAGGAGATCCTGTTCTATCTGAGACAGTTCGCCCTCTATCTGCTTCCACATTCCACATCCCAGGCCCAAACAGTGGACCCTCAGTGTCACCTTCATTGCATCACATTCTAATTAATTTGAAGAGGCCGTGCCTGTGTCCTGGTCAAAGTATTCTTCTATAGCAGTACCTAGGGAGGGTCATAAGGGAGGGTCTTCTTACATAGCGGATTGTAGGCACCAAATGGGGATCGGGGAAGGTCCAGTATCCCATGTGAGGTGCAAGTAGTGTGGGTTAAGATCGGAATGGGTGCGTCCTAAATAATCTGTTTGTGAGATAGAGGGTAATAAATCAGCGTGCATAACATTATCTATCTTAACGTGTAGTTTGTGTGGGTGGAAGTAGAAGGAATACACTCGGGTAAAAGGGTTGCGTGACCTCCAGACATCAGGGAGTTGCCAGTGACGTAGCCAATCCTGTAGTGCTAATGCATTAGCGGAGGCCAACGTGCGTGGCAGGGGAGGGAAAGAGCTGTCCATGCTAGTGTCTAAAACACTGTTGAAGTCTCCTCCTAATAGCCACGGTAGACCACACCATCTAGAAAGTGTTTTGGATATCGACCGTAAGAAGGAGCCCTGATCAATATTGGGTGCATAAATGTTACTTAACAGGAGAAGGCGCCCATCTAACTTGCCCTTGATAAAGATGTAGTGACCCACATCATCTATCTCAACCTCCTCTGCCTGAAAAGGAGTTCTAGGCCTGACCCAGATCAATACCCCACAGTCATAGGAAGAGAAATTTGTGGTGAAAACCTGCCCCCTCCACCTGCTCTACAGTTTAGTTGCCTCAAACAATGTTAAATGTGACTCCCGTAATAGTGCTATATTTGCAGCGCAACATTTGAGTTGAGTATACTTCATATCAGTGAGATGGAGCGTGCGTACCTCGCACATTCCACGTTATAATGTAAAGGTGGGTCATAATGCAACTGGGTGAGAGTGTAATCAGTGATTTGGTCTAGGAGAGCCCCCCAACCCCATGTGCAGGAGGTGAACTGGGAACCCCCTGTGGGTAAGTGCAGCAAACCCAAAGCAACAAAACGTGTGAACCAGAAGCCAACATGGCTTTTCTTCAATACTAAAGGTGCAGACCCCTTGAGAAGGCTGCCCAAACTCAGACATAAACCATGTCAAAGGTAATAAACCCAAAAGGTATAGGAGGGGAGGTGTGAAGCTTTGCAAGTCCAGAAGAAAACACCCCCTAACTGGACGAAGGTGATAAGAGCACCAGGAGCGCTGTCCGCTGGTCGGCTTCCACCATATCATAAAATGAACAAATACAAAGAGAGGAAGCGTACATCTCACTCTGTTAGATGAGTACCATAGTATTTCCCATACAAGAATAAGTGAGTGGGGATTTACAATAAGATTAACATCAGTGTACAATTTGGCATGCATTCGGTAACAGTGAAAGGCATACCAAAGGCATATATAGCGGGAAGGTCATATGATGTTATCTGACATCTGCGGGATGATAGCAGGTGGAGTCATCAAGTTATTTTTCGTATGGGCATGCAGCAGAATATTCCTTGTCTCCCGAGGACTTTGCAGACACCGCCTCCTGGTCAGATCCCGTTATTGCTTTGCTAATGCACGCTGCCTCCTGGACGGCCTTCGTCATTCTGAGAAGATCTGCTCTAAGTTGTGGACAGCCGTGGGGCAAGGAGGGTGGAGTTTCCTATGCCTGTGGCACAGTCTACCCAAATTCTCAATGGCGCGGCACTCCCCCCCTCCCTCGACAAGGGGACAGAGGCCTTGAGCCAGTCCCAGGCATCCTGCGGCATGTCAAAGAATCTTGCCTTGTTGGCAGACACCACTCGCAGGCGTGCAGGAAATAGCAGAGAGTATTTCATGTCCAGTTCCCTGAGGCACTGCTTCACGACCAGGAAAGAGCAACGCTGTCACACTCTTACAGTGTAATCTGGGAAGAACATTACTCGTGCATTCTCCACCCTGATGTCATGCAATTTATGGTTCTCGTGCAATATCGAGTCCCTGTTGCGGTAGAGTAACAATTTGAATATGAATGGTTTGGGGCCAGCACCAGGACCCACGAGCCTGAATATGGTGTGCCCTCTTTCTGGTGAAGTAGCATGAGAGGGAGGATTCCGCTAATAATTCTTTGAGCCACCACTCGATGAATGAAACAGCGTCCTGTCCTTTTGCTCCTTCAGGAAGGCTGATAAGGTGAACATTATTTTGCCTAGAACAACCCTCCGCATCCTCATCCCACAACTCCAGGGTCTAGATTCTAGCGCCGTATTCCTGCAATTGCTGCTCCAGTTGACGGGTGGTTGGTTGTTTCTCCGAGAGAGTTGCTCTGTAGCCGTCACACAGTCGACTAATTTGCAGCAGCGTGAGGTCCGCAACTGCATTGTCAATTTTGGACTCTAGTGATACACAGGACTTCTCAATAGCAGCCAATACTGCGTCAAACCTGTCTTCAGGAAGGGGAGGGTGTTCATAAGGTCTACCTGGTCGGTGCACGCCGCTGAGGAGGAGCACGAGAAGGATCTAGAGTTGGCATTTTGTAGCCGACCCATCACAGCTGTCTTTGACATCAGGGGCTGATATAGCGTGGGCAAACAAGGTCAGGCGGGGGCCCGCTTGCTGGTGTGGCAGTCAATGGCTCAACACCGCAGCACGAGCAGCCGAAGAGTCGACTCCAGACATCAACAGCATTCTGCTTCCTCCCTTCACTCAACAGAGAGAAAGTTCTATTGGAGCAGTCCCCTCCTAGCTCCTCTCCGCAATCCCCCCATGTGCTTCACAAAGAGAGCCAGCAATGAAGAATGGTGAACGAGGAGTCAAGAGCTGGCCATGCAGCACTGGTATGGTTAGATATGGTCCGCCGCCTGGGCTCCCGCGTCCGCTTGCAGATGCCCTCACATGGATCCTGGGCAATGCAGCACATGCAGCCCAGGGCGCACCTACCCTCAGCGTTGGAGTAAATTCTTATACCTGGAGGTAGAAAATTTGTAGAGGTGGGGTGAAGCAGCATGTCACAGCCACATTCCCAGCAGTAAGAGCAGAGGCCTTCCACTATTGCATGTGCCGGTAGTCCATCCCAGAGAGTTAATCAACAATCGACTTCACCTCCCCTGCGCTCCGCCAGGACGTGAGTCCTCCACGGCGGTCTGCAGCCCACCCCAGGTTCAGGACAGCATGGCACGGGGTAGGTCAGCAGGGCAGCATAGCAGGACCCCACAAGTTTGTAGATGCCGCACCTGGGGTCTGATAAATGTTGAATAAAGGGGATGGGTGGCGGACGAACGTTAAGGTACGTCCGCCATCTTGGCCTTGCAAGCCACGCCCCCACAACAGAATTCCTCTTTATTGTAAAATGCTGATATATACCACAAAAAGAAGGCCCCCACCAAAGAGCTGCACATCTCTGCTCAGCCTCCCCCAGTTTCTACTTAAGAACCTGTTCACCCCTTTTTGGCATAAACACTCCAAGCTCCAGCATTTTAGGCAGCGCTGTCTATAGAGACATACACGAAGACAGGATGTACCACATAGCCCTCCTGCAAAAAAAAGGACTCTAAACGTCCAGCACAGCTTCTCACTGTACAACACAAACATATAGTCCTGAAGACAGAACATAAAATTGGAAAGATCAAAAAGAGTAATGCATAAAGGTACACCAAGAGGCGTAGCTTCAAGGGGGTGTTTAGGATGTTACGCCTCGCTAATAAATGTACTCTGTAGTAAATCGTTTGGTACATGTGCTTTAAGTTGAGTATGGTGAGGTGTTTGTTGGATTTCACTGGGTTTTTTACATTTACATGCAAACAAAAACCCCCACACACTCTTGTCTCTGTTTTAAAGGTCTTAAAAATGGTTATTTTACAAAATATTGAGTTATAAGAGCCCCTCACAATCTGCACTCCTCTCCCTTCCTACCGCTCATTAAGCCCCCCGCCCCTCTTCTACTCATATAATGTATTTTAACCTGCGTGATTGTTGGGAAATCTGAAGCTCACCGCCCAATCTTACTGACCAAGCTACGCCCTGGGTACAACTATGCTGAACAATAATTGCATATTGTGAGCAATCTTGAGAACTCTGAAGGCCCAAAAGCGACAGAGTTCATCGAAACCTGGCCCAAGACCATGGCCTCTACTCCTTCTTCGTAGTCAAGTGAACACATAGGGGTAGATTTTCAAATATTTTGTGCTGGGTTACCAGCACAAAATGTTTTTTTACCAATTAAGTTTCCAGCGCAAAATTAGTTTTGTGTTAGAAAGTATCCTACAAGTAATGCAAAGCAGCGTGAAGCATTGGTTTGCTTTACTTATTGCCAAGGGGGTGTTACATGGGTGGTACATGGGCGTTCCTATGCAACCCCCATGCCTTTTGACGCAAAGCCCTAACTACAAACAATTGTAGACAGAGTTTAGAGCCAAAAGTTAACGCCGTTAAGCGGAGAAATGTTTTTATTTCTCCTTTCTTTTCCTACTTTGAATGCGTGCTGCACTGTGCAGCACACATACAAATTGTGAAAAGTGTTTGTACTTGTCTAGGCATAGTATTTTGTACAGGAAGGGTACCCTTCCGGTACAAAACCTATGCTAGACTCAGGCACGCACCTTAGCACTATGGCGCTACGGTGTGTGTCTGGCGCACGGCAGCTGACATCAGCGCTGGCACTAGGGAGAGGGAAGGAGCGAGCCATATCTCTGTAGATATGGTGCTGTCCTGCTCCCTCCCTGTCACACAGTCACACAACGCAGCACAGCATTTTTGGCTGCTGTGCTGCATTGTGTGACTTCTTTGAAAATCTGCCCCATAGAGTCCCTGCTCCCAGACCACCACCCAGTGTCGTACCCAGGCCCATTGTTGTGCAACTACTCAAGTATTGTGGTTACGATACAATCCTTCCAACTGTCAGGGCAAGGGGCTCATTCTCTTTCAAAGCCAAACTGTAATGATTTTCCTCGATGAATCACTTGCAGTACCACATTAACGATCATCTTTCATGTCTGTTAAAAAGAAGCTACAAGAGTTGGATCCTACATATGCTATTATTAGCGCTGAAAAACTCAAGATCATTGCAAATCAACATGCTTATGTGTTCACTAACCCTCAAGATGCCTAGAACTGGGTGGAACAGCAATCCGGCGATACTGCGGAATGACCCAACCAGCAAACCCACAGGCGCTGCACCCATGGTCCCCCTGGAGGCAGGTGGTTGTTTCAGCAGTGGTGAGGCCATGCTCTCACCATTGCAGGAGGAGCAGCATGCTGTTCTAGAGGTCACAGTTGTATTAAACACTGCCACAGAGAGAAGATCAGTTCAGGAATCTACGAGCTCCGGGTCTGATGCAAAGTCCCTGGAGGCATTTGTCTCAGGAGTCTCAATCCCCTTGCCAGTTTTAAACCCCTCAAACAGCCGACAACTTATTGCAATAGTGATGAGTATTCGAACTCCTTTTTTCAATGTGTCAATATCGTGTCCTGCAGCCCTAAGCGAGGCCAGGGACAGATGCAGTAGGATGTGAGGACTCAGAGATATGAATTTACTCTGCGACACCAGGGCGATAATGCCTTGCCCGCCTGGTCCTTTGTTTCTGATCTAGAAATCTTGATAATGATGGTTCGCTGTGGTGCTCAGCAGTCCTGGTGGGGCCCCGGTCTTGTTCACACAGACTAAACGCACTCTCCCTGTTTTCGGCAGTTAAGGCAGTGTTCTCTGGCTTGTCATGGAGCTAGCTGTGCCTGCCCATTGCCTCGTCAATCACCCCATGATTTTTTAGATTTTTTTTTGTAATCTGTTTTTATTGGTTTTTCAATTAGCATGTTAACTGACATTTACATTACATGTCGTACATTGGTCATTCTGTTACAGTATATTGGGTTGCATGAACGTTGCTACGTTATGACATCGAAGTAAACAGGTCTTACACAGAAATGATTGCGCTTTCCATTTTTGTACTCATGTTGTATGTTACTACATGCTGTAAAAACTTTGGAGGCGGATTATAACAAAACCAGGGCAAAAGAATACTAAATAGGTATAGAACGTGGGACCGGCTTGTGTGTTTTTTTCTCTCTCTTCCTCCCTGACCCACCTCTACTATGTCATTGGGTGCAGGCTTGGCTTAATGTCCATTATGAATGCGTCCTTAGGCATGCCTAGGGGCATGTCCTATCCTAAGGGTTGCACGTAGGGCTCTGCGCTGGCCGGGGCTTGGCTTCCACCGGGGTTTGAGATGGAGTGTCTGCATCAGGTGTGAAAGTTAAGGCCGCCAGGATTGTGTCCCAGTGTGTAGCTAGAGGCACCTTACGTAAGCCCAACGTGTTTTCGCGCCGTGTCAATCACCCCATGATAACCATATTTCTTTATAGTATTGTTGGACTTGTCTTTCTCTGCGGGGTCACCCCCAAATATTTTGCTTCCACCCCTCCTGTTTTGCTAAATTCTTTTTTGTTGACCGCCTTAAGACCGCCTTAAGACTCTGTGCACTTTACCACTGCTAACCAGTGCTAAAGTGCTTGTGCTCACTCCCTAAAACATGTTAACATTGGCTTACACTCAATTGATATATTTAATTTACTCAGAAGTCTCTACTAAAGTAGTATACCATATAAGCAGGGCCAGTAAATTAAACACTACTAGTGGGCCTGCAGCACTTATTGTGCCACCCACTTTAGTAGCCCCTTGAAACATGTCCCAGGCCTTGCCATTGCAGCCTGTGTACAGTTTTAAACTGCCAATTCGACTTAGCAAAATAAACCTTTTGCCAAACCTAGAGCTCCCTTTTTAATACATATAAGACACCCCTAGGTTAGGCCCTAAACAGCCCATAGGGCAAAGTGCCTTGTATTTATAGAGTTGGAGATGTACTTTAAAATTTTACATGTCCTGGTAGTGAAAAACTCTTAATTTCGTTTTTCACAACTGTGAGCCCTACTTCTTCATAGGATAAAATTGGCTTACATTATTACATTTAATAAGTGATACATTTTGTTTAGGAGGAGGAGAACATATCATATTTGGTGTCTGAAGAAGTGTAATTTAAAATCCTCCCTATTGGTAAAGTTGGATTTTAAGTCACAAGTCTGAAAATGCCACTTTTAGAAAGTTCATTCAAAAGTAGTGGCCCGCTGGTTTAGCAGGTCACGCGGGTTGCACAGCCGTATACGCATTGGTATCCCAAAGTAATACTCATCCACCATAGTAATCAAATTTTTGAATGAATTATGTTCAGGTGCGAAAGGAACGGCGCACCAATTACGGGTGCTGCACGCCAAACTTGAAAAAAATAAGGTAACATGAACTTAAACGAAGAAAAGTAATGGGTGTGCTTCAGGACACTTCTGTCTTGTCACTTTTAGAAAGTTGGCATATTCTTGTCCTAACCATTTTTATGCCTGCAGCCTGTTTCCTGAGTCACATGACCAGTAGTTGACAGTTGGCCTTTGTGATTCCTCCCAAACAGCCACACATTATAGGGGCTGGGTGTTGGCAGGATGGGCCATCCAAGCAGGATGGGGGGACAGAGCTGTGTGCAGCCCCACTTGCACTTCAAAGACACAGCCTCAGCACACACGCAAAGAACTTCACACTAGCCTTTTGTGCCTCCAGACATCCTGGAACCAAGGCAGGGAGGCAGGAAATTCCAGACACGTCTTTGGGGGGAAAAGTCCAGAAGTTTTTTCCACCTCAAAGCTGGCACTAGGTATAAAATTGGGACCCTTAGATCCACTCTTCAGTTCACTTCTGGACCTGTGGAAGCACTCTGAGAGGCATGCCCTACTGTCTGTGGCCTGCTGTGTACTTCAGAGGACTGTCCTGCTATGCC
This sequence comes from Calotriton arnoldi, assembly GCA_963921515.1. Lineage (NCBI taxonomy): Eukaryota > Metazoa > Chordata > Amphibia > Caudata > Salamandridae > Calotriton > Calotriton arnoldi. The sequence goes on from CAWUFW010002626.1 coordinate 1,674,569, forward strand.
AAGAGGATTGTACATCTACCTGAAGCCTGCCCTGTGCCCTCTGAGGACTGCCCTATTGCTTGGTTCCTGCTTTTCTGCTTAAACAGAGGACTTACTGAGTGACTCCAAGGGCTGGTTGGCTGGGAGCCTGATTAGAGTACAAGTACAGAAAAGGCTCCAACCATCTTGAACCTGCACCTGAACGTAGCCTGAGTGAATCCTGACCTCCAAGTGGTACTCCTCCAGTCATAGACCCTTAGAAGTGGTTCTAAAGGTGTGCAGATAGCCCAAATCCAAAACGCATGACTTAAAACATTTTCAGCCAAAAAGTGCTCTGAGAACCGAGAGGAGACCGGGACCTACCTGCTCGCCAATCCGCCCAAAGTGCATCGCTTGTCAGCCAGACTTCGCGGTACCTCCCACTACGTTCTTCTCTGCAGCAGCAAATCCTATTCAGCGGCTCCTTGCAAAAGGGGTATCCGGCCTCGTGGAGCCTTCATCTGCTACAGCCTGCAGCTTCATCCTGCTGGAGATTTTTGACTTCCATAAAGGAATCTAAGCCCAAAAGTAGAAATCTTCATTGCAACTTTGTCTGGCAGCTCCCTAACGACGCTGCCTCCTCCTCTTACACCACCAGCTGTCTTGCCCTGCTGAACATTACCGCCTCAGACAAGACTGAATAAGTTTATTGTGTGATTACTTAAAATCATTACAATATAAAACTAAAAGCATAGGTCATGAATTAAAACGTAAGCAGACTTTAAAATCATAGCAGCGAGAGGGTGTGTAGCCAGCCGGTGCTGACTGTATGGTTGACAAATAAAGATAAAATATCACCATAGTTCATTCTTTCAGTCCCTGAGAAAAGTAATCCTTGCGGAATGGAGTTTTGCTGTGGTGGAGCACATCAAACTGTTAATCGTTCCCTCCGTGTGGCATTTTTTCTTTCAAGAGTGAACGTGCTTGGTAGATGAATTTTCCGAAATTGGCCATGTTCTTCACTGTATCCAAGGTGTAAAGCTGGCAGATGGCATCCTTTGTGGTACGTGTGCCCAGGGAAAGAAGTATCGGCCTGAGGTAGATTCGAAGGGCTTGCCGCACGGCCGGGCAGCATAGGAGTATATGTGCCAGGGACTGCGTTCTATAGTTGCATAGTCGGCATGCAGTAATATCTGTAAGCGCTTTCCAGGTTGGGTATAGTTCTTTTATGCTTTTATGGGAAGCGGGTGTAGTCTTGTAGATAAGATCTGATATAATGCCTGGCTCCCCACAACCTGCATGAGATGGTGCGTGGTTGTTCGTAGAATTTGTGGAAGGCACAGAGTTTTATGAAAGTCCCTGGCAGTAAGGGCTTCTATGTCCAGTTTGCTCCTGCAAACTGTACATAGAAGCCTCAGACATTTTTGTTCAAAAATTCTTCTAAGTCCGAAGGTAAGCGGAGAAGGGGCCAAGCCACTTCGTGCATGCGAACCGCGCTCCATCACGGTCGGCTATAACTTTCGACTTTGCCTCGATCTCATAGAACTAGATGTCCGCAGTTGACGCTTTGATCTTTTAGATGCTATTTTTCACTTAAAATTTAAAAAATGCATAACTCCAGTTCTACTGATCGGATTTTTGTCGTTTTGGTGTCAAATAATTTACTCTATTTTTCTAAATTCATGTGGGATTTTTCTTGTGTTGTGTTTTCACTTTATTTTCTGTTTAAGTGCTGCATACATGCATTGCCTCTAACTTAAGCCTGATTCTTTTTGTGCCAACCTACCAGAGGGTTAAGCACAGGTTAATTTAGTGACTTTTGTGGTTCATTCTGACAAGGATTGTTGCTGTGGCTTGAATAGAGTTTCACCCTCCTCAATGAACAACCCAACTTCTCACAAGTATATTTTCTTCTATTTTTTTTATCCTTATTCATGATGTTTGGACAGCTATTTATTTTTGGTCTGTCAGAGAGTTTGGGCTCTGTTTTATAAGGAAGAAGTTGTAAACTCCACTCCAATTTTACAGGAAGCCAACCTAAATAACACTGAATGTACTAGAATCAAGTGACGGTGCAGGGGACACGTATTCCCTACAATTTACTTGGTCATTGCCAGAGAGGCTGCCTTCTGGGTCCATCCCAGAGTCCCCTTAGTGGATGAGATTACCTTTATTGATCCCTATGGTAAGTTTACCCTTATAAAGGGTACATTCAATAGGTTACCTCTAGTTTTGGGCTGTATTGACACCCATCACTGATCAACTGACTTTTATATCTTTCCTGTCTAGCCATCTGGTGGCTTGTGTGGTGATCTCGGGGATCCTGGGAGGAGAATACAACTGCATATAAGACATCGAACTGGATAGATCCTACCCTCCTTTACCAAAATCCCCAACCCTACACAATGCCAAGGCCTTTGCAAGTTGGCTGCAGCACTGGACCCTGCATGGCACCTGGAGAGTCTTGCACCCTACTCTGTGACACTATTCCTTTCATTCTGTTCCCCATGACTTCAATGTTCGATTAGACCGAATCCTATGCACTTCTGATGTCCAGGACACTATCTCCTCTGCCTCCTACTTAGGCAAGACAATCTCTGACCATAATGCACTAGAACTGGTTATTAACTGGGGTAGGCCCCTTACTCCGATTCCCGCATTGAAGCTTTAGCCTATTCGGGTGGAGGATGCCATCTCTCGCGATACTCTTAGAGCCGTGGTACTCATAGTACGGCCCGCGGGCCGCCAACGGCCAACGGCCCGCGGGCCGCCAACGGCCCGGCAGGCCTTCCTTGATGGCCCGCGGACCTTGCAGGTAATGTAAACCCAATATTACCAGTGACAGAAGAGAGTGGAGAGAGAGAGAGAGTGGAGAGAGAGAGAGTGGAGAGAGAGACTGACTGAGAGACTGACTGACTAAGAGATTGACTGACTGACAGAGAGACTGATTGAGAGAGAGACTGACTGAGAGAGACTGACTGACTTAGAGAGAGAGAGACTGACTGACTGAGGGAGAAAGAGACTGACTGACAGAGAGAGAATGACTGACTGAGAGAGAGAGACTGACAGAGAGAGAGAGACAGAGAGAGAGACTGACAGAGAGAGAGAGACTGACAAAGAGAGAGAGAGACTGACAGAGAGAATGACTAAGAGAGAGTGACTGACTGACTGAGAGAGACTGACTGAGAGAGAGACTGACTGAGAGAAACTGACTGACTGAGAGAGACTAACTGAGAGAGACTGACTAAGAGAGAGAGACTAAGAGGAGACAGACAGACTGACTGACTGAGAGAGACTGACTAAGAGAGAGACAGACTGACTGAGAGAGAGAGACAGACTGACTGACTGAGAGAGACTGACTAAGAGAGAGACAGACTGACTGAGAGAGACTGACTGACTGAGAGAGACTGACTGACTAAGAGAGAGACTGACTGACTGACATAGAGAGAGAGACTGACTGACTGAGACTGACTGACTGAGAGAGAGAGAGACTGACTGACAGAGAGAGACTGACTGACTGAGAGAGAGAGACTGACTGAGAGAGAGAGACTGACTGACTGAGAGAGACTGACTGGGGAGAGAGACTGACTGAGAGAAACTGACTGACTGACTGACTGAGAGAGAGAGACTGACTGAGAGAGACTGACAGAGAGAGAGACTGAGAGAGAGAGACTGACTGACTGAGAGAGACTGACTGACTGAGAGAGACTGACTGAGAGAGACAGACTCACTCAGAGAGAGAGACAGACTGACTGACTGAGAGAGACTGACTGACTAAGAGAGAGACTGACTGACTGACTGACTGACATAGAGAGAGAGACTGACTGACTGAGACTGACTGACTGAGAGAGAGAGAGAGACTGACTGACAGAGAGAGACTGACTGACTGAGAGAGACTGACTAGGAGAGAGAGACAGACTGACTGGCAGAGAGAGAGAGAATGGCTGAGAGAGACAGACTGACTGACTAAGAGAGACTGACTGACTAAGAGAGAGACTGACTGACTGACAGAGAGCGCGAGACTGACTGACAGAGAGACTGACTGACTGAGAGAGAGAGACTGACTGAAAGAGAGAGAGACTGAGAGAGAGAGAGACTGAGAGATAGAGACTGATTGAGAGAGAGAGAGGCTGACTGACTGAGAGAGAGACTGGCTGACTGACTGAGAGAGAGAGAGAGACTGACTGAGAGAGAGACTGACTGACTGACTGAGGGAGAGAGAGACTGACTGACTGAGAGAGACTAAGAGAGAGACAGACTGACTGACTGAGAGACAGACTGACTGACTGAGAGAGACTGACTAAGAGAGAGACTGAATGACTGACAGAGAGAGAGACTGACTGACTGACAGAGAGAGAGACTGACTGACTGAGAGAGAGACTGACAGAGAGAGACTGACTGACAGAGAGAGAGAGACTGACACAGAGAGAGACTGACTGAGAGAGAGACTGACTGACTGACTAAGAGAGAGAGACTGACTGACTGACTGAGAGAGAGACTGACTGACTGAGAGAGACTGACTGACTGACTGACAGAGAGAGAGAGACTGACTGACTGATTGACTGAGAGAGGGAGAGAGACTGACTGACTGACAGAGAGAGACTGGCTGACTGAGAGAGAGAGAGAGAGAGAGAGAGACTGACTGACTGAGAGAGAGAGAGAGAGAGAGACATCAGTACTTTGTGAAGTCAGTACTTTGTGCCAGAGGGAGGAAACAACAAAAGATTACTGTAGGGGAGAAACAAGGGAAAGAGCATGAGCTAGAAAAGGGCAACGCTAAATAAAGAGAGAAATATAGGGGAAAGAGCAGGACATGCACTTCCCTAGAGTGGTAAACACAAATGGTAAAGAAATAAAAGAAAAGTTGTTCGCTGATATCAGCATTTCAAGGAAACAACTCATTCAATCAGGGTAAAGCCAAATTCCTCTAGGAGTGGGACCAGCACAAGAAAAGAGAGAAAAGAATTAAAATCAGGATCTGGCAATGGAATGGACAAAAAGCGTTGCAATCATGAGCAGGGGGCTGAACCAAAGCCCACTCTATGTAATATTGTATGCAAAGCTGTGAAAGACGTCTGAAGCCGTCCATAGCGAGCCCACAAAAATGATCAGAACAGTATGCTACACTGATAGTGTGTGGAAATGTCTTTCTTCTATTATGGAACCCATTGATGTAATAGGGTGACATCGTAGAGAGTTCTAAGAGTGGTAGTCTGTTTGAAAAGCTGGAGGTTACTGTGAAGCTTTATAGATGTACCTGTGAATAAATACGCTTCTACTACATACCACTGTGAGCGTGGTTACTACACCTTTTTGGCGACGAGCGGTCTGCGCAGGGGGCAGAGTAACCTCCACCCCTGGAAAAGCAGTAAACTGAAGGATTCTCCTGGGGGAATTTGAAAATTGAAAACTGTGAGTTACATCTATTTCGATATTCTGTTATTTAATTAAGAATTCAACGAGAGAGACTTGCTCCTGAATGCCGCTTTGCTCTTAAGTATCGTGAATTTGATCGCATGTACTTTCCTTTTTGGATCGCCTGCCTTAAACTGCTATTGAGCTTTTATTGTGGCGAGTACAATCGTTGGGCTAACGAACATCATTTGGAGCCTGTTTTAAGCAAAGCGTGTTTTAAGTTTCTGAAATTCGACATTGGACATTTTTTTTTTATTGAGGTTGTTTTGCCACTGATTTCTTCTAGGGAAGGAGTGCGGCCGTTGCTTATCTCGAGCCGCAAGCGCGAGATAAGCGGCCGTTGCTTATCTCGAGCCGCAAGCGCGAGACATTGCGCATAACTAATTCTTGTGCGTACAAGTGAACACGTTACATGCTACTCGAGCGAAAGTACAAGCGAATGCACGCAAGCTGCTTTGTAACGCTGCGTGATTGAAATTGATTTACTGTGGAAAAAGCTGATTATTCTGGGAGAAACATATCGGATATTCACCGCCCGCCTCCTCCACATGATTGAGCAAACGTCACTGGAACACGTGACTTGTTCCATTAAAGCATATGTATAGAAAGAGGACTAATTGAAAAGCAAAGTGAAAACAGAGAGAAAACTTCAAGAGTACACTGCTAGAATTCAGGAACAAGACTATAAAGCATTGAAAATAACCACTAAAGAGTTACAACTATTGTTGACACCACCTTCAAATTTATTACTTTAGATATTTATTTTAAATTGTTATTTTGATTTTTTGTTTTGATTTATTGTGGTAATTTATTTCTTTAGTTAATTGTGGTAGTTTATTAACTTAAATTTGTTACAGGAATGGCAGAACAAGGAATGGCAGCTCCGCCTAGTTTTTACCTGTTCCAGGAGAACCAAGTATACCTTGGAAAAGATGGAAAAACATATTCTTTACTTATATGTTGGTGATTGGCGGAGATAAATATGGTCCTTTGAGGAGACAAGCAATACTATTACATCATTTAGGAACAGAAGGGAGGAGAATTTATGATGACCTTCCTGAAGTGTCCTTAGGAATTGGTGATGGTTGGCGCCAACCAGTGAATGTATATGATGTCTTTACAAATGTTAGAAAAACATTTTACGCCTAAATTGAGTGTAGTTTTTGAAAGACATAAATTATTTTGTCGTTCGCAAGCTCAAGATGAAGACATTATGAGTTATGTAGCTACACTATGTGGTTTGGCTGTGACATGTGAATTTCGAGGTTTGATGGAATCTCTAATTCGCGATCAAATTGTGAGATGCACAAAAGATAAAAAAGTTAAAGAGAGACTCTTATCCTTAGACCCGACATTGGATGAAGCAATACAGATAGCCAGGAGTATGGAGAATACTGCTGTCTGGATGAAAGAGATTGATGTAGGAAAATTGAATATCAAATCTCCAGATAAAGAGGTTGTTGCACTTGATGTACAAGAAGTGAAATTGAAGAAACCAGTTAAAATTGTAGAACCTAATGTAGACGGGCAAATTGAGAGATGAAAAATTACGTGTTATAGGTGTGGTGGTCCAGGGCACATTGCTACAAGTTTTGCATGTGGGGCAAGAAATATGACATGTAGGTCATGTGGAAAGAAGGGTCATTTAGCCAAGATGTGCAGAACAAAAATACGTCCTCCACAACATTCTAGTGTGAAAATAATTGAGAATCTTGGGGAGGTTCAAGAGGACATTATTTTATCTATTGATGGAAGTGAGACCTTTATTGAAACTTCTAACCAAAATTATACTGTACAAAACAATAGAAATTTGATAGTACAAAAGGAAAGCACCGTAAAACTTGAGAAACCTCATTGCAATATCACTTTGGGGAATACTCGGGTCAAGATGTTAGTAGATTCCGGTAGTTTATTTACCATTATATCTAAAGATGTTTTTGAGAAATATTTGAATGGGAACATGAGTACATTGCAGCAACCTGATATAAGAGCGGTAGGTTATGGTGGAAAGAGAATAAACATTGTAGGAATGGAATGGAGAGACATATTTTTAAGAACAATGGTGTACATGGTAGAGTATATGTGACAGAAGATGGTTCCAACCTGTTGGGGTGGCGCCACCAAAAGGATCTAAATATTATCCTTGATCCCAACAGTAAGGAGCCGGTAATGGTAGTGGAGGCAATGCATAATGTTGATTTGGAGTGGGGAAAGAAATTAATGTTATCGTTTCCTCATGTATTTACTGACAAGTTAGGAATGTTGAAAGGTTTCACACATCATATAATTTTGAAAAAAAATGCTGTTCTGGTGGTACATAAGGTGAGGTCCATTCCATTGCTAATGAGAGAGCCACTTCAACAAGAACTTAATAAATTGTTAGAGAATAAGATCATTGAACCCATTGAGGCCTCTGAATGGCTTGCCCCAATTGTAGTCGCTCCCAAGGAAGAAAACAAAATTTGTCTCTGTATTGATTTAAGAGACCTAAATAAAAACATATGGGTGGATCGTCAACCACTTCCCAATATTGCAGAGATGTTAAGCGTGATGGGAGGTGGGAAAGTTTTCACCGTTCTAGATATGTCTGCAGCTTATCATCAAGTGAACTTACATTCGGATTCACGAGCCTTAACTTCCTTTGTTACACCGCTGGGAGCTTTTCGCTATTGTCGAATGCCATTCAGACTGGCATCAGCCTCAGCGGTGTTCCAAAGGATGATGCACAATATTTTTAAAGGAATGGAAAGGGTCTTGTGTTTTCAAGACGATATTTTGGTGGTGGGGAAATCGTTTGAAAACCATGATGAATTGTTGTTTGAAGTGTTGAGAAGGATTGCTGAACATGGGCTAACCATCAAAAAGGAAAAATGCCAACTAAGACGAGATCAAGTAAATTATTTGGGGCATGAGATTTCTGCCAGTGTAATCAAACCAAAGAAAAGTATTGTAAAAGCTATTGTTGATGCTCCACGGCCTAATGATAGAGAGTTGTTGAGATAATTTCTTGGTCTTGCCGAGTACTGTTCTAAGTTTGTGTCAAATTTCTCTGATATTGTCGAACCAATGAGAGCATTATTAAAGAAAAGAGCGGAGTTTGAGTGGAGTGAGGCGTGTGAATCGGCTTTCAATAATGTTAAGGAGTCGTTGATTCGTGCACCTACTTTAGGTCACTTTGATGTCACGATGAAGACCATGTTAACAACTGATGCAAGCAATGTGGGCTTGGGGGCTGTGCTAACCCAGAAAGCCGATAATGAGGAGAGAGTGATTGGGTATGCATCGCGTCGTCTACAAGGTGCTGAAAGATCTTATTCTGCTATTGAAAAAGAAGCCCTAGCTTGCTGTTGGGCAATGAATCATTTTAGGTTCTACCTTTGGGGACTACCTTTCATGCTTAGGACAGATCACAAGCCTCTATTATACATTTTTAAAGGAGGTAAGGATCTGGAGGGGAGCGTGATTCCACGAATCTCTAGATGGTTGTTATCAGTGATGGATATGAATTTTACGATTGATTTTGTCAGAGGAAAAACAAAATGTGGTAGCTGACTGCTTGTCGCGCATGCCTATTAATGATGAGGAAAGGATTTCCTTTATGGTTGAGGTGGACTCTTTGTCTACACCAGTTGAGGGAGAATTAGCATTGAGACATGAAGAATGGACTGAGGCGTTAAGTGCTGATGAAGTGTACAAAGAGTTAAAATGTGTGATAAGTGATGGTTGGCAAGATGTTTCGGCTTTAAGTGAGGAAATGAAGCAGTATGTCAAGGTGAAAGATCAGTTAAATATTCAAGCTGATAAAGTCTTAAGATGCAATCGAATTGTTCCGCCTAAGGTGTTGAGAGCAAGACTGATTAGGCTTGTACATGAAGGACATTTAGGGAGGAGCATGAGCAAAAGGAGATTGAGGCAGTGTTTCTGGTGGCCTGAAATGGATAGGGAAGTGGAGGAGGTTGTTAAAGATTGCTGTGCATGTAGCAACAGTGATAAGTGTAAAGTTGTTCGTGAACCACCGTTGGGGTGTGTAAAGGTCCCTGATCGACCATGGGAGAAATTGGCTTTGGATTTTTTGGGTCCAATTGAAAGACTCGGTGTTAGGAACAGATTTTTAATTGTTCTGGTAGATTACCATAGTAAATGGTTTACTGTCAAACCTGTTGAGAATATCACATCCATGAAAGTGATCGAATTTCTTAAGGAAGTGTTCTTAGAAGAAGGTATTCTTAGAACATTAGTCACTGATAATGGAGTGCAATTGGTGTCCAGTGTAATGTCTAAATTTCTTGATGAGTTGGGGATCAAACATGATAGAGTAGCATTGTTTAGGCCACAGGCCAATGGACTAGTGGAAAGAGTTAATAGAATCATTGTAGACAACGTTCAGTTATCCCTGGCTAATGGATTGATGTGGAGGGATTCATTGGACAAGATGATGTGGGCCCATAGGGTAACTCCCCATTCCGTCACTGGAGTTTCCCCGTTCGTTGCTCTCAAAGGCAGAGAACCTGCAACCAAGGAGTCTCCTGTGTGGTTGCAGAAGAAAAATCAAGTTTGGGTGGATCGTGAGTGTATTGCTGAAAGAGTTAAGGAGTCTCATGAGCGCAACAAAGCGAGCTACGATAGGAGGAAGAGTGTGAAAGATGTTGAGATGAGGTGTGTTGATTGGGTTGTTGCGAGGAGGATGGGATTTGTCAGAAAAGGAGAGAGCAAGTATTCTCAGCCTCAGAGAGTGGTTAAAGTGATGGGATCTGTAGTGAAATTGGATGATGGAAGAGAGTGGAGTATGGGTAATTTGTGTAAGGTTCATATTCCATATCCTATGGAATAGTGGTTCTATTTTCATTGTATTTATGTTGCAATATTTGTTATATTTTTTTGTATCTATTGTAATGAATATTGTAATGGTTTAATTGTATTCACATTTGCAATATTCATTTATGTTCTCTTTATCAATTGTAAGGAATCGTTTGTAAGGGGGGATGATGTGTGGAAATGTCTTTCTTCTATTATGGAACCCAGTGATGTAATAGGGTGACATCGTAGAGAGTTCTAAGAGTGGTAGTCTGTTTGAGAAGCTGGAGGTTACTGTGAAGCTGCATATATGTACCTGTGAATAAATACGCTTCTACTACATACCACTGTTAGCGTGGTTACTACACTGTGCCTATGGGTAGTAGATCCAGGGTGTGTGATGGCAGTACTCTAGTTCTGCCCCCCACTGACCCCATCCCTACCAGTGCGGCCCTCGGCCACAAACCACACTGTAATTTTGGCCCCGACAGAAAGTTTGTGAGTACCCGTGTCTTAGAGTGACTATTGTAACTTACTTTGATATTAATACAGGCTCAACTTCGTCTCTTGATTGAATGGGAGACTTTTAAGTTAGTCACTAAGGCTGCAAGTTTTAGGGCAGTGACAGATGTCTGTAAAGTTTTGGAGAGGAACCTTAGTTAGGGTGACCAGGCATCCCAGATTTGCCAGGACAGCCCGGGTTTTCCACCAGCTGTCCTAGCAGATTTCGGCAATTTTGGCTCATGTACTGGTTTTTAGAGGGGGTCAACTGAAAACAGTGTTTTGGAACATTTGTTTGTTGTTCTAAAGCTATGTTAGTTAGCAGCTGTTATAAATAAGCAATTTAATTTATAGGTATGATGCTGGTCTTACAAATTACATTTTATTTATTTTCTTAGTGCCTCTTCTGTGTTCCTAAGTCGATGAGAGCTGTCATTCTGCGCATCTCTGTTGGTGTAAAATTACAGTCCTTCTTTTGTTTTTTGCAAAATGTCCCGGTTTTTGGTTCTCAGGATCTGGTCACCCTAACCGTAGTAAGGCAGAAGATTCCCTCCTATGATTAGAGTATGAAGCGTCAGCTCATGAGGGATAAAAAAGGTATATGGACAGAAACCAAGGAAAAATATGCAGGGTTCCCAGAATGATTGAGATGTATGGACTATCAAACCTATCGTGATAATGTCCACGTGGAAGCAGACAACTCAGGCAGACTACTCGACACCCTAATAACCGCTATTAAAGATGGCTCAGGCAGAATAATCCAGTCTCAGAGAGCCATTAACTCAGCCCTAACCGTCTGTTGTACACATCATGCTCTGAGGACAGATTTTCCAGAGGAAGTTGATATTAATCCATTCCTCTCCAGGGCAGAGCTACCCTGTCTGACTCCTGTACGAGCTGGATCAGCCTATCACAGCACAGGAAATATACAATGCCATGCACGACTTGAGAAATCCCTTGGCACAGATGTACTTCCAAATGAGTCTTATAAAACGTATGCTGTTCCTGTTAGCTCCTAAACTGGTGCCTTTATTCGAGGCAATATGCCAGGAAGGGTGCCTGCCTCCCTCATAAGCTGTCCTACCTCACTTTCTAAACCTGGCTGGGATCCATTACTTCTAACTTCATGTTGACCAATCTTGGTCTTAAATACTAATTATATGGTTAAGTTCCTGGAAAGGTTGGAGTTTGTTAAACAAATGACCCGATGAATTAGGTTCCTCTGATCCAGACCATCTGCCAGAGTTCATATAGATTAAATGATGTCTGACTCCTTTGACATCCACAGGGCGCGCGGCATGCCTGCCTGCTATGTCCCCTGTCATTCGAGTGGCTGCAGTCCAGGACACTGGAGAGTTTTGGGGCCTTCCTGTCAGAGGTTCAGTCCATGCAATTTTACTAAATGCTGACAATATCCTAATGTATATTAAAGAAGCCAAGTTTGGCTTTAATCTATTAGTTGAGGTTCTCATGACCTTTCAAAATATTTCAGGCCTTGGTGTCAACTCGGAAAAACCCTTTGCTTTTCCTTTAAATTCGTCTTGGCCCCTAATACTACCAATCTAATAGACGGAAAATTAAGATGAGAACAACACATTGTTCCAGTATCTCAGGATCAGGATTTAACTTTCTGACAAAGATCCGCTCACCAGTAATATTGGGGCAGCCATCCGTTCTCTTGGTTCGCAGGTAACGGTCTAGTCATCCCTGCCGATGTAAACTGCTGGTAGGGTGTCCCTTGCAAAGATGGTGGTGTGACCATGCCTTCTGTATCTCTGCTAATCTTCCCATAGTCCTATCCACAAGATGCTTCAGAGATTTAAATGGTCTCCTAGGTGGATTAATTTGGAGGGTAGTAAATGTAGAGTTGCATTGAGGAAGGTGTAGCATCCCACTGATACAGGAGGCCTGGGAGCCCTGGATATTGAGTGCTACTACCTTTTGGCTCAGTTGCAGTGGCTTGCTAGCTGGCTGGCAGAAGGAACCATGTCAGACTCACCTCTCCACCTCCCAGTGGGAGGCAGGGCAAACTGCTCCCACCCCAAAGGCTCCCCCAGGCTTGTTCGGACCGCATGGTCCTGCTTACAGTGTGGCCTATGCCTTTTTTGTTTTTGTTTCATGTAGGAAGCTGGCTCTATATATACTATACCAAAGTGAGGTATAGTGTGTACAGAGTCCAGTGGAACCCCAAAGGTAGGCAGAGGTAAAGTTAGATAGCACCTCACTCTCTATTTGTCTATTTGTGGTAGTGTGGTCAAGCAGAAAGGCTTTATCAGAGGACAGTGTTAAGCATTTGTTGTACACACTCAGTCAGCAAATGAATTCACACACTCAAAGACTGAACTTCAGGCCAATTGTTCTTGTATAAAAAAATATTCTTATAGTTATTTTATTTCCTAGAACCAAGCAAGCCTGGCACAGGTAAGTGATGAATACTTTGCAGTAAATATACAGTTTGTAAACAGTTTGAATTGCAATTGTATATGCACTTTGTTTTGACTTACAGTATTGTTATTGAGAAATGCAATGCTTTGTAAATACAGTACATATACTTTGAATAGGACTTTTAGTAAAATTACAGGTAAGTTTCTTTTGAGTTTACTTTTCTTACACAGTGCAGTATGCCTGGATACTGCACTGGGACATTTCCTGGAAACAGGTAAGTGAAATCGTTTTTGTTAGTTAGTACAATTTTAAAGAATTTCTGTAGGTTTTCAAACTTCACACTTGGAAACTTTTCTAAGAAAAACAGTCAATGTTATCCTATGGAGGAAAATAATGTTATCAGTTTTACGGTAAGTATTCGTTAGTGGGAGTTGAGGTTCTGGGGGTAGACTCAGGGGTCCCCCAGGGTCAGGGATGCACTCTCGTTACACCCTCAGCGGCACTAGGGCGGCCGGGTGCAGAGTGCTGAGGCCCAATGTTATCCAATGGGGAATAGGGGGCCTCCGGTTGGTGGCTGTTGACGAGCAGGCCACTTGGTTGTGGGAGCAAAGCTCCTAGACTTTAGCTCAGGGCAAATGGGGAAACAAAGTAGCACCAAAGGTGCACCCTCAGCGGCACTAGGGCGGCTGGGTGCACGGTGCTGTTTCGACGTCGGGCGCCCTGTTGTTTGCAATGGGAAACCTCCGGTTTGCAAAGGCACTGTAGGCTCGGGGACGAAGGTCTTCTGGGTGCGACCACCACTTTGAGAGGTAAGTTGGGATGTTGGGGGTTGGTTAGGCACCGTCAGTTGCGCCACCCAAGGCTGTGGGGCATCGGGTGCAGGGGTGTCTTTTAGTGTCTTTTAGTGTTGGATCTTCTTACCAGTTCCTGGTCGCAGTTGGGTGGACCTTTCGGAATTAGGCTGCAGGCGTTGGCTGGAGGTTTGAGGCAGGTCAGGGGTCGCCGGATCTCGGGTTAGGATCACCGGGGAGACCTCCTCATGGTGTTTGCCCACTTGAGCTCGGGACGTGGACGGCAGGTGCAGAGTGGGGCGGATTCACGGTGTCCGGCCGGAGCCAGAGGTTTGGAGATGAACAAATCCGGTGTTCATGGGAGACACAGTCTTTGTCATTGAAGGCAGGCAGGTCCTCCGGGGTTTGCGAGATTGCTGGCTGCAGGACACACCGGGATTTCGCAGGAGCAGGTTCGAGGTGGAGACAGGCCAGTAGGGCTGGGGCCAAGTCAGTGGGGGTCTTCCTCTTGTTAGCTTCGGCACGGCTGTTCGGTCCTTCTTCTTCTTTTCTTGTAGTTTCTTCTGGTCTGAGGAAGCAAGGTTCAGGGTTGCCCTTAAATACTAGATTTAGGGGCGTTACAGGTAAGTAAAAAGGTAGGGACCACTGGGTCCCTTCCCTGGGGTGGGTACACCCCCTATTATGCCACCCGCCAGTGGGCGGGGGGCATAAGCCTTTCCCTGGTTGGCTTAGTCCCCCCATCTGCAAGATGGCGGGGATTGAGAGTTGTGCTTCACCTCGCCTCCCCCACCTGAGGGGTGGAGTTGGCAGAGGTGGGCACACCTCTCTTCCTCACTTGTGTTTCCCGCCGGTTCTCCCGCCTAAAGTGGGGGTCAGAACCAGAGAGGACCAGTTGCTGAAAGCAGCAAGTGGCCTGGGGAAGCTCACAAAGGTGGCAAGCCTTTGAAGCTTCCCCTTCGTGAACCCTGCCCATCCTGGGGGAGGAGGCTTGGCACCTTGTCCCAGGATGTGCATTGTTTCAGGCCCCAGAGAGCAGCAGGCTCTCGACCCAGGGGTCCAGAAACATGTTTGGTGGTGGCAGCTGAAAGCAGCCACCCAGCCAGGACACTAGTGGTAGGTTAGTTTTCAGCGGGCATCTCTAAGATGCCCTCTGTGTGCATTTTTCATTAAATCTCACACTGGCATCAGTGTGGGTTTAATGTGCTGAGAACTCCCAGCACCATATACTCTTAATGGCAGCACTGCACTTACAATGCCTAAGAATGGACTTAGACACTGTAGGGGTACAGGGCTCATGCACCTGTACCCTCACCACTGGTATAGTGCACCCAGCTAGAGGGGTGACTGATATATGCCAGGGCAGTGGGTTATTGGCATGGCACACAGGGATGTGTGCCATGTCGACTCTTCACTTTGTTCTGCATCAAAACACGCAGCCTGCAAAGGCAGTGTGTGAGTGTGTAGGTACAGGACCTCTAAGGGTGGCACAATAAGTGCCGCAGCCCTTAGAGGCCTTCTCTGGTCACAGTGCCCTGGGTACCTATTGTACCATTTACCAGGGGCTGACCTGTGGCCAGAGATGGCAATTGGGTTTAGGCTTCAATGCGGTTTTTAGGGAAAGAACATAGGCCCTGGGTACCTGGTTAGCAGGAGCCCAGGGCACACTCAGTCAAAGCAAATCATCAATTCAGCAAAAAGTGGGGGCAACCATGCAGAAAGAGGGCACTTTCTCACACAACCCCCCCCCCAAACGAAAGAGGATGAGACTAACCTTTCCCCTAGAGAGTCTTCATTTTCTAAGTGGAAGAACCTGGAAAGTCCATCTACATTGGCATGGGCAGTCCCAGGTCTGTGATCCACTACAAAGTCCATTCCCTGTAGGGAGATGGACCACCTCAAGAGTTTAGGATTTTCACCTTTCATCTGCATTAGCCATCTGAGAGGTCTGTGATCAGTTTGTACTAGGAAGTGAGTACCAAACAAGTATGGTCTCAGCTTCTTCAGGGACCAAACCACAGCAAAGGCCTCCCTCTCAATGGCACTCCAATGCTGCTCCCTGGGGAGAAGCCTTCTGCTTATAAAAGCAACAGGTTGGTCTTGGCCTTCATCATTGGTCTGGGATAGGACCGCTCCTATCCCTAGCTCAGAGGCATCAGTCTGCACAATGAACTGCTAGGCATAGTCTGGAGCTTTGAGAATTGGTGCTGAGCACATAGCCTTTTTCAGGGTGTCAAAAACCTTTTGACAACTAACTGTCCAGTTTACCCTTTTGGGCATCTTCTTTGAGGTGAGTTCTGTGAGGGGAGGCACAATGAACCCATATCCCTTCACAAACCTCCTGTAGTACCCAGTCAAGCCAAGGAATGCCCTGACTTGGGTCTGGGTTGTTGGAGCTGCCCAGTCCAGGATAGCCTGGATCTTGGGCTGTAAGGGTTGTACTTGGCCTCCACCAACAAGGTGGCCCAGGTACACCACAGATCCCTGCCCTATCTGGCATTTGGATGCCTTGATAGTTAGGCCTGCAGTTTGCATGGCATTTAAAACCTTCCCAAGGTGGATCAGGTGATCGTGCCAGGTGGAACTGAAGACAGCAATATCATCTAGATAAGCTGCAATAAAGGATTCAAATCCAGCAAGGACTTGATTCACCACCCTCTGGAAGGTGGCAGGGGCATTCTTTAAACCAAAGGTCATAACACTAAACTGATAATACCCATCAGGTGTAGAGAATGCTGTCTTTTCTTTTTCTCCTGGGGCCATGCCAATTTGCCAGTACCCTGCAGTTAAGTCAAAGGTAATTTGGCTTCACCCAATTTGTCTATCAACTCATTTGCTCTTGGGATAGGGTGAGCATCTGTCTTGGTGACAGTTGAGCCCTCTAAAGTCCACACAGAACCTCCTTTCTCTCTTTCCACCCTGTGGGTGAGGGTTGGGGACTAGAACCACTGGGCTGGCCCAGGGGCTCTCAGAGGGTTCAATAACCCCTAACTCCAGCATCTTGCTGACTTCAGCTCTGATGCTCTCCTTGACTTGGTCAGACTGGCAATAGATTTTGTTTTTGACAGGTGAACTGTCACCAGTGTCCACATCATGGGTACACCAGTTTGTCTGACCAGGGGTCAAGGAAAAGAGCTTTGCATACTGCTGCAAGACTTGCTTGCAATCAGTCAGCTGTTGGGCAGAGAGGGTGTCTGAAAAGACAACCCCATCCACTGACCCATCTTTTGGGCTGTATGAGAGGAGGTCAGGGAGAGGTTCACTCTCTGTCTCCTGATCCTCATCAGTCACCATCAGCATGGTGATGTCAGCCCTATCATGGAAAAGCTTAAGGCGGTTCACATGGATCACCCTTTTGGGTGTCCTGCTTGTGCCCAGGTCAACCAAGTAGGTGACCTCACTTTTCTTTTCTAGGATAGGGTAAGGGCCACTCCATCTGTCCTGGAGAGCCCTTGGTGCCACTGGCTCCAAAACCCACACCTTTTGCCCTGGTTGAAATTCTACCAGTGCAGCTTTTTGGTCATACCAGTGCTTCTGAAGCTCCTGGCTGGCCTCAAGATTCTTGGATGCCTTTTCCATGTACTCAGCCATTCTGGACCTTAGGCCAAGCACATAGTCCACAATATCTTGTTTGGGTTCTTGGAGAGGCTTCTCCCAACCCTCTTTCACAAGACAGAGTGGTCCCCTCACAGGATGGCCAAACAGACGTTCAAAGGGGGAAAACCCTACACCCTTCTGTAGCACCTCTCTGTAAGCGAAAAGCAAGCATGGTAATAGGGCATCCCATCTCCTTTTGAGTTTTTCAGGGAGCCCCATTATCATGCCTTTCAATGTCTTGTTGAATCTCTCAGCAAGGCTATTGGTTTGTGGGTGATAGGGTGTAGTAAACTGGTACTGCACTCCACACTCTTTCCACATTTGTTTGAGGTAAGCAGACATGAAGTTGGAACCTCTGTCTGAAACCACCTCCTTAGGAAACCCTACCCTGGTGAAGACACCAATGAGGGCCTTGGCTACTGCAGGGACTGTAGTAGTCCTAAGGGGAATTGCCTCAGGATACCTAGTGGCATGATCCACTACCACTAGTATGAATTTGTTTCCTGATGCTGTGGGAGGTTCAAGTGGACCCACTATGTCCACACCTACCCTTTCAAAGGGAACCCCAACCACTGGTAGTGGTATCAAGGGGGCCTTTGGGTGGCCACCTGTCTTACCACTGGCTTGACAGGTGACACAAGAGCTGACAAACTCCTTCACCTTCTGAGACATCTGGGGCCAGTAAAAGTGGCTAACTAGCCTTTCCCAGGTTTTGGTTTGGCCCAGATGCCCAGCTAGGGGGATGTCATGAGCTAAAGTTAGGAGAAACTCCCTGTACTTCTGAGGCACTACCACTCTCCTAGTGGCTCCAGGGTTGGGGTCTCTGGCCTCAGTGTACAGTAATCTCTCTTCCCAATAAACTCTGTGGGTACCACTGACATCTCCCTTTTCCTGTGCAGCAGCTTGCTGCCTCAGGCTTTCAAGAGTTGGACAGTCCTGCTGTCCAAGGCACAGCTCTTCCCTAGAGGGTCCCGCTGGGCCCAAGAGTTCTACCTAGTAAGGGTCAAGCTCCATGGGCTCAGTTCCCTCTGGGGTGTCCTAGTCCTCTCCCTGAGGAGAGGGGTCCTGATCCTTTTGCTGTTTCGAAGCTGGTTTCCCTGTCTTCTTACCTTTTCTCTTGGAAGTTTGGGCCATACTTTCAGGCTCCAACACTTCTTTTTCACCCTGTTTTCTGCTCTGTGCTCTTGTTTTTACACATGCCATCTCAGGGATATCCAGCATTGCTGCATGGGTTTTCAGTTCAACCTCAGCCCATGCTGAGGTTTCCAGATCATTGCCAAGCAGACATGCAGCTGGTAGCTTTGGAGAGACCGTTACCTGTTTCAGACCAGTAACCCCCACCCCCAGTCTAATGTCACCATAGCCATTGCATGGTTAGTGGTAACACTGTCAGAATTGGTGACTGGGTAAGTTCTCCCAATCAATTATTGCTCAGGGGAAACCAGTGTGTCTCTCACCATAGTGACACTGGCACCTGCATCCCTCAGAGCGTCTATCCTAGATCCATTAATCCAAGGGTATTGTAAATACTTCTTTAAGTTGTGTGGCCACACAGCTACAGTGGCAAACTCAACTTCCCCTTCTGAAACTTGAACTGCTTCAGTGTGCAACCTGATTTGCTCTTGGCACACTGTTGATCCCATCTGGAGACTTGCTACACCAGGAGTAGCTGTACTAGGAATAGGGGGCTTCTTGTTAGGACAAGCAACATCTCCAGTTAAGTGTCCCAACTTCTTACAGTTGTTACACCAGGCCTTTAAGGGATCAAAGTTCTTTCCCCTATACCTATTATTGGACTGGGAAGAGGTATGGGACCCACCCCCCTGTGCAGGTTTTTGGGGCCCTTTTGAAGACTCAGGCTTTTTATCTTGGGGATTCTCACCACCTTTCCCCTGGGGAGGTTTTGTAACCCCTTTCTTTTGGTCATCCCCAGTGGTTGTTTTTATCACCTTTGTCTTGACCCAGAGGTCTGCCTTCTTTCCCAATTCTTGGGGAGAAATTAGACCTAGGTCTACCAAATGCTGATGTAACTTCTCAATAGTGCAATTACTTAAAATATGTTCTGTCATAAACAGATTGTAAAGTCCATTGAAATCATGCACATTGTGTCCAGTTAACCAACCATCTAGTGTTTTAACTGAGTAGTCTACGAAGTCAATCCAGGATTGGTTTTGGGTTTTGTGAGCCCCACTGAATCTAATTCTATATTCCTCAGTTGTAAGTCCAAATCCCTCAATCAGAGTTCTCTTCATGAGGTCATAAGACCCAGCATCTGCCCCAGAAAGGGTCGGGAGTCTGTCTCTGCAGTTACCAGAGAACAGTTCCCGAAGGAGTGCCCTCCAGTGTGACTTCTTCACTTTTCTCATTTCACAAGCCCTCTCAAAGGCTGTGAACCATTTTGTGATATCATCACTCTCTTCATATTTAGGGACAATCCCTTTGGGGATTTTTGGATCATAAGATTGCTCTTTATCCTTATTGAGTAAATTGCTGTCACCGTTGATGGGTGCTAGGCCCATCTCTGCTCTCTCTCTCTCTAGAGCATGGGTACTCACAAACGTTCTCTCGGGGGCCAAATTTACAGTGTGGTTTGTGGCCGAGGGCCGCACCGGTGGGGGCGGGGTCAGTGGGGAGGGTGGCGGGGCTAGAGCAAAAAAAAACCTATGACCATGAGGTTGAACACAGGCCCCTGCAGTGGACGCCTTCGTCCACTGAGCCACCAGACCCGGCATACACACATCTCTCTCTCTCTCTATCTATCTCTCTCTCTCTCTCGCTCTGTCTCCCTCCCTCTATCTCTCCCTCCCTCTAGCTCTCCCTCCCTCTCTCTATCTCTTCCTCCCTCTCTCTCCGTCTCCCTCCCTCTCTCTATCTCTCTCTCTCTCTCCCTCTCTCTCTCTCTCCCTCCCTCTCTCTCTCTGTCTCCCTCTGTCTCACTCACTCTGTTTGTCTCCCTCTCTCTCTGTCTCCCTCCCTCTCTCTCTGTCTCCCTCCCCCTCTCTCTCTCTGTCTCCCTCTCTCTGTCTCCCTCCCTCTCTCTCCCTCTGTCTCCCTCCCTCTGTCTCTGTCTGTCTCCCTCCCTCTGTCTCCCTCTATCTGTCTCCCTCCCTCTGTATGTTGCCCTCCTCCCTCTGTTTGTCTCCCTCTGTCTGTCACCCTCCTCCCTCTCTCTGTCTCCCTCTGTCTGTCTCCCTCTCTCTCTCTCTGTCTCCCTCCCTCTCTCTCTCTGTCTCCCTCTCTCTGTCTCCCCCCTCTCTTTCCCTCTGTCTCCCTCTGTCTGTCTCTGTCTGTCTCCCTCTGTCTGTTTCCCTCCCTCTGTCTCCCTCTATCTGTCTCCCTCCCTCTGTCTGTCGCCCTCCTCCCTCTGTCTGTCTCCCTCTGTCTGTCGCCCTCCTCCCTCTGTCTGTCTCCCTCTGTCTGTCTCCCTCCCTCTGTCTATCTCCCTCTGTCTCCCTCTGTCTGTTGCCCTCTGTCTCCCTCTCTGTCTCCCTCTGTTTCCCTCTCTCTGTCTCCCTCCCTCTGTCTTCCTCTCTCTCTCTCTCCCTCTGTCTCCCTCTGTCTGTCTCCCTCTGTCTGTCTGTCTCCCTCTCTCTGTCTCCCTCTCTCTGTCTCCCTCCCTCTGTCTCCCTCCCTCTGTCTACCTCTCTCTGTCTCCCTCTCTCTGTTTCCCTCTCTCTGTCTCCCTCTGTCTCCCTCTCTCTGTCTCCCTCTGTCTCCCTCGCTGTCTCCCTCTCTGTCTCCCTCTCTGTCTCCCTCTCTGTCTCCCTCTCTGTCTCCCTCTCTCTGTCTCCTTCTCTCTGGCTCCCTCTCTGTCTCCCTGTTGGAAAACGAGGCAGTATCTGTGAGGCCTGCACAAATAACATGACTACATTTGTCCTTCACTGGGAACCAAACACCCAATTGTAGCGCCTGACTCTCAGAGGGTAGCGTTGCAGAGCAGTCTGAGGCTTTACTCAAGGGAGGTGGTGTGGGCTAGTAATCGCCATTTGCAGGTGCGCAGAAATAACACTCAATAATTGATTGTCCAGTCTGTACTTTGCTTTATAAAAGTAAGAGTACATTTATTAAACACACACACTACTCAATACTATGCACCAATTTACAAATATACATAAGCTGTTGGAATTGTTTTGTGACATTGCGTAACATCTCCACCCCTCCCAAAAGGGGTGGGGTCTAGTACCACCACTCCCATGTATGCACATCATCTTGCCCCCTAATGCAGTGTGTTGAACCTAACCTGGAGCGAGGGCCCTGTGCACTGGCACCATCCCAGTGGCGACCCACCCCATTACCTCAACGCGCATTAAAAATGGGTACACCTGCCTTGGTGACACATAACCCTGACTGAGCATTTCCTACTGACCATAAAGTATGCACCTCTATATCTTAAGGGCTAGCAGTCTGGGTCTTCACCTAAGTGCAGCAGCAAGAATACATGTTTACGCACACCTTAGAATGACAGTACTCATCCCCTTTGTTGGACATTAGAATGCATTGCAATTACAGCCCTTAAGGGCATTACAGATGGAATCACAGGATTACGCCTATACAGCCAGACACCCTAGCAGGAATGTCTGGCAACATAACCCACTTTGCTTATGACATCACCTTACACAGGTACTTCACATTACATATGTGACCTCCAGTCCCTCTAAAAAGGAATAACAGTTAGTAAATGCAGTTCTGGTGCAATTACACCTCTTCACCTTCGGGGGATGCCCTTCTCCAGACATCCCCAACTCAGCCCTTCACTCCATGAAGCACTTTGCAATACACCATCAGCTGTAGAACAAAAGTTCCAGCCCAGAAGGTATAATAAGGCAAGCTGAGCCCTTCAGGGGTTATTCTTTTTAGCTCCCTATGACACTTAGGGAGGGACTTTTCTTCGTGCTGGGGGGAGACTGCGCTTCTTCAGCAGCTCCCCCAACACCTTTGCACAAATTTGGTGGTGACCCCGTTCTCCTGGGGCCACCACGAGCAGGGAAAACGCTGTTCTGCCCTTGCAGGCCGGTCCTGGCCTGCAAGGCATTATGGGAGTCCCGCATATTCTAACAGCGGCTCTCCCGCTGTGCCGGGGAGAGCCGCGCAGCCTTCCTTGCCTCGCGGGGGCCCGGTCCCACCCGGGCCCTCCCGCATCTCTTCACTCGTTGGGGCCTCCTGCCCGTGGAAGCCGGCTCGGGAGCCCACCCCCGGCCGCTCCGGCCGGCTACCTGTCCGGCCCGCACCTCCGTGTGCGGCCGCAGGAGCCGGCACATCACTTCTGGTCTGCCCGCTCTGGCGGGCAGACACGCCGACAGCCGCTGGCCCAGCGAGGGTCCGGGGAGTGCGACGGCACTCCCCCTCTTCACCGCAGCACACGGGGCGATCTTCGCGGGGAGCGCGCCGGCGCTCCCCGTCTTCCATTGTTCGCCGGGGGCCAGGGTGGGCTCCTGGCACCCCCGCCTCCCGCATCTTCGCGGGAGCGCGACGGCGCTCCCGACTTTGCTTCGGGGCCCGGGGATGGGCTCCCAGGCCCCCTTGGGCACCTCTTCGCGGGGCGCGACGGCGCGCCCGCCCCTCCCCTGCAACTCTTCACGGGGAGCGCGACGGCGCTCCCGGCTTTGTTTTCAGTGGGGGCCAGGGTGGGCTCCTGGCACCCCGCGGGGGCACTTTCACGGGGTGCGCGACGGCGCACCCCGACTTTCCTTTTCTTGGGGGCAGCCCCGGGACCTGACCCACCCCGGGGGCATCTCATGGACCGGCGGCGGAGCCCCACGTGCTTCGTCGTCGGTCTTCTTAGGGGTCAAAGGTCGCTCACCTTCCGGGGGCCATATCTCAGCCCCTGGGGGTCCGATCGGCCCCATTTTCGCGTCTGCTTGCTCCTGAAGGCGGCCCCCAGCCACTGGGAGCACTCTCCTTCGCCCTCCAGGTCTCCAAGAGGGGCATTCTGCAGGGAGCGGTCTTCACTGGCTCCCTGCGCCAGACTTTCGCCTGTCTCCCCTCCTTGGCCTCTCTTCTCCCTGCGCAGAGGCCTCTGCTTCTGCGCACTGGTCCTGGGCTCTTCTTCTGGTGCTGGCAGGCCCTGGGGGACAGTCAGGGGTTCCTCCTTCCAACTGCCCATTGCCAGGCTCCAGCACCTTCCGCCTCCGCAGACCACACCCAAGAGAGAGCTTCTCTTCCTGTCCAAGCACTTTTTAAAAGTTGAGTAGGGGGCTGGCAGGAAGTCTCTGTTTGTCCTATCAAACAGCGACACATCACTTCCCTGCCCCTGCTCCCTCCTCCTGGTCCAGCCTCTGGGCTTGTTCAAAATGGCGTCGTCCAGGGTCTCTGGCCACATGGTCTCTGAAACAAGACCCTTTCCCCAGTGCTGCCTTCATGTTGGTTCAGCTTGGTGCCTGGCACCCAGCGACAGCTGCTGATGGATTAGCCTGTAGCTCCACCTATCTCCTCTCCTGGGAGGGAAGATCTTCCCTCTGGGAAGAAGGGTCATTAATCTAACCTGCCAGGGCCAGACCCCAGCCAGGGACTCAGAGAAATATGACATTCCTGGATGACCCAAAAGCAGTACAAATATGGCTTTGGACTCTGCAGAATACTTCTTTTCACATCCGCTACCGTGGACTTTAGTGCGTGTCTGGAATCGGTAGGCCTTATGGAAGTTAATCTAACACATGGGCTCCACATTCCCATAGGGGAATAATGAAGTAACAAAACAGTAAAAACACACTGACTTTCCCTGCCATGTTCCTTCCTAGTGTATAAGGCCTATTCCGTGTCACCACCCAATTCTGCATAAGTCCTGCCACACCATTCATTTTGTAGCTGCTCCTGGACTGCGCACGCTAGGAATCTCCCCTGCGCAGCCCCTACACGTGTGCACACGCATGTACACAGGTGTCGGCATGTAACCAGCCCAGTGCCCCTTACTCCAGCTGCTGCGCAGCGGCCTAGTCAAGCTAGGGGGACACCAGTAAAATCCACATGCAGTCTCTTCCATCATGAGTTCACTGTGGATGAGTCCCAATTTACGAGGCTCTCCCACAGTAAAAGCTCAACAATTAGGTGCTCAAAAAGTGAAAAATCCGGGCGGCCCATAGTGTCAGAACCACCTTCTAACACACGCCGCGCCCAGCTGAATCCTACAGGGAAGAAGTAGCCACTCTACATGGGTACTCTTCCCGTAGTCAGCGATAACTAGTTATAAGGGGTTCTGACCAGACCCCCTTACTCACCAGTTATCCGCTCAGACCACCTACTCCTCCCATCCATGAAATCTCCACCCATGACAGGGATCCCAGACTACCCTAAGAACCCTCCGGGCTCTAGGTTAGATACCTCTAGGTCACTCATGGTCTACATGGACTCAGCCTCACTAGGCCCACCTTTGCCCTTGGGCATGCAACACTATGCCTACCCCTCCTCTGGACAAAGGTACCGTGCCTCAGCACCCTCGCGGTCTTCTGGGACAGATCTACCTCCCATCCTCGGGGTCCCTAGCTGGTCTCCCTTCCGGAGTTTGTTCCAACCAGTACCCTCTCTCCGTTTGGTCCTTGCACCCCAAAGATGCAACCTCTCTGGACCCTCTCCCTCAGCCTGCCGCTGAGGTCATTCTGCTGCCACCACCCTTTCGGGACGACTGGCTTCCCTAAAGAAAGCACAGCCACTCGTGCTTTCCCCACACAGAAAAGCACCCTTTGGCCACTGGCCTGGCTCCCTGATGGGACCTCAGACCGGCCTCACTACCACACTGGCAGTGCCAGGGAGGAACACTGAGGGTGCCCCGTCAGACATCCTACAGCTCATTCCCCCCGTCAGTAGCTCCCCACGGAAACTACCCCGGGAACCTAGACCCCTTCTTTGTTCTCCGCTGCGAGAACAGGGCCTATGCACCCTTCCCTCCGAGAGGCGCGCTCTCCTCCCAGAGTACCCTTAGAGAGCCTGTGGGCCCCGAGTTAGCTAGACCCAGGCCCACTTCTCATGGCCCTCCCGGTCTCCCAGCAGCGCCTTGGGAGACCGCCCAGGGACCTACATGGTCCCTGGATGGCCTGCACCACCCCTTATGAAGAGCAGGGTCCCCTCCCTAAGATAGGGCCTACCTGCCTTCAGGGTAGCACGACCACACCAAGCCAGGACCCTAAAGATCCCGGCTAGGCCTGCACCACCCCTTTGTGAACCACAGGGTCCCGTCACTTAAGATAGGCCCCACCTGGGTTCAGGGTGGTACTACCTTGCAGAAGTCCACCTCCTGCCCCAAGCTAGGGGAACACCCCCATGCTCCTGGTCCTTGGGTTCAAGACCCACCGGACCTACCGGACTGGTCACCGTCCACCCGACCCTGTCGCCTCAGGGTCCACCTCTAACCCTTCACCTGGAAACTAGGGAGTACATCACCCCCACTCCGATCTCCACTGGGTCAGTTACCTAGCCCACCTAGGGTACCTAGGGGCTACCACTACACACCATCACTCAAGAACTACCCTCCTCTGGGGCCACCCCCTACCAGGGGCCACCCCTGGGTCGCTCACCTCCCCACCAGTTAACCTGGGGGCCTACCGGACACCCAACTCTACCACATCCTCCTCCCACCGTGGGAAAAGTTCCTGGGGGTCCCCCACCATGGGAACCCCTGGGGCGTTACTACCCGGGGTAAAGAAACCTCCTGACCCACCCTTCCAGTGGTTTTGGCCTGCGCCAATGCAAGTACTTTCAGCGGGGGAAGAATACCTGGGGCCCCTTCTGTGGAAACCCTCCCTGCCCTTAAGAAGCGCGGGAATCTCCCAGGACCCCCTCTTTCTCCTTTCCCCCACAAAGGTCAATCCACCCCGACACCCCCACCTGTGATGTAGGTATCAGTTGCTGTCCCTATCTCTTGAGGAGACACCCTCCTCATGCAGGTGTAGTGTATGTAGTGTTAGGGTTCAAAGGTGTACAATATGGCTCAGAACATTTGTATGCAATCATTTCCTGGAAAGCACCATCCCGCTAGCACATGATCATCAACATAGCGCGGTCATATCAATACCGTTTACATTTCAACCATAATATCTTCACATGACACGTATGTGCGCGGGGCTTTCCTTTCCCATACCTTTAGTTCACCTAACCAAAACTTTGAACCCTTCTCAGAGCCTTGCGCTCTTCCATTTGCTCATTACTGCATAGGTAATGTGTGGCAAAACTGGACTTATCAAATGCTATAAATGCGCACCAGAATGGGATACTATGTATCCCGCCGCTAGACACCAATGTTGGAAAACGAGGCAGTATCTGTGAGGCCTGCACAAATAACATGACTACATTTGTCCTTCACTGGGAACCAAACACCCAATTGTAGCGCCTGACTCTCAGAGGGTAGCGTTGCAGAGCAGTCTGAGGCTTTACTCAAGGGAGGTGGTGTGGGCTAGTAATCGCCATTTGCAGGTGCGCAGAAATAACACTCAATAATTGATTGTCCAGTCTGTACTTTGCTTTATAAAAGTAAGAGTACATTTATTAAACACACACACTACTCAATACTATGCACCAATTTACAAATATACATAAGCTGTTGGAATTGTTTTGTGACATTGCGTAACATCTCCACCCCTCCCAAAAGGGGGTGGGGTCTAGTACCACCACTCCCATGTATGCACATCATCTTGCCCCCTAATGCAGTGTGTTGAACCTAACCTGGAGCGAGGGCCCTGTGCACTGGCACCATCCCAGTGGCGACCCACCCCATTACCTCAACGCGCATTAAAAATGGGTACACCTGCCTTGGTGACACATAACCCTGACTGAGCATTTCCTACTGACCATAAAGTATGCACCTCTATATCTTAAGGGCTAGCAGTCTGGGTCTTCACCTAAGTGCAGCAGCAAGAATACATGTTTACGCACACCTTAGAATGACAGTACTCATCCCCTTTGTTGGACATTAGAATGCATTGCAATTACAGCCCTTAAGGGCATCACAGATGAAATCACAGGATTACGCCTATACAGCCAGACACCCTAGCAGGAATGTCTGGCAACATAACCCACTTTGCTTATGACATCACCTTACACAGGTACTTCACATTACATATGTGACCTCCAGTCCCTCTAAAAAGGAATAACAGTTAGTAAATGCAGTTCTGGTGCAATTACACCTCTTCACCTCCGGGGATGCCCTTCTCCAGACATCCCCAACTCAGCCCTTCACTCCATGAAGCACTTTGCAATACACCCTCAGCTGTAGAACAAAAGTTCCAGCCCAGAAGGTATAATAAGGCAAGCTGAGCCCTTGAGGGGTTATTCTTTTTAGCTCCCTATGACACTTAGGGAGGGACTTTTCTTCGTGCTGGGGGAGACTGCGCTTCTTCAGCAGCTCCCCCAACACCTTTGCACAAATTTGGTGGTGACCCCGTTCTCCTGGGGCCACCACGAGCAGGGAAAACGCTGTTCTGCCCTTGCAGGCCGGTCCTGGCCTGCAAGGCATTATGGGAGTCCCTGCATATTCTAACAGCTGCTCTCCCGCTGTGCCGGGGAGAGCCGCGCAGCCTTCCTTGCCTCGCGGGGCCCGGTCCCACCCGGGCCCTCCCGCATCTCTTCACTCGTTGGGGCCTCCTGCCCGTGGAAGCCGGCTCGGGAGCCCACCCCCGGCCGCTCCGGCCGGCTACCTGTCCGGCCCGCACCTCCGTGTGCGGCCGCAGGAGCCGGCACATCACTTCTGGTCTGCCCGCTCTGGCGGGCAGACATGCCGACAGCCGCTGGCCCAGCGAGGGTCCGGGGGAGTGCGACGGCACTCCCCCCTCTTCACCGCAGCACACGGGGGCGATCTTCGCGGGGAGCGTGCCAGCGCTCCCCGTCTTCCATTGTTCGCCGGGGGCCAGGGTGGGCTCCTGGCACCCCCGCCTCCCGCATCTTCGCGGGGAGCGCGACGGCGCTCCCGACTTTGCTTCGGGGCCCGGGGATGGGCTCCCGGGCCCCCTTGGGCACCTCTTCACGGGGCGCGATGGCGCTCCCTGTCCCCTCCCCTGCAACTCTTCACGGGAGCGCGACGGCGCTCCCGGCTTTGTTTTCAGTGGGGGCCAGGGTGGGCTCCTGGCACCTTGCGGGGGCACTTTCACGGGTGCGCGACAGCGCACCCGACTTTCCTTTTCTTGGGGGCAGCCCCCGGGACCTGACCCACCCCGGGGGCATCTCATGGACCGGCGGCGGAGCCCCACGTGCTTCGTCGTCGGTCCTCTTAGGGGTCAAAGGTCGCTCACCTTCCGGGGGCCATATCTCAGCCCCTGGGGGTCCGATCGGCCCCATTTTCGCGTCTGCTTGCTCCTGAAGGCGGCCCCCAGCCACTGGGAGCACTCTCCTTCGCCCTCCAGGTCTCCAAGAGGGGGCATTCTGCAGGGAGCTGTCT
This sequence comes from Calotriton arnoldi, assembly GCA_963921515.1. Classification (NCBI taxonomy): domain Eukaryota; kingdom Metazoa; phylum Chordata; class Amphibia; order Caudata; family Salamandridae; genus Calotriton; species Calotriton arnoldi. The sequence goes on from CAWUFW010002626.1 coordinate 1,703,366, forward strand.
TCACTGGCTCCCTGCGCCAGACTTTCGCCTGTCTCCCCTCCTTGGCCTCTCTTCTCCCTGCGCAGAGGCCTCTGCTTCTGCGCACTGGTCCTGGGCTCTTCTTCTGGTGCTGGCAGGCCCTGGGGGACAGTCAGGGGGTTCCTCCTTCCAACTGCCCATTGCCAGGCTCCAGCACCTTCCGCCTCCGCAGACCACACCCAAGAGAGAGCTTCTCTTCCTGTCCAAGCACTTTTTAAAAGTTGAGTAGGGGGCTGGCAGGAAGTCTCTGTTTGTCCTATCAAACAGCGACACATCACTTCCCTGCCCCTGCTCCCTCCTCCTGGTCCAGCCTCTGGGCTTGTTCAAAATGGCGTCGTCCAGGGTCTCTGGCCACATGGTCTCTGAAACAAGACCCTTTCCCCAGTGCTGCCTTCATCTTGGTTCAGCTTGGTGCCTGGCACCCAGCGACAGCTGCTGATGGATTAGCCTGTAGCTCCACCTATCTCCTCTCCTGGGAGGGAAGATCTTCCTCTGGGAAGAAGGGTCATTAATCTAACCTGCCAGGGCCAGACCCCAGCCAGGGACTCAGAGAAATATGACATTCCTGGATGACCCGAAAGCAGTACAAATATGGCTTTGGACTCTGCAGAATACTTCTTTTCACATCCGCTACCGTGGACTTTAGTGCGTGTCTGGAATCGGTAGGCCTTATGGAAGTTAATCTAACACATGGGCTCCACATTCCCATAGGGGAATAATGAAGTAACAAAACAGTAAAAACACACTGACTTTCCCTGCCATGTTCCTTCCTAGTGTATAAGGCCTATTCCGTGTCACCACCCAATTCTGCATAAGTCCTGCCACACCATTCATTTTGTAGCTGCTCCTGGACTGCGCACGCTAGGAATCTCCCCTGCGCAGCCCCTACACGTGTGCACACGCATGTACACAGGTGTCAGCATGTAACCAGCCCGGTGCCCCTTACTCCAGCTGCTGCGCAGTGGCCTAGTCAAGCTAGGGGGACACCAGTAAAATCCACATGCAGTCTCTTCCATCATGAGTTCACTGTGGATGAGTCCCAATTTACGAGGCTCTCCCACAGTAAAAGCTCAACAATTAGGTGCTCAAAAAGCGAAAAATCCGGGCGGCCCATAGTGTCAGAACCACCTTCTAACACTCCCTCTCTCTGTCTCCCTCTGTCTCTCTCCCTCTGTCTGTCTCTGTCTCCCTCCCTATGTCTCCCTCCCTCGGTCTCCCTCCCTCGGTCTCCCTCTCTCTGTTTCCCTCTCTCTGTCTCCCTCTCTGTCTCCCTCTGTCTCCCTCCCTCTGTCTCTCTCCCTCTGTCTGTCTCCCTCTGTCTGTCTCCCTCTGTCTGTCTCTGTCTCCCTCCCTCGGTCTCCCTCCCTCTGTCTCCCTCTGTCTGTCTCCCTCTGTCTGTCTCCCTCTCCCTCCCTCTGTCTCCCCCTGACTCCCTCCCTCTGTCTCCCTCTGTCTCCCTCCCTCTGGCTCCCTCTCTCTGTCTCCCTCTCTCTCTGTCTCCCTCCCTCTCCCTCCCTCTGTCACCCTCTGTCTCCCTCCCTCTCCCTCCCTCTCTCTCCTTCGTCTCCCTCTCCGTCTCCCTCTCTGCCTCTGTCTGTCCCTGTCTCTGTCTGTCTCTGTCTCTATCTTTGTCTGTCTCTGTCTCTATCTCTGTCTGTCTCTGTCTCTATCTCTGTCTGTCTCTGCCTCTATCTCTGTCTGTCTCTATCTGTCTCTGCCTCTATCTGTCTCTGCCTCTATCTGTCTCTGCCTCTATCTGTCCCTGCCTCTATCTGTCCCTGCCTCTATCTGTCTCTGCCACTATTTGTCCCTGCCTCTATCTGTCCCTGCCTCTATCTCTGTCTCTCTCTCTGTCTCTCTCTCTGTCTCTCTCTCTCTCTCTGTCTCTGTCTGTCTCTACCTCTATCTGTCTCTACCTCTATCTGTCTCTCCCTCTATCTGTCTCTGCCTCTGTCAGTCTGTCCCTGTCTCTGCCTCTGTTGGACGTGACCCTTTTTCCCCGAAATTTTTCGTTTTCCCCTAGCCGTTTTACCATGTATGAAACTCACTCAAGATGGCTGCCACAGGTCCCTGCTACTGCAGAGGGGCCTTACACGCATACACACTAGTAGCCAGGGTCAGGCTGGGACATAGGGATACAGTATCCATTCCGTCCCCGCCTCTGGGCCACATAGCCAGGCATGTAGAAGGTTCCAGAACCTTCCGGGCTGTGGGAGGAGTTATGTTTTGCCGCCTTTGGGAGAGTCACCTGACCTAGGAGTATAAAAGGCTTGGAGGGAAAACTTTCTAGTCAGTTGATGAGGCACCACTGAACCTGGGAGAACCTCCGCCGGAGTATAGGCTTTAGGGCCTAGGGGGAGACCTACACTACTGCTGCTGACAGGGCTGAGGCCCTGCTGGAGTAAGATAGCTGAGGAACGCCCACCACCCACTGACCTTGCCCAGTGTGAGGGGACCCAGGAACCACCTTCAGCGTGCGGGGAGGAACATCAAGCACTCCCAGACCACCAACTCATCCCCCCCCCTCATGACAAGAAACTTCTGACAAGAAACTTATACTAAGGAACTTCTGACAAGAAACTCCTAACCAGAAGCGCCTAAGAAGCAACCAAGCTGGAGCAGTCGCAAGACACCTTAATTTGAGGAGGCCTGACCGTCCTGCCAGGCCTGAAGCCTAAACTGCCCAACTGGGGATCACCAGGTAAAGCGCCATACCCTGAAGCGCTAGACCTTCACCCCCTCACTATTCCTGCCTACTACTGGGCTGCCCCCAAGTACTTTTCCAGTCAGCCCTGCCCACAGGCTGCTGGTGCGTCCTGCTTTCTGTCACCCCCAGGTCACTGACCTTGTGTAGAGATCACCGCCGTGGCCGTCGCCGCCTGAGGAGAAGTGCCGTGAGGTGAGGTGCGCCGTCGCGCCCTCACCGAAGGGAGCGCTGAGGTGAGGGAAGCCCCTCGAGTTTCTGTGGTGAGGTGCGCCGTCCGCGCCCTCACCGAAGCCTCCACAGATTGCCCCCATCGCTGCCGTCGCGGCCGAAGAAATTGCCACTGGGCCCTGGGCCCTCATCGCCGCCGTCGCGGCCGACGAAATCACCACCCCGCCGCCATCGCGGCCGAAGAAATTGTCCCCGACGCCGTCGCGGCCGAAGAAATTGCCCCCGCCGCCGTCGCGGCCCAAGAAATCGCCAGCGCGATCAACGAGGCCTCCAGGCCCCGCCGACGCCGTCTCCAGGCAACCGGGGTCGCCGGGCGTGACCCCAGGAAGGCCGCGCAACGATTGGGCGCCGGCCCCGGTCACGCCCCCAGCGCCGACGGAAGCCCGGGAAGAGCCCCGGCAGTGCAGAGGGAGACGGGGAGCCGGCCGGAGAGGACTGCCGGCTCCCGCTCCCTTCCCCAAGACCCCGAGCCTGCGCACAGACCTTACCTGAACCCGGGGGCCGGAGGAAGGTGATCCCGGCCCCCGCAACGTGCCGCAGCTGCATCCCCTTGATCCCGGGGGCCGGAGGAAGGTGATACCGGCCCCGCAACGTCCCGACAGTCCGGCCTGGAGGCCGAAGCACCTCGACCGGGCCCCGCCCTCCAGAGCACGGGCCGGGCCTGGGGGAGTGCCAGTCGCAAAGGAAGCGCGACCAACAAACCAGCGACAGGTGAGCCCAGGAGGCCCCTAGGGCCCACAAAACGCCACTGGGGCCGGGGGCCACCATTAACCCTATAATTAATTGGGTACACTTTCCCCATGAGGCGAGGCCCCGGAGAGGAGTGGGCCTAGCCTGGAGTTAACCCCTAAGGGTCATAGAAGCCCCAGGATACTGGACATGTTGAGGGGTTCCCTACAGTATTTAATAACTTATTGCAGATGCCTATTGTAATTACTGCCTAGGCCATGCTTTTAACTGCGAAGTCTTTTACCACAGGGGGAAAGTATTTAATTGAATTGAGCTGAAGTGTACACCGCCAAGAGTTGAAGTGTTTTATGTTACAGGTGTACTGGAATTGCGACGCCCACTGTACTGAATGTGGGCGCGCCTAGATTAATGCAGGCCTATTTAAATGTAAAGTGAAAAGCCTTCTTTTGAGTAATTGAATATGCTAAAGTGAACTGCATGTCTAGGCCCCTGTTTTATTAACGTACCTTGAGATCATTATTAAGTGCTACGTGTAGGAGATAATTCCTGCGGCCTCTTAGTGGCCTACAATGTTGATGAGCTATGACGCTTTATTTAAAATGTGCACCAGTTGAGTAATGCAATGAATTTGAATGTAGATCTGAATTAATCTGCCTCATCTGATGCCAACTTAATTTATTTATAAAAGATCTTGATTTTAAATACAAAAGCCTGGTGTGGTGTCATGTTATTGCGTTCGCATTTCTGAGTCAAAGTAAGAGTGTGCTGCACAACTGCCTTACACATTGCCTTCGCGTGCTTTCCCGCTTCGCGCCATGCTACCGTGGCGGACTCGGTAAACCCGGTTCCAACAGCCTCTATCTACCTCTATCTATCTCTGCCTCTATCTGGCTCTGTCTCTATCTGTCAGTCTGTCCCTGTCTCTGTCTGTCTCTGTCTATCTCTGTCTGTTTCTGTCTCTATCGGTCTCTGTCTCTGTGCCTCGGGCAGTGCACACGTACTGTGTCTACACGTCCCTGTCACCAGCCCAGAGAGAGCGGAGACCAGGCCTGAGCTCCCTGGCCTTGGCTCAACCCTCTGACTACAGGCTGGCGGGAAACATCACATCACAGGCTCTTATCGCACACCTCACCCGGCTCTCACTCCCTGCTGCCCTCTGCCACCTCACCCGCTGCTCTCACTCCCTGCTGCCCTCCGTCACCTCACCCGGCTCTCACTCCCTGCTGCCCTCTGTCACCTCACCCGGCTCTCACTCCCTGCTGCCCTCCGTCACCTCACCCGGCTCTCACTTCCTGCTACCCTCTGTCACCTCACCCGCTCCTCTCACGCCCTGCTGCCCTCCGTCACCTCACCCGGCTCTCACACCCTGCTGTCCTCTGTCACCCTCTGTCACCTCACCCCGCGTGTGTGTCAGCCCGGGCTGAGACAGCTTCCCGGGAACACACACAGCCAAACCCGAGTACTTCACAGGTCTTTAAAAGACCATTCACTTATTAATGAGGCTTTGTTGTATTTCACCTCTTCTTAGCGCCCCTGCATCTCCACTCAGTCAGAGTGGACATGCAGGGGCGCTAAGAAGAGGTGAAATACAACAAAGCCTCATTAACAAGTGAATGGTCTTTTAAAGAATCGCCCGGCCCCCATAGAGCAGAGTCTCTCAGAGTCCACGCTGCTGCAACCGGCGGTGTTTGCTGACACTCTTTAAAAAACAAACAAAAAAAACCCAGGTACGCAGGGCCTGATTCACAGAACTAACTTACGTCAAAACGTAAAGTTAGTACTTTTGGTATTCACAGAATACACTTACTCATTTTGGTATTCACAGAATGAACTTACTCATTTCGGTATTCACAGAAGTTAGTAGTCCTAACTTTAGGACTCCTAAATGCCTTCTGTGAATACCGAAAGTCTTAAAGTTAGGATTTTTCTCAGTTTAGGAGTAGTAAAGTTAGGACTCACTTTACTACTCCTAAACTGAGAAAATCCTAACTTTAAGATTCTTCGGTATTCACAGAAGGCATTTAGGAGTCCTAAAGTTAGGACTACTAACTTCTGTGAATACCGAAATGAGTAAGTTCATTCTGTGAATACCAAAATGAGTAAGTGTATTCTGTGAATACCAAAAAGTACTAACTTTACGTTTTTGACGTAAGTTAGTTCTGTGAATCAGGCCCGATGTCTGCAAGGTCCGCGGGCCGCCAAGGAAGGCTTGCCGGGCCGCTGGCGGCCCGCGGGCCGTACTATGAGTACCCGTGCTCTAGAGCCAGCAACCTGGTCTCTAGATCCAGTCTTTTGGTCAACCTTGCTAAAAGGCTGTCCTCCTCATTGAGGCTTTCCTCAATGTCCTCAGTAGTGCCTGACCCACCTGTGTGGGATCTAGGTACTGAGAGGGTGATTCTTGGAGTCAGGGCCACTGGGGCCCTTTTCTCCCTAAAAAGTGGGGGAGGTTGATCTACCTGGTCATCCTTTCCCTCTTCTTCCTCATCTGATTGGTCTTCACCATTTTCAGATGGGTGGTCCTGGGCATACCCAGCCAACAGTTCCTGGAGCTTTTGTTTGGTGGGATGGGACCCCATGGCTATGTTTTTAATTTTACTTAGGGACCTTACCTCCTTGAAAGACAAGTGAAGGTAAGGGGTGAGGTCAAGCTCCTCAACCAGGTCCTCTATGGCATTGTGGTTATTCTCACTAACAGCTGGGTTCTTGTTTTGAAATATTGTTAAAAAAAATTCTAACCCCTCTAACCCTAGCTAAAGTGACTTTTTATTTTTCTAAAATTCTACAGGGACTTAACCAAGGCCCTAGCAAGACTTTTAGTAATTTTGCAAAAAAATGCCAATTTGAAAAATCTGAATTGTAAAGACAATTTAAGAGTTCTGTCGTGTGATCAGGTGGTAACCAAGTAGTCCAACAAATGCAAAGTTGTATATCCCACTGCTGATCCACCAATGTAGGAAGCTGGCTCTGTATATACTATACCAAAGTGAGGTATAGTGTGTACAGAGTCCAGTGAAACCCCAAAGGTAGGCAGAGGTAAAGTTAGATAGCACCTCACTCTCTGTTTGTGGTAGTGTGGTCGAGCAGTATGGCTTTATCAGAGGACAGTGTTAAGTATTTGTTGTACACACTCAGTCAGCAATTTAATTCACACACTCAGAGACTGAACTTCAGACCAATTGTTTTTGTATAAAAAAATATTCTTTTAGTTATTTTATTTCCTAGAACCAAGCAAGCCTGGCACAGGTAAGTGATAAATACTTTGCAGTAAATATACAGTTTGTAAACAGTTTGAATTGCAGTTGTATATGCACTTTGTTTTGACTTACAGTATTGTTATTGAGAAATGCAATGCTTTGTAAATACAGTACATATACTTTGAATAGGACTGGGACATTTCCTGGAAACAGGTAAGTAAAATCGTTTTTGTTAGTACAATTTTAAAGAATTTCGGTACGTTTTCAAACTCCACACTTAGAAACTTTTCCAAGAAAAAGAGTCAATGTTATTCTATGGAGGAAAATAGTGTTATCGGTTTTAGGGTAAGTATTTGGAAGTGGGAGTTGAGGTTCTGGGGGTAGACTCAGGGGTCCCCCAGGGTCAGGGATGCACTCTCGTTACACCCTCAGCGGCACTAGGGCGGCCGGGTGCAGAGTGCTGAGGCCCAATGTTATCTAATGGGGGATAGAGGACCTCCGGTTGGTGGCTGCTGACGAGTAGGCCACTTGGTTGTTGGAGCAAAGCTCCTAGACTTTAGCTCAGGGCAAATGGGGAAACAAAGTAGCACCAAGGGTGCACCCTCAGCGGTACTAGGGCGGCCGGGTGCATGGTGCTGTTTCGACGTCGGGCGCCCTGTTGTTTGCAATGGGGAACCTCCGGTTTGCAAAGGCACTGCAGGCTCGGGGACGAAGGTCTTCTGGGTGCGACCACCACTTTGAGAGCTAAGTTGGGATGTTGGGGGTTGGTTAGGCACCATCAGTTGGGCCACCCAAGGCCGTGGGGCGACGGGTGCAGGGGTGCCTTTTAGGGTCGGATCTTCTTACCATCTCCTGGTCGCGGTTGGGGGGACTTTCTCGATTTAGGCTGCAGGCGTCAGCTGGAGGTTTGAGCCAGGTCAGGGGTCGCTGGATCTCGGGTTAGGATCGCCGGGGAGACCTCCTCGTGGTGTTCGCCCACTCGAGCTCGGGCCGTGGACGGCGGGTGTAGAGTGGGGCACATTCGCGGTGTCCGGCCGGAGCCAGAGGTTGGAGATGAACAAATCCGGTGTTCACAGGAGACACAGTCTTTGTGGTTGAAGGCAGGCAGGTCCTCCGGGGTTTTTGAGGTTGCTCGCTGCAGGACACACCAGGATTTTGCAGGAGCAGGTTCGAGGTGGAAACAGGCCGGTAGGGCTGGGGCCAAGTCAGTGGGCGTCTTCCTCTTGTTAGCTTTGGCACGGCTGTTCGGTCCTTCTTCTTCTTTTCTTGCAGTTTCTTCTGGTCTGAGGAAGCAAGGTTCAGGGTTGCCCCTAAATACTAGATTTAGGGGCGTTACAGGTAGGTAAAAAGGTTGGGACCAATGGGTCCCTTCCCTGGGGTGGGTACACCCCCTATTATGCCACCCTCCAGTGGGAGGGGGGCATAAGCCTTTCCTTGGTTGGCTGAGTCCCCCCATCTGCAAGATGGCGGGGATTGAGAGTTGTGCTTCACCTCGCCTCCCCCACCTGAGGGGTGGAGTTGGCAGAGATGAGCACACCTCTCTTCCTCACTTGTTTTTCCCGCCGGTTCTCCCGCCCAAAGTAGGGATCAGAACCAGTGGGGACCAGTTACTGAAAGCAGCAACTGGCCTGGGGAAGCTCACAAAGGCAGCACGCCTTTGAAGCTTCCCCTTCGTGAACCCTGCCCATCCTGGGGGAGGAGGCTTGGCACCTCGTCCCAGGATGTCCATTGTTTCAGGCCCAGAGAGCAGCAGGCTCTCGACCCAGGGGTCCAGAAACATGTCTGGTGGTGGCAGCTGAAAGCAACCACTCAGCCAGGACACTAGTGATAGGTTAGTTTTCAGGGGGCATCTCTAAGATGCCCTCTGTGTGCATTTTTCATTAAATCCCACACTGGCATCAGTGTGGGTTTAATGTGCTGAGAAGTTTGATACCAAACTTCTCAGTTTTCAGTGTAGCCATTATGGTGCTGTGGAGTTCGTAATGACAAACTCCCAGCACCATATATTCTTAATGGCAGCACTGCACTTACAATGCCTAAGAATGCTCTTGGACACTGTAGGGGTACAGGGCTCATGCACCTGTACCCTCACCACTGGTATAGTGCACCCAGCTAGAGAGGTGACTGATCTATGCCAGGGCAGTGGGTTGTTGGCATGGCACACAGGGATGTGTGCCATGTCGACTCTTCATTTTGTTCTGCACCAAAACACGCAGCCTGTAAAGGCAGTGTGTGAGTGTGAAGGTACAGGACCTCTAAGGGTGGCACAATAAGTGCTGCAGCCCTTAGAAGCCTTCTCTGGTCACAGTGCCCTGGGTACCTGTGGTACCATTTACCAGGGGCTGACCTGTGGCCAGAGATGCCAATTGTGTTTAGGATTTAATGCGGGTTTTAGGGAAAGAACATAGGCCTGGTTAGCAGGAGCCCAGGGCACACTCAGTCAAAGCACATCAGCAATTCAGCAAAAAGTGGGGGCAACCATGCAGAAAGAAGGCACTTTCTCACATTTCATAGCTCTCTTTATTGATTTTGAAACATGTTTCCAACTTACATGACAAGGCCTGACGCCCTGTCCACATGCAGTGTCGAGGGCCATACATTATCATATTCAACAAACCTTGAACCATAATATAACGTCAAACATTAGGTCCGGGTAGATGCCTATGATCTACATATAAAATACCGGACATATGCTTAGCAATGTTTACATAAATTACATCAGATATTATCACTTGGGAGCAAGAGGAAAAGTAAATAAAAGAAAAACATTCTCATGAGTAAAGGAGGGGAGGGAGACAGAGATCATTTTTATCTGCATCGAGAAGTGCAACATATCATCTCTCCATTCTCCGCATCACAGGAATAATTTTATTGTCAATGTTCCATTCTCACCTGCGTGGAGGGATGACTTTGCTTCTAATTTGTTCATCAACACTTCCCAGATGTCCTGTGCCACCCATTTGCCTCCCTAAAAGTGGATATGCTTTAGCGTGTCAATTTAAGCCTTAGCCCATTTTTTAACATCCCTTAACCATAATCGTATTTTGGTGCCCCAGCTGCTTTCCAAGCCATTGCTATCCTCCTCTTTGCCAGTAGTTGGATTAAGGCAACAATCGAAATGCATATTCAGGGCCTCATTTACAAACTTTTGACGCACGGCAGCGCATCAGGCCTTCCTGCTGCGCTGCCCTGCGTCAAAAGAAAAGGGCAGGAATTTGCAGTATCTACAAGATACCGTCCTTCTCTCCTGCGCCCGCGCACGAACAGCAGCCGTGCGCCAGCGCAGGCACCCTTGCCTCATTTTGCAAGGGTGCCTGCGTTGCGGGGATGATTGTTTTTGCACAGGAAGGGAGACGTTCCTGAACAAAAACAATAATTGGTGGTATTTTCCTCTCTCTATGCCTGCTGCAGAATACACCACAGATAGAAAGAGGAAAGAACGAGGAGAAATAAAAGTATTTCTCCTTGTTGCGCCAATCCTACACCTCCCCTGGGTGGCGTTAGAATCTGAAGCATTCCCAGGTTTACGATTCCTTGTAAATCTGGGAATGTTTCAGGTTCCATGGGTGTTGCTGAAAACACCCACAGCAACACCCATGGAACGCCCCTTTCACGCAGTGTTCTGCATGAAAGGGCCACATATTCACAAGGCCATGAAAAGCCATGCAAAGTGGCTTTACGTGGCCTTAAAATTATGCTGCAGCACATTGCAACACCGGAGCGTCAAAAAAGTGACGCTCTTGTGGCGCAAAAGTGCCACTAGGGCCTCGTAAATGAGGCCCTCAGATTGTTTCGCTCGCAAGATTTGGCATAGTAAGCATGCTAGCATAGCTCCAAAGGTTTCAGATTGCTCCGCTGATCGGAGTGGTTCCAGTTTCAATAGCCCACCAGAGCAGCACACCACAGTCCAGGCTGTGCAGCTGAACTGACCTGGATGTAGAGAGCCATCTGGGCTCTCTGTAACACTGTTGCACTTGTATCACTCCTCAGGGCGGGCTCGCCCCTAGGAAATAAATAAACAGGCCGAAGACCACTCGTGGTCTTTGCCCACACTAACAGCCAACTGTGTGCACGTGTGTTCTTTGGGGCTGTGGGTAGGCCTTATTATACTGGGGCTGTCAAGACTTCACACTGGAGACGAGGCCGGTGCCCAACCCGCGCCTCGCCTGCTCAGCTCATCTCTTCCTGCTGAGATCGGCGCTGAACCGCTGCACTCGAGGCACAGGACGCTCCCAGTCATCGGAGTCTGCCTCGAGCACCGCGTGCATCTGGAGCCAGCCACCCTCTCCTGACACCGCCGGAGGTCCAGACAGCACTGCGGTTACCCAACAGGTGGGTGTGTCTCCAGTGGCCCATCTCTACCGCCTACTGCTGCCGCCGCAGCGCGCACAAACCTGCCTGACGCTCCAGGACGGAGCAGAGGCTCTCTCCCTTGCTCCAGGCCCCGGCGGCAATTAAATAGGCCCCGCCCAGCCGACGCATGAGTTCTGGACACGCAGCTGTGAGCCGCACTGAGCGAGCAGGCTGCACTTGTCCCCTGTCACGTGAGAGGTCGGCCGGGAGCACAGCAAAGGCCTGGCATATTCCCGCTTCAGTGCTCTTCCTATGAGCAAAAGGAGAAAGTCAAATACACGACAGTGAGCACACGCCTTACACAAAAAAAGAGGAAAAGTGACACCAAGAAATACAGGAAAGCAAAAAAAAATTTTTTATTACAATAAAGAAGGGGGTAACACTCACCGGACAAGAGACCAACATGAGCACAACCCCTCAAACGGGTGCAGCAGGCCCCTCAGCAGACTCAGCCGCACCACCCCAGCCACACAGCCACGTGGCAGTGACGCCGTTCCCGACGTTCAGCGAGCTTGCTGACCCCGTGATAGCAGCCCTCCACTGGAAATCTTGGATAGGGCGCCTCAACCACACCTTCAGGGGCACCAGGGAGACAGATGGGGCAGTTAAAAGATCACTGCTCCTACACTACAGAGGGGGAGAACTCTATGACCTTTTTGAGACCCTCCCGGACACGGAAGATGAGAATGATTTCAACGCTGCGCTGGCAGCCCTGAACTGGCATTTTGACTCCCAAATCAACCCGGATTTTGAGCGGTTTAAGTTGAGACAGGCCACGCAGTCCGAAACGAAGTCAGTCGATGTCCTCTACACATGGCTGAGGAGGCTCGCCTGCACATGTACATTCCAGGACCAGAGGGAAGAGATACGGGCCCAGATCATCCAAGGGTGCCAGTCGGTGCTGCTACGGAGGCTAATACTGCGACAACCCGGAATGTCCCTCGACGACATCTTGTTACTGGCAAGGTCCCACGAACTGTCCAACTCCAGAGCAGATGAAATGGAGACAGCCCTCAACAGACAAGTCCAAATTAAGGAGGAAAGAGTGGAGCCCATTCAGAAACGCCTGAGCCAGGCCCGCACGTTCCCAAAGACGCCAGGGAATGGGCCCTGTGGGAATTGCGGGATCGAACATTCAACAACAGGCCCCGGCTATGCCAAAGAAAAAATCTGCTCCCGATGCAGGAAACCGAACCATATTACCAAAGTCTGCCGGAGTGGGAAATCCAGGGTGACCTTCAACAGGTCACACGGGCCCCCATCCAACCTTAGACAGCTGTCGCTTGATGATCAAAGCGCCCAGGAAGTCATCACACCCCCAGGGCATGGCGGTGACATGGAGGGAGAAGACAGCGATGTGTTCATAGTATAATTTACCGGCCGCGCTGACCGACGGCGACGGCCGCCCCCCATGTGCACTCTCCGAGTGGCCGGATCTATGTTGCAAGCGCTCATTGACACCGGGGCATCGGTGAATGTCATGGACTCAAAGCAATATGAAAGCCTCACGCCATGCCCCCCTCTCTCTCCCACGAGCGCAAGGATCTACACCTACGGCGGGACCCATCCGCTCCTTTTGAGAGGGGCAATAGAGGTAGAGGTGGTCAACGACAAGCATGTTATATGGGCCAGATTCCACGTGACTGAAGGGAAGAAAGGCACTCTCCTCAGCTGCCACACGGTGGAGGACCTGGGCTTGGTCTTCTTTGTCAATCAAGTCCACGACTCCCACACCGATGCCATCCTGCGGGAGTTTCCACAGTTATTCGAAGGCTTGGGGAAACTTAAAGGGAAGCAGTTCAAGCTACATATTGACTCCTCGATCAAACCGACTGCGTTGAGGCACAGAAGGGTGCATTTTCACCTACGGCCACAGGTGGAAGAGGAATTGAAGAAACTCGAGGATCTCTTTGTTATTGAACGAGTCAGAGGCCTGACCCCGTGGGTGTCGCCCCTAGTCATCGCCCCAAAGCCCAAGCAGCCGGGGGCCATCTGGCTGTGCGTCGACATGTGCCTTCCCAACCAGGCCGTGAAGCGAGAACGACACCTGACACCCACCATGGATGACATCGTGGCTGATCTCAACGGGGCGAAGTGGTTCTCCAAGCTTGACCTAAATGCTGGCTACCATCAGCTGGAACTCGCCTCGGAGAGTAGATACATCACCACGTTCTCCACGCACGTGGGTCTAAGGAGGTACAAGCGACTAAGCTTCGGGGTGTCGTCCGCAGCAGAGGGCCTCCAAAATGCCATCCGGGAGACCCTGTCTGGTTTACAGGGAGTCATGAACCTCAGCGACGACATCCTGGTGTTCTCGAACACTCTGGAGGAACATCATGCACACCTGTGGGACGCACTCCAAACACTGGCAGCCAGTGGTCTCACACTCAACAAGGCAAAGTGCTGCTTTTATTAGGAATCCGTAGATTTCTTCAGATACATCTTCTCACGAGAAGGACTCTAGGTAGACCCGAAGAAGGCTGTCGCCATTCGGGCAACTCATGTACCCACAACTCCGACTGAAGTCCGCAGCTTCCTAGGGATGGCCACGTACTGTGGCCGTTTCATTCCAAACCTTGCCTCCCTGTCGGAGCCACTGCGAGCTCTCACACGCAGTGGTGCACCCTGGAGCTGGTCACCAAAAGCCAGTGCAGCCTTCCACGCCATCAAGGACGCATTGATGAACAAGACAGTGATGGCATACTTTCACCCGAAGAGTCGCACTGAACTAGTAGTCGACGCGAGCCCGATCGGCCTGGGAGCAGTCCTCCTCCAAGTAAGCGAAGAGAAGGAGTGGGTGCCCGTCGCCTATGCCAGCAGAACACTCTCAGACACCGAGATGAGGTACGCCCAAATTGAGACTGAAGCACTCGCCATCAAATGGGCGTGTCAGCACTTTCATCTATATCTGTTCGGGCATGATTTACGGGTGGTGACCGACCACAAACCTCTGGTTCCCCTGTTCTCTGGGTCATCCAGGTTGGCCCCTCCCAGGATAGAGAGGTGGGTCGTCCAGCTCCAAGCATACCACTTTGAGGTTGGGTTCCGCCTAGGAGCCGGAAATCCCGCCGACTACCTCTCAAGGCATCCAGTCACGGCAGACACGTGGCAACTATAGGCTGAAGAAGAGCGCACGGAAGAGTTCATACGGATGGTGTCCCAAGAGGCATGCCCCAAGGCGTTGACACTGGAGGAGATCGCAGACGCCACGACCCTGGATGATAACCTGGTGAAAGTTAAAGATGCACTGCAGTCGAGAGGGTGGCAACACTTCCTAGACGCAGCGGGCTCCCTAAACACCGAGGACCACCAGGCAAGGCAGCAACTATGGAGTGAAGGGATGCATGGAAGCATTTTGTGTGGCCATGGCATCGTCATACCGGGCAAGCTACAGGGTCAGGTCGTAGATCAAGGGATGGCCTAGACCAAAGCACGCCTCCGTAGCAAAGTGTGATTCCCGGGGATGGATGCCCTAGTGGAAGAGGTGATTTGGAACTGCCACTCGTGCACAATCACCGGAAGTGACCCCGCTCTGGCCCCGGTCGTCACGGAGGAGCCCTGCACCGAGCCATGGTCCAAAGTGAGCATTGACTTCGGGAGCTTCCCTGATGGCCGCAGCACCGTCGTCCTGATGGATTTGCACTCAAAGTTCCCTGTCGTCGAGGTGGTGTATTCCACAGCATTTGCTCAAGACCAAGCTGTCTTAGACAAGACATTTGCACTACTTGGCTTCCCCGACGAGGTCAAATCCGACAATGGGCCCCCGTTCCAGGGCAGGGAGTTTCAAGTCTAACTAGCGAGAAAGGCCACCTGACACCAGAAGAGCACTCCCCAGTGGCCGCAGGCGAACGGGGAGGTCGAGCGTTTCATACGGACCCTAAACCGGGTGCTGAGAATTGGAGTGGAGAAGGGGTAAGAGGCAGAGAGCTCGCTCCACAAATTCCTGAACGCATATCGCCAAACCCCGCACAGCACCACCCGCTGCGCCCCATCTCATCTGCTTTTCCGGCATGCCCCGTGGGACAGCATCCCGACAGACCCAGGTTGGCGCCCTGCTGAACTAAATTGCGTGGCCACTCAGGCCCAGAGAGAACTTACCAACAGGAAGGCAAGCTTCTCGCGAGGAGCTCACTGGCCCTCATTGTGCGTAGGCGACAATTTGATTGTGAGAGACAGATGCCCTGGATGGAAATTCCGGACACCTCATGAGCCAGAGCTATGGAAAGTCATCACCGTCCAAGGGATCATGATCTCTGCCAAGAGGGGCACGCGACTGGTGACCCGAAATGTGTCGTGGTTCAGGAAGGTGACCGGGTCTTGGCCCAGTCAGGAGCAAACTGAAGATCCAGAGATGGAAGGAGAACCATTCGTAGACCCTACACCATCCCCGGCCGCAGCCGAAGAAGACCGTAGACTCCCCGGGACTGGTGGGGTCGCCCCAGGTGTGAATCCAGCGAGTCCGGACATTTCGTGCAGGCCAGCAGCCTGCAGCCCTGACGGAGTCTGGCCCCCGTCCAACACCCGGAGCCAGACGTAGGGTCTCCGGGCCAACCCTGCCCCCAGCCAGCAGCTCAAAGACTTTGTAATTACTGTGCTGCCACCACAAGAACCCAGTGAGTGATGGACACTAAAGAAAAGGAGGGATGTAGAGAGACATCCAGGCTCTCCGCAACACTGTTGCACTTGTATCACTCCTCAGGGCGGGCTCGCCCCGAGGAGATAAATAAACGGGCGGAAGACCGCTCGTGGTCTTTGCCCACACTAACAGCCAACTGTGTGCGCATGTGTTCTTTGGGGCTGTGGGCAGGCCTTATTACACGGGGGCTGTCAAGACTTCACACTGAATGCCCAGCGTTAGACTGCTGCGGCCTGCTGGAGAATCCAAGTGGTACTGATTGCCGCCAGTTTACTGAATTGCTGCGCTTGCCTGCCACCCTTGCAGCAACGAGTAAGTGGAGTGCGGTATCTCTGCTTTTGTTTTAAATTCAAATAAAATTTGCTTTATAAAAAATAGCGCACCCCGTGCTGATTAGTATAATTTTTCCTGACACCATTCGTCAGACAGTCACACACTCACAACAATAACTTAAGATGGATGATGAAAAAAAGGCTTGGGCATCACATGCGGTCTGAAATTAATCACACTGTATATGCGGCTGGTAACTGTAGGATATCGTTTATTGACAGGGCACGCTCCTTTTAATGCACTCATGCCTCAACAGCCTTGCTGGCTTTGTCACTAATGCGTGTGTCAGTCAGCCCAACTACTCAGAGACTCTTGTGAGGCTTGCCCAATGCTGGTCAGTGCTGCCTGCGGTGGCACTCGAGTCCGCAAGTCAGCTGACCCGTTGACTCTAAAAAACACCAAATGTCATACAAATGATTTAAAGTTCACTCGTCCAGGTTAACATGCGGTTAATCCTAGATTGTAACTTCAGTGGTTGCACATGGATGTTAAAGTTATTCATTTTTGGTAAGGATCACAATCTCTTGTGTTTTGCTGAAAGGTTGTTCAAAAAGTGCAGTAAATCACCTATGGTGCCTGAAAGTGCCACCTCGAAAGCAGTCAGAGAACAGAATTCTCCGAAGAACCCTTCAAAGTTAATTTACCACTAAATATAGGAAAAACTGCACTCAAGTTGCTCTTCTTGTATTTCACCACTACCCCTCCGCATCTCACTTGCCGGCCTGTGGCACACGGAAACAGCTCAACTAGCCTCTCCCCTGCCATTTAACAGGGCAGGCTTGAGTATACCCAATATGACTGCTGTATTTTTAGTGGTCTCACCTTAGCTAGGATTGCCTCCTTTCCATGAAAAAAATACTGGCCAGTTGCTGTTGTTTTAAGAGTCTGACAGGCCCGGGTATGATACTAAATAGGATTTTAAACAAAACCATATATTTATTTGTAACATCACTTTTTTGCCTTTGTTTCCTTTAATTATTAACCACGAATTGTTAACATAGCTTAGAACACATTAAAAACTGCTTTCTATTCATATTGGCTGTTTGAAGTATGTAAGGATAATGGATAAAAATACCGTCTTTTAGTGATTTTGCTTGTTTTTGTACTAACCGAGACATAAAAATACTGTTGGTGCTGGTAGAAACCTGGCCAGGTGGCAACCCTAGCCTCAGCAGTCTCCCCTCCCAGGGCATTTCACCACCACCCAGAATGGGGGCTGCAAGCACCGAATCCTTCTCTTGCCCTCCATGTGTGTTTTGAGAGCAGGTGCTGGGCTGCAGTGCCTTGTGTCCATCCCAGGTGAGTGGAGCAGCCTTTGAAGGACATTGACGTGATCCAGCCTGCTGTGAGACTGAGTGACGGTATGACCTCCTAGTTGCACTTACTACGCTATGCTATAAAACTTGCTTTTTAGGCTAGCACTCAGTCATGAATGATCAGAACAACGAGATCATCTTCTGAGCAACTGCAGTGCCTGCCTGCCCTATGTTACTGAGAACTGCAGTCACGCAGTCTGTCTCCGGTTAGTGCCCTTCCATTTATGGTACTTTGGAGCAGTTTTAAGATCTTATTAAAATTTCTCATTGCTCAAATGAGTGTAATGTCTGAAATTTAAATGTTTCCCTCGTCTTCATTGCTTGATTTGGCTTGCGAGAAAGTGTCACTCATAGTCGTTGAAATGTCACTCATAATTGCACTGAAATTATGAAAATGTCACACATAGCAATCTGAAACCTTGGCAGCTATATGGGTCCAGTCCAGGATTATTCATTTGATTTACAGCGCACCGGCGAGCTGCCTGCCGCTGCATTGCCAGAAGCCAACAAACATTAATTGCTGTTCGTTCGGCTCGCGCCTGCAGGTGGCAGGACGTCCCCCGGCTGCCTATTATCGGGCTCACCCTAACTGACTGTGCCAGTACTAGCCATTGGACGCACTGACTTCTGACGTCAGTCGCAGTGTGTCTTGGGTGAAAAATCCCCCTATAATGTGTTGTTACATTGTTACTAGAGCAGCTAGGACTGCGTGTGAGCAGCCTGAGCCAGCCCCCAAGCCTGCCGGACCGGCACCCCAGCTTAAGTTATGGTGCATTTAGCAGCGCTCCGGCTTGCTGAGGAGGCGCTAGAATGCGTGACAATGCATTACAGTGCGGTGATGCGGACCACCACACTGAAATGTGTTAATCTACCGCCTGATGCGTGGTACTTGGCAGGACTGTGCTAGATTGTTCAGCATTATCTTCTTATCCGTTATTTCCAGCACGATCTCAATAATTTCAGCCCAATATTTTATAACCGGGCATGCCCATACCATTTGGTAGAAGGCTGCATCATAGGCGTTCTAAGTTCACTCCCACGTACTTTTGACCAATGCGTTTAGTTGAAAGTATAAAATTAGCATACTTGAATCTTGGATTTCTGGAAACAGTTTAGTGTATTTCAGACATTTCGTCCATTGGCTGTTCAAAATCTTGCAACCAGTCTGTGATTCTCATTTCCACTTCAGGTTTGGTTTTTCTTGCAGGAATTTTGGAAGCACTCTGGGATATCGTGTGGTAATGGTCTTTTTACTCTACCCATGCATGAGTAAAAGGTGCAGTGAATCCCACCTCAGAGGTTCAGCCTTATTCGTACCACAAGTGCATAGAATCCCTCCGATGTGTTAAAAAGTGTTCATCTCGCAATTGGTAAGCCTCTTTCATATTTTCAGACCTGCATAGGGATCCCTGCTCGAATAAGTCCCCATTGTTGTAAGGCCAGCTCAAGCCACGGTCTGTTATTGCGCGCTTTTGTTATCTCGTGAAACATGGGTACACCCCAGAGTGAGTTTGGCATTGTTCCTTCTGCATGCTTTCGATAGCGCTGCCAATAGGTCCTAGCTACATGCAAGCAAAAGTCTGGCAGTCTCTCGGCACCCAGTAGACAGTTCACTAGTGTGCCTCCAGGCACTGCAGTGTGTATATCTTGTTCCTCTGAGTCACTGTGCGCTCGGCCCCCCCCCGCCCCACCCCTTATCAGCCATTGCGACTCGCCTCCCATGTAGTAAACTTCATATTTAGGAGGCCCCAATCCTCCTCCTTGAACATTCCTCTGCGTCTTGTGGAATGTGATGCAAGGTCTTCCGGTGCCCCTATCAAGCCTGATAACTTTCCTCGTAGTTTTAAAAGAAAGCTGCCTTTAATGCAACTGTCAGAGCTGCAAAGAAATACAATAATCTGGGCAGCACTAGCATTTTGGATATTGCTACCCTACACATCCGCCATAGTGGGAGCTTGGTCCAAAAGGGGATCAGCAGTTTGGTTGTAGAAATCACTCTTCCCGGGTTATCCTTAGCAAAGTGGACCGAGGAGTGATACATCTGGACATCCGAATACTTGAAGGAGTCACAGTTGAAGTCCAGTCAGTTAGGCTTTGCCTGGTAAGTTCAGTCTCTAGCAGTGACGGGCGGAGGCCTCTTGCACTGGGACCTTCTGTGTGACTTCTAGATGTGTGCTCTTGATAGTCGCTGTTGGATATCCGAGAGACCATCTTCGAACAGCCCGTTCTTGCCTCCACTAGATGTCGAGCAGCTCTCTGATTTGTGAGTGCCGCATTTTCGTACTTTCTTTCTCTGTCAGTTCACTTAGCAGAGTGTGTTTCACCCTATAACTTGTTCTTACGCATATAACCATTGAAAGCACCTGGAACGTTTCTCATTCCTTTCTCTCGTCCGAGTCCATGCCCTCATTTCCCATAAATTATTGGCTAATGCTTTCCCTAATAGCCACCCAGTAAGCAATGTCCAATAATGCCTTGGGGGGGATGACAGGTACAATTTGCCCTTCACCCCCCCCCCCCCATCCCAAAGTCATCTTGAGTAGCTCATGGTCGAAAAGTTTACATCCTAGGTATTCAGTACACAATACTCTACCACCTAGTCCCTGTATAATCAAAAACATATCTACCAGGGAGAAGAAAGGGTACTCTCATGCTGTTGGATGCATGAGACACCATGGGGCATATTTACAAGCCCCTATTGCCACAGGAGCATCACTTTTTATGACGTTCCTGTGGTGATAGGGGCTTCGCCTTATTTACAAGGCAGCGTTAAGCCACTTAACGTGGCTTAACACTGCCTTGTAAATAAAGCACCCTTTCACGCTACACTTCCACCGCAACACCCATTGATTCTGACGCTGCCCCCTATTTACAAGGGAGGCGTAAATAGGAGCAGCACCTGAATTAAGACCAGGGAAAACCTGGTCTTACCCTGGCACAACGAGGAGAAATGTTTCATTTCTCCTCGTTTTGCTGTTTTCATGTGTGCTGTGTTGTGCAGCACACATGAAAACAGCAAAAGGCCAATGATTGTTTATGTACAGGAAGGTCCCCCATCCTGCACATAAACAATCATTTTTAAAAATGCTGTTTTAGAACTTCTGTGTCTGCTAATGCAGCACACATAGAAGTTACAAAACGGCATTTAAAGATTGTTTATGTGCAGCAAGGGGGAGCTTCCTGCACGTAAACAATCTTCCCCTGCACGCAGACACCCTTGCACTATGGTGCAAGGGTGCCTGCGTTGGTGCTAGGCTGCTAAGTGTAGCACCAGCGCAGGGGGAAACGCAGGGCTTCACCATATTCTTGTAAATATGGTGCAGCCCTGCATTTCTGAAGTGGCGGAGTGAGGCGTTAAGCCAAGGAGGCTAACGCTGTGCTCCACCACTTCCCTTGTAAATATGCCCCCATATGTCTCTCAGATTCCCCCATGTGATGAAATTAGCTATAATGCTGCAACCCTGTGCTCTCAGTCATGGTGGAAATGAGCGATGTAAGTCCGAATCACAAACGTAGTTGAAGTCTCCAACTCTCCACCCCACATACAATTCATGTGTGGATTGTGAAAAAGACATAGATTTCATGTGTCCAAATGCAGCGTATGGTTACAATTGAGCTCATATATACAAGCCAGCACTAACGGTGCCCCATCTAAAGTTACTTCAAGGAACACATGCCTTCCTTCGTGTGACTTTTCACATATGGAACTCCTGGGGCCCCATGACAGCGTGTCTCTAGCATATAATGAATAGTTTGTCCCAAGAATGTGGGCCGCCATCTTTTAGTCAGTCTAGCTAATTCTATCACATTTAAGAGAGTTTCTTGGATATAAGCTATACTTACACAATGTTGTCTCAGGTAGGCATATGTTTGATGCTGTTTGGTAGCTGCATCTATTCGCCTCACATTCCATGCCATAATGGTATAGCATTCAAAACCTGAAGAGATCTCCCCTCCCCTTAATGATATTATCATGTCATTTCTTTTTTACTATGATTTAGAACTCCAAAGAGATCCACATAAAGTGTACAAACAAAACTACAGAACAACAAATCTTACAATTGTTAATAACAAGATAAAATACATTCTGAAAACCAACAAATAGAAGTCATGCAATTAATTATATACTGTGCAAAATACATAGCAGCAATAATCGAGATAAAATATAGTAGGCGAATAATAAAAGTCCTTAACGTATAAAGTGCAAGTGCGCCAGAATAATTCGAAATAGTTCAAAACCTGAACAACATACCACATATATGGGGGCAATCGTGCAATTCAACTACGGTACAGTGAAACGGCAGTTCAAGTCTAAGGCTTTCTCATAATTTCTAAAAACAACGGTTTTGCCCTTCAACAGGAAAAAATGTCCTGTTTTAACGCAGCCCATATAGAATTCGCATCACTATTCAAAAAAGAATTACCCAACCTTAGGTTTGCTACCATAGCAAACACATAGGGGCATATTTATAAGAACTTAACGCCGCCGTAGCGTCAATTTTTTGACGTTACGGCAGCTTTTTTTATCACCATATTTACAAATTGACGCTAAATAAAGTTAGTGGCAATTTTCTTGTGTAAACTGGAATTTTTAACATCTCCACTTCTGTTAGCATGACTTAACGAAAATGAGATCAAAGGTAGGCGTTCCTGCGAGAAAAACTGCCACAAAACACTCAACGCAACATTTATAAGGAATCCATAGTACGTCGCTAAACCCATAAAACTGCAGCTAAGTCAAATTATTGGCAGTTTTCTAATGTCAATACTTTCCTGGTCTTAAAAATGGTGCAAACACACCTGTATATAAGGAAGACAATCCAAGAGCATCACTGCCAACCTCAACAATGCCATGGAGATTCTGCTACTTCAACTCGGAGCACCAAGAAGACCACCACCACCACAGAGGTAGCGCCGCCGAAGAGAGCGGGTCTACCGCCAGAGGATTACCCTCATCCACCTATGGCCTGATGAGGTCATAGGCCATTACAGGCTAAATGGTCCTCCATTCTACGCCTCCTCAACCAGATTGCGCAAAGGCGGCAGGCCACATCCCAACGCAGCACAAACATCCCTCCGCAGACCAAGATACTTGCTGTGCTGCACACGCTGGCTTCAGGGACTTTCCAACCGACCCTTGCCAGAGTGGCCGGAGTTTCCCCGACATCCTTCTCCAGGTTTCTCCCCACTGTCCAGGATGCCATCATCAGCTTGACACCGCAGTATCTACACTTCCCCAGCACTGTGCAAGAACAACTCACCAACAAGCAAGGCATTTATGCCATTGCTGGTTTTCCGCATGTGTTGGGGGCAATGGACTGCACCCATGTGCAACATGTGCCTCCTGCGGGCATGGCCCACATCTACAGAAACAGGAAGCGCACATACTCCATGAATGTTCAGGCAATAGTTGATCATCTTGGTGTTTTTCTGAATGTCGTGGCCAAGTACCCAGGCAGTGTCCATGATTCATTTATCCATCAAATGTTCTTAATTCCTGTTTTGTGGGTCACAGTCCCTAAACACTCTGATTCACAATCGTAGCCTAATATAACATTTACTCGCTATTGTTAAGTTTCTCCTTTGTCCATACAATGCCAGTCTTGCCACAGATGACATTCAAGAATGGGATGCCAAGCACATCTGTCACAATCTCCCATGCTCAATTATGTCTAGCGTGTGCTAACATATGCCCTGATTTTGGTCATGGTGACATTCAACAAGACATTTTGGGCCACAGAAACCAGTCTCCTGGGATGAGGGATAGTCATTTAGCATGCAGCCATGGTGGAGGACATGGCCATTGTCCCACTACCTGGTCAAGTGCATAAATAATGCTGAGCATTCAAAATAACAATAGCTAATCATGTAAGGCAACCCACTAGGAAGGACATCACGCACTTTGCAAATGGCAACATTGGCTTCCATGGACAATTTTTCAGTCCACAACATTCAAGATATCGTGATACCACAACCTCAACATACCCCTCAAATGTAGTGCATCCATTTTACTGGCTTAAAGTGTTGGGCCACCCACCAGAATCACAACAGTGGGGTCATCCTCAATATACACCATAATTAGTCCCTAGTAACTTGTATCACATATTATAAGAAGAAATAACTCAGCTCACATTGCAAGATTTGTGACATATGTATCATATTTCCTAATGTCAACTCCACACAACAAGATAACATGTCCACAATGTGCCAACAGTGTCAGCTCAGTCATGCAAATACATCAATCTGTAGTTATGTTTGAGTATGAACAACATGGATGTTGTGTCTGGCAAACAAAAGCACATTGCTACACTTTGTTCTGCATTCAGGTTAGCTCAGCCCTCCACACAATCACTGATGTACAGAGGCACACCAAATATCATGATTAAACATGTGCACATCCAGATATTTTCTGGGGCATGTATGTAAGCACAATTCATATTGAACAGCTACAACTAGGCAATGGGAAAGCAAATCCTCCCTGTTGTGAACTCAGTGGCCCCTAAGGTGTTCCCACGGTCAAGAGGAGAGATGACATAACACACTTATCTGAGTAAGCTAATGAATCACAGACACCAGTACTGCACCAGTCATGCTAGACAATATTGCTTAACATAACACAAATAATTACATAATTAACAGACAATGAAAAACACAAGAAAAGTTTGTGAGAAACTTCATCATCCTAGCTCTCATCCAAGGGAACAGACTGTGCAGCAAGTACACATCACATTGTATACACACAACACATCTCATCTAATCACAACTAAGAACAAAGACTACAAGGGCATTTTGTGTGTGTCACAGTGGTAAACAGAACTGCACGTGCCAGTGCTAACACACAATGAATGGATAACAAACAGTGTTCAAGATATAATATACACTTTGCCAAGGTGTCTTGACTTGCAGTGTATGCAGTATACTTGTAACAATGTCAATGTCCAAACTCCATACGCACATAGCAAATAATGTATGGTGTCCCAAAAATTGGCAGTATGCACTAACATGTGATGATCCAAACTCAGTGTCAAAATGATCTGCTTTCATGTCCATGCCTGACCCATTGCAAGTTTCACATGAAGATTATTAAAGGCAATAACAATTTTTGCACTAATTGAAGTAACCCCTACAGCCATTGCTATGTGTCATGTGAGCGTAAGGATGATGAGTGTAAAATTTATGTAAAGGTACCCATACATCCTGACGATGACAACAGGTCCGAGCCAATGGCATATATGCGATGTGTAGGCAGCAAACTACAGGCAATTCAATGGCATTGATGCACACCATGTGGAAGGAGAATGTAGAAAGTCGCACACTGGACAAAAAGTCAAATTTTCTAAACCGCTAACACATCAGGATAGTATACTAATGTGCCCTTTTCCCCATTTTCTGTTTCAGCTGATAAATGATATGCACTATTGCAATGGTTGATGACCCCTATCAAAGTGCCCCACACACAGGCACAGCGAGAGTACAATGTGGCACTGGGCCGCAAAAGGGCCATTGTTGAACGTACATTTGGAGTCCTCAAATCCAGGTTTCGTTGCCTGGATATTTCTGGTGGAAGACTCCTGTACAGGTCGGAATTGGTATGCAACATCATACTAGTTTGTTGTATCTTGCACAACATTTGAGGGAGGACAAATATCCCTCTGCCTGAAGAGCAGAAAGAGATGGACAATCCTGATGATGGGCTGGAGAAAGAAGTTGAGCCAAGCCAACCTTCAACTTCTGCAGCTGCAGCACTGAGGAAGGATGCCATCATCAACAACTTCATCACTTAATGGCACCTCACTGTCATATTGTTCATGCATACCTTGGCACACATGATGATGTTTAATAAACTATCACCCCACTCAGATCGTGTATGCTTGGTTAGTGACTTCAGAAGGTTAACAATCATAAACAGTTAAGTGATCAATAACCTAGCAGGGTATATAACTCCAACTAAAGTATGACTGGGAATGGGGAAATGTTTTGGGCATCGGAACTACAGAATGCATATGGTCCATCATTGTGAAACAAAATGTGCTTATTGTGTGGTGCCCTAGCACAATCAGGTCTGTCTTCACACAAGAGTATAGGAGTTAATACAATGTGTGTTTGGTGCATCAATGTAGCTGGAGCCACACAGCTCAAATCCATTAAAAAGTTTAGACAAACAATCTCTCTCTGTAATCTGTGCCTCTTGAAAAATGTTTACTGACAAAAGTCACAAAGATACATGACAATGGTGAACTGGATCAACTTTAGGGTGTGGAGGATGAAGAATCAAAGGATAGTAGAGCCAAACTAACGAATGCATCAATACAGTGCAGGGAATGCTTTTAACACCAAGAATACACATATATTCAGCACTAGCTAGTGACACTACCTCCCTAGCTGACACATGTGTCACAATAATGACAAATAAGGAAATGTCCTGCATCACAAACACTGTGCATGAATCATCATTCAACACTGCACTGATCTAAAATTGCTATATTTTGTATCCGCACAAACAATGACACATAGTTTAGCCATGGGACTACTGTGAAAGCATCAGCATTCAACAACGTGTATGTAGGACAATAGACATGGCAATGCAATGACAAGAATGTGTGGATGTCCCATGTCCAACAACATGAGTGAGACATAGCAATTAATGTTGTGAACTGGCACTATCCTCATCCCATCACACTTACTCTGTGTTGACACCACAAAAACAAAAACAGACAGACACATGAGTGAAGTGCAACAGGGATACCAATAAGTACGTCCAAAACATGCAAGTAGCATACAACCAATCACAGCATCAAAAGTCTATGGGGCTTATTTACAAGCCCCTTGCGTCACCCGTACGTCACTTTTCCCAGGTTAAAAATGACGCAAAAGTGGCGCAAGGTGCTTGTAAATCTGCCCCTATGTGTTTGTGTAAGATGGACAACGAAAAACATGGTAGCACAATGAAGTGGCATCTCCTCCCTCTGGAATGCCAATACAAGCTTTTAAATGCCAATTGCATAATGCGTGTAATTTTGGTATTTATCACAACTCCACAAGGCAGATTATCCCTACATCTTCAGGCACAGTTGAACACAAATACAACCATGCATCAAACATAAAATGGGCATTTCAAGGAATGTACTAAATACTCATGAACACACACCTAGATTTTACAAGTGTGTCACATCATCATAACCCTCCATCTACTCACACATCGCCATAGACTCATAGTGTGACATAATCCAAAAATAGCTAACGCATGCTGGACACTTATCAAAACGCTATCACATGTAAAGGGTCAGGTATGACGTGTGTCTAAACCAATCTGGCCAACATTTTCCTGTGAAGAGTGGCGTTAGGAATAACAATGTCACACAATGTTCAAATCAACGTTAGGCACATGC
The DNA here is from genome assembly GCA_963921515.1 of Calotriton arnoldi. Lineage (NCBI taxonomy): Eukaryota > Metazoa > Chordata > Amphibia > Caudata > Salamandridae > Calotriton > Calotriton arnoldi. The sequence continues at coordinate 1,730,227 of CAWUFW010002626.1, forward strand.
TCCACTTAGAATGAGAGAGGGATGGGGGATGCAAAGTGTGTTGCAGTGACTCTTGCGCTGCAACATACTTTGCGTGATGATGCTGAAGCAGATGTAGTGATCTGAGACTGTAACCAAATATGTAATGGCTCAGATAAGTATTCTTGAGAATGGTGAAACAATACAAAATACATTGCATTCACCTTTCATTAGGCAAAAAAAATGATGAATGCATGTTGCAGCTCACATTGACACATCATCTTAAGATTGAACTTTGTTAGGGACAAGCTATGAGGAAAGGTCTGAGTCAGGTGTTGTCTAACATTCATTCACATAGTGCTTTACCTTGTCTTAACAAACAGGGATGAGGCATGTATACCAAAGATACATGGGGCTGCAATGTGTATGGCCTTGTGGTGGTGTCGGCACATCAGGGCAGTTCATGTTCCGGCACATGTGTGCCATCTACAAAGGGTAAATGGTCTGCATTCTTAATTTAGGGTTTGCATTGAGGGACCCCTTCCAGCACAATATTATGATGAAAGTAGATTTTCAACACCCATGTGTGATGCATAATGCAGCACACATGGAAATCTGTGTAAATCACAAAGGAACATTATGGTGCATATTTACAAGGACTTAACGCCGCCGTAGCGTTAATTTTTTTTACATAACAGCGGCTCTTTTTTTATCTTCGTATCTACAAGTTGATGTTAACTCAAGTTAGCGGCATTTTTCTAGCATCAAAATTGTCTTGCGCCACTTCTGTTAGCATGATTTACCAAAAATGAGATGCAAGGTAGGCGTTCCCACGTAAAAACGCATGCAAAACACACAATGCGATATTTACAACGATTTCCTTGTACGTCACTAAAGAAAAAAAACTACAGCTAAACCCAAATAGGGGCAGTTTTTTTACGCCTGAAAATACATTGTTTAAAAATGGTGAAAACACACTTGGGGCCTAATTTATGAGCTTTTGTTGCTGGACTGCGCTGCAAGGAACCTTGCTGCGCTGCTCTGCGACTAAACAAAAGGGCAGGAATGTGCCCTATCAATGAGATAGGGAGCATTCCTGTCTCATTCCACTACGTTGGTGCACAATGGCTGCCATGCTCCAACGCAGGCACCCTTGCGCCATGGTGCAAGGGTGCCTGCTTGCGGAGCTGATTGATGTTGTGCAGGAAGGGACACCTTCCTGCACAAAATCAAACAATCCATGTGATTTCCTCTTTCTATGTGTGCCACAAAATGCTGCACACATAGAAAAAGGAAAAAAAAATGAGAAATGAATACATTTATCCTCGTTGCGCATCTCAAACACCACCCTTGGGGTGATGTTAGATTCTGACGCAGTGCCAGGTTTCCACTTTCTCTTAAATCTGGGAATGCTTCAGATTGCATGCGTTTTGCATGGGAATGCCCACAGCAACACCCATGGAACGCTCCTTTCACGCAGTTTTATGCGTGTGAGGGGCACATATTTACAAGATGATGAAAAGCCACCTAAAGTGGCTTTACATGTCCTTGTAAACATGCTGTGGCACATTGCGCCACCGTAATGTGAAAAATGTGACGTTACAGTGTTGCAAAAGTGCCGCTAGGGCCTCATACATGAGGCCTTGGATATTCGAATAACTCCCACAATTCATCCTTGGCAAGCTCAACGACGACATGGACCTCCTGCCATTGCAGCTAGGAGCACCAAGGAGACCACCACCCCTGTCATGCGTCACTCACCTGAACAACTGCTCTGTTCCCATTGGGTGACGACTGGACCTGATCCCCTCTAAGTGCTGACCTCTGTAGACCGGAACGTCAGCAACAGGAAGCTGGAGACTGGGAATCGCAGAAAGCCAGAGACTCTCTCCGGTGCTGTCTGGAACCGTGAAAGACGGAGAGACGCACAACCAGTCAACATTTAATTAGGTCATCTGCTGTCTGAAGAATCACATTCTTGGGCCGGCTGGACTCCGCACTGGATGCCCATGTCGAAATGGAGCCATCGTCGCTGGGGGAGCGTTCAGGGGAAGTGTTGGGATACTGTCTCTGAGTGCGATTGCGCATTGCCGCCGCATGCAGCGCCTTCGGTCTCTCTTGTATTACCTGCTCCAGAATGGGGTTGTCTTGTAGTTGTGGCGGGGAACACCTGCTCCTCCTACTACTTCCACTACGACTGGCTCTGCGAATGACAGCTTGTTGTGCAGACCCTTCACTCCCTGTCCGCAGTGCCTGGCGACCAGTAGATTCCTGCCAGGTACAGACCTGTTCAGCGTTGTCAAATAATTGCGTGCCGCCATCTGAGACCACTCACAGCCTTGCCGGGAAGAGGAGGGGGCATTTGATGCCCAACTCTCGTAGGCGTTGCTTAACCGTTAGAGACGACCCCCTCTGCTCCCCTGTGGCGTAGTCAGGGACTCCAGGTACTGTGGTGGTATACACTTTCACCTCCCCCAGCTTGCGTACCTCCCTCAGGACTTAATCATGATCTCTGTAGGATGCGGAAGAGAAAGGGTCTAGGACCTGTCCCCGGCAGGGGACGGCTCGCTGGCACTTAATGGGCCCATATCACAACAAAGAATGGGGAGAGTGCACCTGCTGGCAGTAGATCATACAATCTCAGTATATGCCACTGCATCAGCCCCTTCTTCTCCCTCGGGCAGACCTACCACCCTCAAGTTGTGACGCTGGAAGCGGCCCTCTGTATCCTCCGCTCTTCTTTCTAGAAGCTTCACATGTGCCATTAGCTGGTGTACCTCCAGCGCTGCAGTCCGGGTAATAGGGTGAACTTTGGCCAGTTCTTGCTCAATGTCGTATACCTTGTCAGTCACCTTGAGATGATCTGCGCCCTCCAATGTGAAGTCGACTGTGATTTTGTCAATGCAGCCCTCAAGGAAAGTGCACGTTTGGTCGTGGGAGCTACCCGCTGTGAGTACAGAGTCTAGTTTGGAGTCCAGGGTGTCCACTGACACCTGCCCCGGTGGCCAGCAACCACCAGCTGCTCGGTTCACAGACACGGAGGAGCGGCCAGGTGTCGACGCCGCCCCAGTGTGCAGGTGGCCTATCGTTGCGCCGGATGCCCAGGCACTATGTATGACATATGGTGCAGTCCAGTGTGGCCAGTTGGCCCCTCTCCTCCAGTCAGGTGTATGCTAGCCAGGAATCTTTATTCGGGCGGCATCGATGGAAATCCCCCGTACACCCAAGAGCTCACTACCAGGGGGCGAGGAAAGGCTGCATCACCCGGTCACCTCCTCCGATCTAACAGTGGCAACCAGATTCCGTGTTCCCCAGTGCCCCAGCAAGTAACGGTAGATCAAGCTGCGCGCCCAAGGGTCTTGGCCAGACATGACCCTCAGGCCTCCTCCGTTCCCTGTCCCACCTTCTCCTAACCTAGACATCAACACCAGGGCTCAATTCGCTGCGCTCTCTTTGAATCTGTGACTCAGCCAGCTGGATTCTCAGCCAGTCCAGATTTCACAAGCCTGGGTACAGCAGTCACCTCCGAATCCGCTGGGGAACCTCCTGATGCAGGTGATGCAACAGGGCCCTCTTAGGTGAGAACTTGCAGTGCTCACACCAAACAAGTTCGGCAAAGCTCAGGGACCTCACCCTCCACAGCATTTGGCCAGTGCAACCTCCTCCGGCCTGTGATGCTGAGAGGCGCGGCCCAACATCGGCAATGTCCTCCGTCACCCTGGTGTAGTGTTGGTGGGTGTTATGCAATGCAGACTTACCTACGTCGGTGCGCAGGAGCGCCTCTACTGATCACAGCTCCAAGGGGCACCAGGTGGTCTTCTCTCACAGGTCAGCAATGTGTCTCCATGCGACCCGCCAGACTTTGCCACCAGGTAAGGGTGATAGCCGACACATCAATGTCTACAGCCGGGGCCCACAAGCTCGGGGCCGGCGCTCCCCCCCTCAACTGTCAGTCCGCAGTAACTCCACAGCACCTGCACCAGGTAGGTCGCTCCCCCACCACACAGCTCCGCCTGTGTTGTCTGCCCGCTGCTTCTGCAGGTAAGATCGCCCTCCGCTTGTGGCCCCGGTGCCCATATTTCTTGCCCGTCTCCCCATTTTCCTTCTGTGCCCCTCGCTGCCCCATTTGCGTTGTGCTGTAATTTGTCTGTTTTCTCCCCCTTTTTTTCCTTTCTGTGCCCCTCGCTGCCCCATTAGCGTTGTACTGTAATTTGTCTGTTTTCTCCCCCTTTTTTTCCTTTCTGTGCCCCTCGCTGCCCCATTAGCGTTGTACTGTAATTTGTCTGTTTTCTCCCCCCTTTTTCCTTTCTGTGCCCCTCGCTGCCCCATTAGCGTTGTACTGTAATTTGTCTGTTTTCTCCCCCCTTTTTCCTTTCTGTGCCCCTCGCTGCCCCATTAGCGTTGTACTGTAATTTGTCTGTTTTCTTCCCCCTTTTTCCTTTCTGTGCCCCTCGCTGCCCCATTAGCGTTGTACTGTAATTTGTCTGTTTTCTCCCCCTTTTTTTCCTTTCTGTGCCCCTCGCTGCCCCATTAGCGTTGTACTGTAATTTGTCTGTTTTCTCCCCCTTTTTTCCTTTCTGTGCCCCTCGCTGCCCCATTAGCGTTGTACTCGTATTTTGTCTGTTTTCTCCCCCTTTTTCCTTTCTGTGCCCCTCGCTGCCCCATTAGCGTTGTACTGTAATTTGTCTGTTTTTCTCTCCCCTTGTACTTTGTGCCCCCGCTGCCTCTCGCCATTCCCGCCGCTGCGTCCTGCGGCCCCGCCCCCTGACTGCCCATTCGCTGCCCCTGCCTCCCGCCTCCCAGCTGCTCCTCCCTCCCACCTCCCCATAAATGGCGGCCGCTGCGCGGTGAGGAGAGCGACCCTTGACCTTGCCAGGTAGGTCGCTCCCCCACCACACAGCTCCGCCTGTGTTGTCTGCCCGCTGCTTCTGCAGGTAAGATCGCCCTCCGCTTGTGGCCCCGGTGCCCGTATTTCTTGCCCGTCTCCCCATTTTCCTTCTGTGCCCCTCGCTGCCCCATTTGCGTTGTGCTGTAATTTGTCTGTTTTCTCCCCCTTTTTTTCCTTTCTGTGCCCCTCGCTGCCCCATTAGCGTTGTACTGTAATTTGTCTGTTTTCTCCCCCCTTTTTTTCCTTTCTGTGCCCCTCGCTGCCCCATTAGCGTTGTACTGTGATTTGTCTGTTTTCTCCCCCACTTTTTCCTTTCTGTGCCCCTCGCTGCCCCATTAGCGTTGTACTGTAATTTGTCTGTTTTCTCCCCCCCTTTTTCCTTTCTGTGCCCCTCGCTGCCCCATTAGCGTTGTACTGTAATTTGTCTGTTTTCTCCCCCCTTTTTCCTTTCTGTGCCCCTCGCTGCCCCATTAGCGTTGTACTGTAATTTGTCTGTTTTCTCCCCCTTTTTTTCCTTTCTGTGCCCCTCGCTGCCCCATTAGCGTTGTACTGTAATTTGTCTGTTTTCTCCCCCTTTTTTCCTTTCTGTGCCCCTCGCTGCCCCATTAGCGTTGTACTCGTATTTTGTCTGTTTTCTCCCCCCTTTTTCCTTTCTGTGCCCCTCGCTGCCCCATTAGCGTTGTACTGTAATTTGTCTGTTTTTCTCTCCCCTTGTACTTTGTGCCCCCGCTGCCTCTCGCCATTCCCGCCGCTGCGTCCCCTGCGGACCCGCCCCCCTGACTGCCCATTCGCTGCCCCTGCCTCCCGCCTCCCAGCTGCTCCTCCCTCCCACCTCCCCATAAATGGCGGCCGCTGCGCGGCCGCGCAGCTGGCGCGCCTAAGGCGCGCCTAAGGCAAGCCCGTCTGCGCCCGTCCGCGACTGGACCGCGCCCAGCGCCAGAACCCCTGGATCCCACCGATGCAACACTACTCGACGGACCTACGACGCCGCCACCCTCACCGCACTCAATGCCGGCCGGAACCCTGCCTGCTACCGAGCCTCACCGAGACGCACCCACGGACCCTTCACCTGCCAAGCCTGCCGATTCACCTGCCCCCAGACGTGCACCACCCCCGCCAAGACGTGCACCAGCAGCAACCACCTGAAATGCATCCTGTTGAACACCCGCTCCGTCCACAGGCACGCCGTGGAACTCTGGGACCTGCTCGACGCAACAGCACCGGACGTCGCCTTCCTCACCGAAACCTGGATGAACGCCTCCTCAGCGCCCGACATCGCCATAGCCATCCCGGACGGATACAAGATCACCCGGAGGGACCGCGTCAACCAGACGGGAGGAGGCATCGCCATCGTACACAAGAACACCATCCGCATCTCGACTAACTCCGACGAGACCTTCACCGCCGCCGAACACCTACACTTCCAGATACACACTGACCCCAAGACCACCCTCCGAGGCACCCTCATCTACAGACCCCCGGGACCACGCACACTATTCAGCGAAGACATCGCAGACTTCATCAGCCCGCACGCCATGCCCTCCGCCGACTACATCCTCCTAGGGGACCTCAACTTCCACCTGGAGAACAACAACGACAGAAACACCACCGCCCTGCTGGACAACCTCGCCAACCTCGGACTCAAGCAACTGGTGAACACGCCCACCCACTACGCCGGCCACACGCTTGACCCCGTCTTCTCTTCCAGCAAGCACATCTCCTTCAGCCACGCCACCGGACTCCACTGGACCGACCACAGCTGCGTCCACTTCAGCTTCAGAAAGACTGCGACCCACCACCACCCGCAACAGGCTCCCCGCCGGAGCTGGAGCAAGATCACCGCCGAGCAGCTCACCGCCTCCCTCAGCCAGAACACACCCACCAACACAACGGACCCAAACGAAGCAGCCAGCAACCTCGCCAAGTGGCTGACCGCCTGCGCCGACGACCTCGCACCACTAAAAACCCTCCCAGCAGACCCGGAAGCAAGAAAACCCCTTGGTTCACCAACGAACTCAAGGAATCCAAGAAGAACTGCCGCACTCTCGAGAAAACCTGGCGACTCGACCAGACCACAGACAACAGGACCGCCCTCAAGCACGCCACCCGCAAACACCACCAGCTGATCCGTGCCACCAAGAAGTCGGCACTCAAAGAACGACTGGACAACAACGCCCACGACAGCAAGGAACTTTTCAGCATCGTCAAAGAGTTCTCCAACCCCAGCGCCGGAAACAACGACATCACCCCCTCGCAAGACCTCTGCAACTCACTCGCCGCGTTCTTCCACCGCAAGATCACCGACATACATAACAGCTTCGACGCACAAACCACGCACCCTACCGCCGAACCAACACCCGCCACCACCACCCTCTGCAACTGGACCCCGATCAGCACCGAAGACACCACCCGCACGATGAACTCCATCCACTCCGGATCACCAACCGACCCCTGCCCACACCACGTCTTCAACAAAGCCGACGCCACCATCGCACCCCATCTCCGGGACATCATCAACTCCTCCTTCCACACCGCCACCTTCCCGGAGAGCTGGAAGCACGCCGAGCTTACCGCCCTCCTGAAGAAACCAACGGCGGACCCCACCGACCTCAAGAACTACCGTCCCATCTCGCTCCTTCCGTTTCCGGCCAAAGTCATCGAGAAGACCGTCAACAGACAGCTTGCCGCCTTCCTCGAGACGAATGGATCCCTCGACCCCTCGCAGTCCGGGTTTCGGGCCAACCACAGCACCGAGACCGCCCTCATCGCAGCCACCGACGACATCAGAACCCTAAACGACAACGGGGAAACAGCAGCCCTCATCCTCTTGGACCTCTCCGCGGCGTTCGACACCGTCTGCCACCGCACCCTAGTGAAGCGCCTCAGCAACATCGGAATCCGAGAGAAAGCACTGGAATGGATCATCTCGTTCCTCGCCGGAAGAACCCAGAGAGTCCGCCTCCCCCGTTCAGATCCGAGGCCACCGAAGTCATCTGCGGCGTTCCACAAGGATCTTCACTCAGTCCAACCCTCTTCAACGTCTACATGAGCCCCCTCGCAGCCATCGCACGCCAACACAACCTCAACATCATCTCCTACGCAGACGACACCCAGCTGATCCTCTCCCTCACCAACGACCCCACCACCGCCAGAGCCAACCTACACGACGGGATGAAAGACGTCGCCGACTGGATGAGGAACAGCCGCCTTAAACTGAACTCAGACAAGACGGAAGTCCTCATCCTGGGCTCATCACCCTCCGCCTGGGACGACTCCTGGTGGCCCCCGGCCCTGGGCACCGCGCCCAAGCCAACGGACCACGCACGAAACCTGGGCTTCATCCTGGACTCCTCCCTGTCGATGACCAGACAAGTCAACGCCGTCTCATCTTCGTGCTTCAACACCCTGCGCATGCTCCGCAAGATCTTCAGATGGATCCCCACTGAAACCAGGAAGACCGTCACCCAGGCACTCGTCACCAGCCGACTGGACTATGGGAACACCCTCTACGCCGGAACCACAGCCAAACTTCAAAAAAGACTCCAGCGCATCCAGAACGCCTCCGCACGACTCATCCTGGACATCCCCCGACACAGCCACATCACCGGACACCTGAAAGACCTGCACTGGCTCCCCGTCAGCAAGAGAATCACGTTCAGACTCCTCATCCACGCACACAAGGCCCTCCACGACCTGGGCCCAAAGTACCTCAACGACCGCATGACCTTCTACACGCCCACCCGCCAGCTACGATCAACCAGCCACGCCCTCGCCACCGTACCACGCATCCGCAGAACCACCGCCGGAGGAAGATCCTTCTCCTACCTGGCAGCCAAGACCTGGAACTCCCTCCCCACTCACCTTCGGCGAACCCAGGACCATCTCTCCTTCAGGAAGCAGCTCAAGACCTGGCTGTTCGAGCAGTAACTTACCCCCTCCCCCAGCGCCTTGAGACCCTCCCGGGTGAGTAGCGCGCTCTATAAATGCCATGATTGATTGATTGATTGACCTCCCACTTCGGGTCTCAGATGCAGGCCCAGCAAGGCCTCCAGGCCCCGGGGACTGTCCACTCTTCCAGGCATAGGCCGCCATAGTGACGCAAGGATAGCACAGCTGTAAAGTGCTGCATCTCTGTTTTTCCCCAGCGATGCACCACTTTTCATAAATGAGGCCCTGATTCGGCATTCCCTCTTACCCTGGGACTCTGGCTGGTCATCCTGGCTGCTGGTGGGTTTGGGTGGGAGTTATTGACCTGTGCTGAACTTGGTCCTGGCTGCTCCATTCTGCATTCCGGTGTTTTTATATTCTTTTATTTCCTTAGAGGTGTATTTGTAAGCCCTTTTTGCCTCTAGAGCCTGAAAAGTGATGTTGGGCTGACTAACGTGAATTTTTTGCCCGCTAATTGGCCGGCCGTCACTTTTTTCACTCTAGCTTCAAGATTTTTATCGCCATGACGCTAGAGTTAGTGGCAATTTTGGCTGCTGCGAGCTGATCCTAACGCCATATAACGACGTACTTTAAATACCTTGCTAACATGGCGATGGATGTCGGCGATTAACAGCGGTAAAAATAATTGCCGCTAAGCAACGTCAAAGCTGCTTAGCGGAAATTCATGAAAATATGCCCGAGTGCCTTTGCACAAACTAATGTAAATGTGCACGTCATTGCCTCCACCTAAGCAAATACTCCAATGAGATTCTGTAGTCAACATTCGCATTGTATGCATCACTATGATTCTTCAATACAAGTAGTGAATGTTTGTTGTACAAGTTAGTGTGTGTTGCAAGCCCATTACAGTGCTACACACCTTACAGCAATGTGTCATGTAACAGCCTCATCATATATAGCCACACTTACAACCTACGGTAATCAGTATGACTACCACTGATACATGCATTAACTATCCAACATTATTATATATGGATATGCATTAATGTGAGGAATGAGTGCATGTTGACAGCTCAGGATTACTGATATCAAGACATATCTGAATGAATAAAGTCACCTACACAACACAGATCACATGCCATAGCCATATGGTGTTGTTAGGAATGCAATATCCTGCAATATGGTACATTTGCTCCTGGTCAGGGACCTGCTCTCCCCCGCAGCTCCGCTGTTAAGTGCCACAATCCGGCACTGTGCTCTGCGTGCTCAGGTAGGTGTTCGAGGCCCTCCTCCACCCGCAGGCTCCTGCCTGCGCCTCATCCCTGGTGGTCCAGTGAGAGAGCCTTGCTCTTCTGCTGGCCGCTGTTGTCTGTGTCTGTCTTTGTGCTGTTTTTCTGTCTTTCTGTGCCCGTTTTCTGTCTTCCTTCTAGCCTCCTCACTGTATCTCTATTATGCCTGCCTTTATTGTGCCAGTAATTGTACCTGTGTCCTCTGTGTTGTTTAGCCGTTTTCTGTCTTTGTGCCCGTTTGCCCTCCAAGCCCTTCCTGCCGCCGCTGCCTCGTGGCCCCTCCCCCCATGCCGGTTCCCACTTCCCACCTCCCAGGTGCGCCTCCCTCCCCCCTCCCCTACTTAATGGCCGCTGCTGATCGGCTGCGCCGCCGGAGCGCCGAATGCAAGCCCGTCTGCGCCCGGCCGCGACCCGACTGCGGCCAGCGCCAGGAACCCTGGATCTATGACCTCCCACCGCTACAACTCCGCTGCCCTCCTCACACTCAACCCCGGAAGGAACAACAGCTGCCAGAGATCGACGCCGAACACCACCCACGGCCAGTTCTCCTACCAACACTGCTGACAATGCTTCACCATCGACAGCCCCCCCACGACCGCCGAACCCACGCCGGATGCCCGTACCACAGAAGCCCTGAGGTGCATCCTCCTCAATGTGCGCTCCCTACACAAACACGCCGTAGAGATCTGGGACCTGCTCGTCACCCTCTCGCCAGACGTCGCCTTCTTCACGGAAACATGGACCAACGCCACCTCCGCCCCCAACATTGCCACCGCCATCCCCGACGGATACAAGATCCAGAGAAAGGACCGTCCCCACCGCCCTGGAGGAGGACTCGCCATCGCGCACAAGAGCTCACTCCGACTCTCCACCTCCAGCAGGAGCGACCCCCTCTCCAACACAGAGCACCTCCACTTCCAAATCCAGACCAGCCTCAGAACCACGCTGCTCGGAACCCTCGCCTAAAGACCCCTTGGGCCTCACGCCTCTTCCGCCACCACCATTACCGACCTCGTTGCAACCCACACCATCGCCTCCACGGACTACATTCTCATCGGAGATCTGAACTTCCACCTCGACAACCGCAGCGACCCCGACTCCACCACCCTCCTGGACCACCTCGCCAACCTCGGACTAAAGCAGCTCGTCACCACCTCCACCCACAAGGCCGGACACATCCTCAACCCCATTTTCACAGGAGGGACAAACATCCACTTCAGCCACACCTCGCAACCCCTCTGGACAGACCATCACTGTGTACACTTCAACACTACCACCGCACCCAAGCCCGCCCCGCGCCCGCCACGAAGGAACTGGAGCCAGGTCACAGAGGAACACCTCAACACGACCCTCTGCCACGACCCGCCTCCGCCACAACCGACGCCAACTCTGCAGCCAATAAACTACACCGCTGGATCACCAGCTGCGCAGACAAGCTCGCACCCCTCCGCCACCCCGTCAGACAGCGCCCCCTGAAGGCCGCCTGGTTCACCACCGACCTCCAAGAAGCCAGGCGCTCCTACAGATGCCTCGAGAAACTCTGGAGAAACAGGAAAACCACCGAAGACCAGAACACCTACTGGAACGCCATGACTGAATACCACCAGCGCATAAGAGCCACCAAGAGGACCTTTATCCGAAACAAAGTCCACACCAACGCCAGTAACGCAAAGGAACTCTTCAACGTCATACAGCAGTTCACCAAACTCCCCAGTGAAGCCACGGAAGTCACACCATCCCAGGACCTCTGCAACAAACTCAGCTCCTACTTCCACCTGAAAATCAAGGCCCTCTACGACAACTTCAGCGAACAGACTCCAGATACCACCCTCCTTGCCGTCATCGACAACCAGCCCACCATCACCACCTGGAAACTGGCTACCACCGAAGATACCACCACAACCATGATGAACACCCACTCAGGAGCCCCCACGGACCCCTGCCCGCCACACATCTACCACAGAGCCGCTGCCGCCATAGCACCCGAACTATGCCGGACCATTAACGCCTCCTTCGAATCCGGCATCTTCCCCGACGACTGGAAGCAGGCAGAGGTCAAGCCCCTCCTCAAGAAACCCTCGGCGGAACCGACGGACCTGAAAAACTACTGGCCCATCTCTCTCCTTCCCTTCGCAGCCAAAGTCACAGAGAGATTCGTCAACGCCCAGCTGACCGCTTTCATCGAAGAGAACGCCATCCTCGACTCCTCCCAGTCCGGATTCCGCAGCAACTACAGCACCGAGACCGCCCTCCTCGCTGCCACCGATGACATCCGCATGCTACTCGACCAGGGACACACCGCAGCCCTCATCCTACTAGACCTCTCTGCAGCCTTCGACACCGTCTCCCACCGCACTCTCGCCGCCAAACTCCACGACGCCGGCATATGGGGAACCACCCTTGACTGGATCCGCTCCTTTCTCGCCGGCAGAACCCAAAGGATCAGACTCCCCCCCTTCCTCTCCGAACCCACAGAGATTAACTGCGGAGTACCCCAAGGATCCTCGCTCAGCCCCACGCTCTTCAACATCTACATGGCCCCCCTCGCCATCATCGTTAGACAGCATGGGCTCAACATAGTATCCTACGACACCCAGCTCATCCTCTCCCTCACGAAGAACCCGAAGACACCAGACTCAGCTTCCAGGAAGGAATGAAAGACTTGGCGGCCTGGATGAGCAACAGTTGCCTAAAGCTCAACTCGGAGAAGACAGAGGTCCTCGTCCTTGGACCCTCCTCCACCACCTGGGACAACACCTGATGGCCCTCCGCCCTCGAAAATCCACCCACTCCGACAGACCACGCCTGAAACCTCTGCATCATTCTAGACTCCTCCCTCACCATGACCCGCCAGATCAACGCCGTCGCCTCCACCTGCTTCAACTCCGCAAGACCTTCAAGGGGATCCCCCCGAATGCAGAAAGACCGTCACCCACGCACTCATAACCAGCAGACTGGACTACGGTAACGCCATCTACGCCGAAATCAACAAATCCCTGCTACACAAACTCCAAACCATCCAGAACACTGCAGCCAGACTCGTCCTCGGAACCCCACGACTTGAGCACATGTCCCAGCACCTACGAGACCTCCACTGGCTCCCCATCGAGAAGAGAGTAACCTTCAAGCTACTCACCCACGCCTACAAATCCCTCCACAGCATCAGACCCAAAGATCTCAACGAAAGAGTCTCCTTCCACCTACCCAAAAGGAACCTCCGCTCCGCCGACCTCGCCCTGGCAGAGACCCCACGCATCCGCAGAACCAGAGCAGGTGGAAGAGCCTTCTCCTACGTCGCAGCAAAGGCCTGGAACAAACTCCCAGTCAACATCAGACGCTCCCCCACTCTGCACACCTTCAGGAAGAGCCTCAAGACCTGGCTCTTTGACTGATCTGGAGCTGAACCCCTCCAGCACCTTAGGACCCTCACGGGTGAGTAGCGCGCTTTAAAAACCCCTGATTGATTGAGCTAGCATTTAGTGGCATTTTTTTGTCGCTTTTCACATAAGCCTTAATTTTGTCATACCCACTATGTAAAACACTCGCAAAATACCTGTGTTGTCAATGCAAAATGCCCCCGCTAACCCCTTTGCGACAAAAAAATTCACGCGGTGGTTTGGTGTCTAGTCTGCTGTCCCTACTGTCCCTGTCAAGTCCTGTGTTGCTGTCTTTCCGTGTTTTTTGTGTTTTTGTGATTATCTTGTCGGGTGTTTGTCTAAGGGGTATATTTGTTAGTTATTTTGAGTTTTTGGGTATTTAATTGGGTGTTTTGTTGTATAGTGGGATTAGTTGTGTTGTGGGAGATGTTGGGTGAGGGTAGGGATGTCCGTTTGACAGAGGAGGCATTGGCGGCCTTCCTCTGGCTGGTTAAGTTTTTTTTGCCAAGGATGGTGGAGAGTGGGGGCCATGTCCTGCAGGGGTACGATCTAAAGGTCAGAAAGTTGAGGTGGGAACACATCCGCCACCACATGCTGCGCATATTCGGAGGGACAGGACTATCCACCAGTGTAAGCACCGATGGCAGGATTGTGTTGGATGTGAGGGAGAACTTTTGAATCACCTGGGGATCATTGTTGGTAGGCAAGGTGGTAAGTACATGACAAAAGTTGTATGATATCACAGTGGGTGTTTAATGTTAACAACTGTAGTCAGTGACACAATGTAATATACGCAACAGGATGATGCCATCAACTTTGTAAAAACAGAACCTGCCTAGCTCCAACGTTGGCACACTAGCACCATTGTGCAAGGGTGCCTGCACTGAAGTGAATGATTGGGGAGAGGATGTGGCCTAACGGCTAGTGCGCTCGACCTCAAATTTGGGGAACCGGGTTCTAGTCTCTGCAAGGACGCACAACATCCTGTGATTCTGGGCAAGTCACTTAATCTCCCCGTGCCTTACAAAAATGAATGTGCCCTCACGTAACGCAACTGGTGCTCGTGTAAAGCGCTCTGATACCTGATACCTTCAGATCAAGTTTGCGCTATATAAAACTCCATTAAAAAAATGTTTGTTCATGTGCAGGAATGTGTTCATTCCTGCACATAAACAATCAGAAATTGCGTAAAAACATTTCTATGTGTGCTGCTCAATGCAGCATACCTAGATTTCGCACAACGTGATCCTTTTATGAGGTTTGTCAATGTGCAGGAAGGGACACCTTCCTGCACATAAGCAATCAATGGTGTTTTGCTTGGCCTATGTGAGCTGCACAACACAGCACACTTGGAAAGACACAAAACCTGATGGAATTAATGATCTATCCTGGTTGTGCAAGTGTCTAACCAGTTTTTAACTGTTCTCAGTCTAGGAGCAGGACCATATGTACGCCAGCCTTGTAAATATGGTGGAGCTTAAAATACAATGGGTGTTGTGGTGGAATGCCCACCACAACACCCATTCCCCAAAGACTTCACACTAAGTAGAGTGTGAAAGGCTGCCTTATTCACAAGGCTGCATTAAGCCACGCCAAGTGGCTTAACACAGCCTTGTGAATAAGGCGTATCCCCTATTGCCAACACAACGTCAAGAAAAGTGATGCTGTGGATGCAATAGTGCCTTGTGAATGTATCCCTCAAGTTGTAGTAACAATATGATCACGTATACTTGCAAGATCGTCTTGTAGTCCACAAGCCTGCATTGGTCATGTGTTGTGTGTCAGACAGTCAATTCAGATCCCTTCATGTAGGCAACATGAACAGACATGACTGTAATAGTTAATACATTTGTATGTAGATGACTTCAATATTGAACATGGCACGTGACAACTCATGTCTGATACAAACTAGTTTTTCTTGTGTCACAGCAGGTCGACCTTTGTTCACTCAGGGTGACATTGATGACTTCAGGGATCCACATGCCACTGGTAAATGCCTTAGTCCATGTATTTTGCTTTTCAAAAAAAGATATTCTTAGATGAATGCTCTGGTATGTTGTTGAACACAGTCTGGGTGTTCTTGACATGCATATCACCTCTACCATGAGGAGGCAGCATGTAGATGAGAATGATTGCACATATTTATGATGAACTGATGGAGCACAGCAGTAGCCTTCTTGCCTTTACGTAGCGCACCCCCAGTTTGTAAATGTATCCCTGCACTGTACTTGCAACAATGCGACTCATTTCAGTGTTTTGCCCTGTCATGGAGCAAATTTTGTTGCCTCCCAAAGATGTAGGCACTCTGGCATCATTGTGCAAGGGGGCCTGCATTGGTGCAAGGCAGAAAAAGTGGACACTGATGTTTATGAAAACTGATGTGTGCCCCTTAATATGGCACATTCCTTGCATCCATGCATTTGCAAAATTTTGGAGCAGATTGTCAACCAATTTTGTATGACACCACCCTACACCATTCTTCTCAAAGGGAGCCCACATACAATCTTTTTATCTGATGTTCTGTCCTATCGTATCCATTGTGTTCCTCCTTCACATTTTCAGCGGATGCTGTGAGCTGTGGGTGCTTCTACCAAGATCAATACTGTCTGAAGTTGTTACACTATGGAGCATATTTACAAGCCCCTATTGTTACCACAACGCCACTTTTTCAGACGTTGTGGTGGCTATAGGGGCTTCGCCTTATTTACAAGCCAGCATTAAGCCACTTAATGTGGCTTAACGCTGCCTTGTACATAAGGCACCCTTTTACGCTGCACTTAGCGTAAAAGGGGAGGGCAATGGGTGTTGCGGTGCGCGTTCGACCGCAACACCCATGGATTTTGACGCTGCCGTCTATTTACAAGGGTGGCGTAAGTAGGAGGCAGCGCAAAAATTAAGACCAGGGAAAACATGGTCTTAAACAAGCGAAACGAGGACAACTGCTTTGATTGTCCTCATTTTTGCTGTTTCCATGTGTGCTGCGTTGTGCAGCACACATAGAAACAGCAAATGGCCATTGATTGTTTATGTGCAGGAAGGTGTCCCTTCCTGCACATGAACAATCTTCCCCTCAACGCAGACACCCTTGCACTATGGTGCAAATGTGCCTGCGTTGGCGCTAGCCTGCTAAATTTAGCACCAGGGCAGGAGGAAACGCAGGGCTGCACCATATTGTTGTAAATATGGTGCAGGCCTGGGATTCAGAAGTGTCGGAGCCCGGCATTAAGCCAAGGAGGCTTACGACACGCTCCACCACTTCCTAGTAAATACGCCCCATTGTGTGTCAAATAGCTGAGTTGTGACATACAACTACTCAGATGCTTCAAGTAGATGTATACAGCATGAATCATGGATGTGTAGCTGTGGAGACACATCCCACTATGTAGTGATATGATGATATCTGATTTTAGTGACTGTTGTACATGAGTAACACTTTGGTGCTTAGTGGTCTGCCACTATTTCATCCAGTGCATCCTATGTCTTGGGGTAAATGTCATGCCCTGTGTCTGCAATGGGCCTGTAAAGCTGTCTCCTTGGGGACATTCCCCTGGTAGACTCCGTCTCAGTTTGTGCCAACGTCATCATTAAACTCAGCTAACCTTCCCCTGTTGTTCCTGCACTCTGCCATTGCTATGTCCCATATCATACATGACCATGTCGGTATCACTGTCAGGTTGTGATAAGAGTTTTGCTTCACATGTAACTTGTCAGGTCATGCTAAAAGTATCAAACAGTTGATAAGAGTGTAAAGTTCATGTTTTTGTGTTCGGGAGATACATGCTGAACCTTGTTCTTTGTCTTGGTTCTTACATCTTGTCATGTGTGTATTTCATTACAGACAACATGTCATCACCTGAGGCAGCCAGTGTGTTCAATCTGCAGAAAGACTGTTATAAGCACATCCGCAGAGTTGCTAAGGGGTACCATGCCATGGAGAGGAGGCACCATGAGGAGAGGGCGGCCAGACGGTGGAAGGCCATTGTTAGATTTGGGGGTCTCTAGTTGGCAGAGGTAGGTACCTTTGACCAAATAGGGACCCTTGCGTCTAGTCAGGGTAAGGGGCTACACTCCTAAAATAACCCCTGCTCACCCCCTTGGTAGATTGGCACGAGCAGGCAGGCTTATCTCAGAGGCAGTGTGTAAAGCATTTGTGAACACATACAGTAATACAGTGACAACACTACAGATGGACACCACACAGGTTGTATTATAAAAATAAGTATTTTATATAGACTTAACACAAGACCAAACGACAAAAATCCACAATACTGTACTCAAGGTATACTTAAAAATAGGTTGTTCACTTAAAATCAGTCTCTAGCAACCGATAACTCCAACGTGAGTTATCGCGACGTCGTGACAGGAGAAATCCCAAAGTACGGCGCCGACCGCGAGGTGCGCGGCGTCAGGCCCGGAGTCAAACAGACCCCCAAAGAACAGTAGCTTGGAAAAGCGATGAAGAACAAAGACAGCTCACGGCGTCGGGGAGTTGCGGCTTCGTTGGCGCTGCGCGGCGTCGGTTCCTTACGAGCCCAGGGGAGGTGTAGACTCGGTTCCTTACTGCAGCGCAGGGGAGGTGAGACGACGGTTCCTTACTGCGTCGGGGAGGTGACGTCACAATGGTCCGAAACCACGGTTCCTTACGATGTCGAGCTGTCGATGGATTCTCGGTCACCCACGTCGAGGATCGGCTCCGCGATGTCAGCTTTGGAGTCGATGCGGCCCAGCAGCTGGCGTCTGGACCACGGCACAAGCCGGATCAGCGCTCACGGCTTCGGGCAGGTTACGGCGTCGCTCGCTGGCGTCAATGTGGCACGGCGGCTGGCGTCGGGTCTACGGTGCAAGCCGGAGCAGCGCTCATGGCTTCGGTGCAGAAGACGGCGTCGCTCGCCGGCGTTGCAATTTCCTTCTGCAGCAGCTAAAACCACAGTTCTAGATGCAGGCAAGCAGAAGGGGTGAAGTCTTGTATCCCTGAGACTTCAGGCAGGAGGCAAGCTCAAGTTCAAGCCCTTGGAGATCTTCCTCAAGATGATGAAAGCACACTCAGTCCTTTTTAGGTCTCGCCCAGGCAGCGCGTATGCGTTGCTCTAGGAGAGGGCCTTTAGCAATCGGTCTTCACTTTTCAAGCACTCGTGCTTGTGGCGGCATCCACCTTGCGGGAGCGAGCAGCGGCGCGCATGGGCCATATGTTTGTAATTAACGTGGCCGCGCCGCTGCTCGCCTCCCGCAAGGTGGATGCCGCCACAAGCACGAGTGCTTGAAAAGTGCAGACCGCTTGTTTGTAATGTCACGCTCACAGTAAAATGCATCAGTCCGATGAAGGAATTGTTAAACAGGGTGTCTGCAACGGAGCTCTTCAGCACACAATTGATGACGTGAAAAACTCCACAAGCTCCCATCTAAAATAACATGATCCAGGCAATGTGAGTGGAGCTCGGCCCTGATTACAGGACTTCACGACCACCACTGTTTGCACAGGTGACACTACAGCACGCGCCACAGCTCTCAGGTGGATACTGGAGTCTGGGAGCGGACACTGCAGTCCTGCACCAAGCTTCTTCTGACACATCTCTTGTGTGAGCTTGTCTTTTCCAACTCGGACTCTGCCTTCAAGCTGCGGATCTTGATATGCTTGGCTGCTCGTAGGAGCAGGTCTGCTCATAAGGAGAGTGACAGCATGATGTATAATATACACCGTAGTTACAGCAGCACACGCTGCTTCAACCGAGAACTGTTTCTCTAGATGGATGCCTCGGTGTTTGTAGAGAAGTTGTTGATTGTTCCGTGTTAAGATGCGCAGTAGTATGGGCAGCTCCTCGGTCTAGTGCATTGTTCACAGACAGTACATCCTAAATCAAGCCGTGCTCTTACACGAATATTTCTTAATGTAAACTGTAGGGTACCATGAGAGGTAGGCCTGTAGTCCAGTCTCGGACTGGAACAAAAAATCGGCCGGGCACCAATATTAAAATGGCCCTCATTTGCGAAAAAAGTGACAGACGTTTGCAAATCAGGCCACTTTTGAACTTGTAAAGACACGCTGTATGGGTATTTTGTTCGGTGTGGGTGACTCGGTGTTTGCTGCAAGCATGTTTGTAGTAAAATCGGGGAAATCGGCATTACAAACACAGCCCACCTGGCCATAAAACAGGCACACAACCAGCGAAGAAAAAAATCGGCCCACGTCCTAATCTGTCAGAGCAGCCCATCAGGCACTGCGTGCTCGCCCTTTAGGCTAGTCCTAACCTGATGTAGGGTGCTGCTGTAGAAAGTGGAGCTAAAACGTACACTTTGGTAACAATCCTTTGGTTTAAGACATAGCGTTTCCATTTTGGTAGAATAGCACGTAGAGCTACATCTCTCTCCATTCCCACCGAAATAGCCTCTTGCTAGTCCTGGGCTTACTGTGCCACTAGATTCAAGCGAGCCTGGCTGATGAGGGGTGATACCCTGAAACCAGTCCCAGGGTGATGATTTCCGGTCCAGGGAAGACCTTGCTTGGCAGTTGGGGCTTGACTGTTCCCATGAGGAGCAGGGTCAAGACTGATTTGCATATGGCTGGATCTAAACTGGGGTATAATGGTGATCAAAAGAATGATGGATTTAACTCAGATCTCTTGACCGGGGGTGAATGTTTGATTTGTTCTGAATTCCGTCCATCATTTGTGTGTCTTTTGCTTTCTTGCTAGCAGCATCCCCATGTGTGGTCACTCAGACCATAGCCACAGCTACTTGAAAGTACAATCCGACTGCTGATTATTAGACTAGCCGGGAGTCAGTCATTCCTGTCGTTCCTACTGCAGGCCTTTTACCCTAGCTAACAGTGAGAAGCTGGGTGGGTCTAGGCCCCCTTTGCCAGTGAGTGCATGTCCCCCTTCACCTAACCTGCTACGTATGGTACCTTATAGTTGCTCTATTTGACAATGTTATACTGTGCAGTGAACTGTGTGGCAGATTAGTCAGCTTGCATTGAGCAGTCTCCAGATAGAGCTGTGCTGTCTGTAAACATAGGGCTTACTTGCTAAGTACTGAATAGTCATTGTTTCACCAGTAAAAGCAAATTCATCAACTTTCTTAGCTGACCTCTGCTTTTTTTTTCTTCCTGCTGTAACTTGTAGGCTCTGTTTAAAGTGTCTTGTTGGGTGACAGTTGACCATGATCGCCACTGCGTCTTCTGGGTCCGATCACGTTTATTTTAGCAGTTTTTACATCACATCTGTGTACAAAAGTTGTGGTTCTACCATGTGGTGTTTTGTAGATACCAGTAACAACATATTTGTTAAGTCCGCATTTACGTATAGATTATCTGTGTGGGATGGCGAGCATGATGCTTAGGAAACATAATTTGCATTAACACATGTTAAATCTGCGCCCTTTGGCTACCCGGGAGGGGGGCAAGCTACTTCCTTAGTCTGAAGGTAGACGTTAGGGTGATCATTAATAGCTTCTTGAGTTGGAGTCTTATCCTTCACCAAGTCCTGCTGTACATGTAAAATGGTGAAATGGCCAAATTTGTATATTCTCTTTAAAAAAAAAAAAAATTAAGGCCCTTTTGCCTTGTGGTGTCTTGAGATCTACTGATGAATGAGAATCATTTGTCTATCAAGTTCCTTATTGTTGCTGCATTTGGCTTTTGGTCGGCCAATTTCCCCATTTTGTAATGTTTTGCAAAGGCTTTATGAACTCTAATCTAGATATGATGTCAAATGTTTTGCTGTCTGTGTGCTGTAGTTGGTGATAGCTTTTATTTAAGTGGCAAAGTGGGTAGAAGAAGAAAATACTTTTTTTTCAAAATGACACAGAAGACTTCATCTTACATATCCACTTACGGACGAGACGAATAGTTAGACATTTTCCTCATCACCAAGCAGCTCTTATCCCAAACTGTTTTATGTAGGGAAGGCTTCTTGTGCAGGAAGTGGCATAAGAAAAGAATCCTTTTTGTATGTATGGACCAGCTAAGCACTTCTATGCTGCATCATCTTTGACAGGGACTCCTGCTGGCCCGCTCCTCTGTCCCAGAATCTGTCTGACCTATATCCTTTGGGCAGCTTTTTGCTCTTCAGTGCCTCTTCAGTTGCCACCTGCTGACTTCAGAGTCCAGCTCTGCAATTGCTGGCCACGGTTGTAGCCCAGCGCTAACCCTTTGCTGGACCTTCCAGGCTAGCATTCACATTATTAATATGCCTATTTATTCCAGACCGAAGACTCCTTGTGTAGCAGTAATGTCGTGTAGTTCCTATAGAAAGTATAGAGGATCTGCGTGTTTAGACAACATACACTGTAGGATTGCTGTCGGACAAACTCTGATCACCCCCACCTGGTATGCTGGCTCTTTTTGTACCAACTAGCTCAGTGCCACTAGAATCCCCTCTTACCAATGAGAGAATAGTTCTTGGCAACCATTCGAACATGACAACCCTGATCCCTCTGGACCGTGGAAACAATATACTACCTTTCGCTCAGTCACTCGTGCTTACATTGGGGGATATTAGCAACAACTTGCGATAATTATCGCAAACCGCGATTAGCGCGTTTTTTTTATTGCCGCGTATTGCTGGATTTTATCGCGGAGATAACACGCTCTTAGCAACGTTTATCTCCAATGCGATAAAATATCCAGAGATAGCGGCGAAATGCGTGACTATCGCTGGAAATCCAGCGATATTCACGCATTAACGCCATGGGGGACTTAGCCTTACAATCCACCTCCCATTGAACAAACAGGTAAGTCATGTTTTTAGCAGGTGTTAAAATCTAGCGATAATCGCGCTTAGCGCGAGTTTTTTTATCGCTTCGCCTGCGTTGCTAATAGGGGGAAGTTGTGTTAGCGACTGTTTTCAGTCGCTTTTAGTTGGGAACGCCTACCTTGCATTTCATTAGCGATAATTATCGCTGGCATGCAAGGCGATGGGAAAACCGGCCGCTATCACCAGAAAGCTGTCGCTAACGCGTTAGCGACAGCTTGCTGATAGGGCGATAAAAAAATCGCCGCTTTAGCGGCAAAAAGTGCTGCTAAAGCGGCGATAAAGCCCTTGCTAATATGCCCCTTAGTCTGTCTCCGAGAGATACACTGAATAAACAGGCTGGGCATTTTCAATAAGAATTTATTCAACAGTTGTTATTCTGGTGTAGAATAAATGAGCTGCAACAACCGTTAGACAGTATAAGATATAAATGATTAGCAGTACGATAAAGGTAAATGGATGGTATAGCTCTACCATCTTACAATAATCATGAATACATTAGAGTATATAAAACACATGATAAAAGATGCGTACTCCTACAATGCTTCCCTAACTAGATGTACCTAACTGTACCTAGCATGTATGTAGGTGTTAAGCCAAGAATCCCTCTAGGATTTAGTCAACCCCATTACCTGAAGTGAGAGACTATGGGACCCCGTCCTGGTCTCGAGCTGGACACCCTGCGAGGGATGTTAGACCACTGCGAGCTGGAGTGTCTGCATGCAGGAACCTCAGCGTCTCTGGTCAGTGTGTCGGCCGGGAAGTCTCAGTCTCCTCTGTCTTATCTTAGCAAGAGGTGATGTATATATACCCATAGGTCTCCCCAGGGTCCTACCTTGCTGTGTTAATGTGTCGGCCTAAGGATGATGTTGGGCATGAACTTTGTACATAGATTTTATACAGGAGATGGTAGTCCTGCTGTGCTTCCAAGAATCCTCATGCATAATGTATGAGATTTCGAACTAGGGAAAACCCGCGTTCTGACTGCAGTGTAATATCTAGGTAAAAGGTCAGTCCCTGTAAACCGTGACAAATGTAATGTAGGGAGAGAATATAGGTGGCGGGTAATGAGATTACCGGGGCTTATGTTATGATACCTATTTGGAATATAACACCCACTCCTCTTCCGAATGGACAACATAGTTAAATTCTAAACGTACTACTAGGCTGACTAGATACTGGTACGCAAACGATAAAAACATTAGTTAAAACAATGTTTAAAACGTTAAAGGTTCTAAAATTATTCTAAAACAGAGGTAAACAAGCATTGACAAAGCCAATAGGTCTCGCCTTTGGGACCTTATAAGTGTTTGGTTATCCAGCACAATATCCTTGGTGCAACAACATCAACTGGTGCATGGCTAAACACTTATAAGGTCCCAAAGGCGAGACCTATTGGCTATGCCAATGCTTGTTCTCCTTTCTTTGGCAATGAAGCAACCACTGCAGGCGAACCCCAACAACACGCAGCATAGGGGTAGTCTCCTCTTTCAGTTTCCCGGTTCTTCTCCTCAGCAAAGGTTCGTCTTGATTCCCAGAAGTGATCTAAAGTTCTGGGGTCTGGGTCCCCTCTTTTATACACCAAAATCCTTTGTCTCTGAAGGCAGAGAGCGTCTGTGCCTAGTACAAACCAGTTCTGTGCAGTCCTGGAGCTCTTTGTTTACAGGACTCCTTCTCTTCCTTTGACAGTGTAGACCAGGGACATCAGACGCACCACAGGAGGTGGAGCCAGCATTGTGGAAGGCAGGCCCAGCCCTATTCAGGTCCCAGGTGCTCCCCTCCCACCACTCTTCATGCAGATGGGTCTATTCAGCCCTGTGCTGACTCACCCTGTCTCCTGGAATCCCCCAGCCCCTGTCACTCACAAACCAGACAAGGAATACACAACCTAGCAGAGGCAGGCTTGGACAGTTAGGCAAGAAAATACCTACTTTCTAAAAGTGGTATTTTCAAACACAGAATGTTAAAACCAACTTCACTAAAAGATGTATTTTATCATTCTGAGCTCAGGCATACTAAACTCGAATTTCTACCTAGTTTCCAGAGTCAGTTAGGATTATAAGAGGTTATTATCAAACTGCCCATTCTGGCCTATGGGGAACAGGTAGCCTTGCAATAGTGAAAAACGAAAATGGGTGTAATTCACTATCAGGACATGCCACACACATCAGGGCATGTCCTACCTTTTACCTACAATGCACCCTGCCCTTGGGCCAACCTTAGGGGTGACTAATATGTATAAAAGGGAAGGTTTAGGGACTGGCAAGTGGGTGCACTTGCCCAGTCAACATGGCAATACCAGACTGCACACAGGCTCTGCAATGGCAGGCCTGAGACACACTTTACAAGCTGCTCCGGTGGGTGGCACAATCAGTGCTGCAAGCCCACCAGCAGCATATGATTTACAAGCCCTGGGCACACGTAGTGCACTGTACTAGGGTCTGACAAGTAAACCAAACAAGCCAATCATGGAGTCACTAATCCATACATCAATTTACCATAGGGAGCACTTGCACTGTGGCACTGAACCGCAGTGGCACAGTGCCCAAAAGCATCTAAAACCAGCAAAAACATAAGAGGCAACAACAAAAAATGGAAGGGAGACCCACGCCAATGGTGCCAGGTCTAACACGTGCCCCCTCAAGCTAAAATGTGGGGAGAACTACCCTACCTCCTGGGAGTTCTCATCACTAAGGAGGAAAAATCTGGAAAGACCATCAGCATTGGCGTGTTCTGTACCAGGGCGGTGTTCCACCGTGAAGTCCATCCCCTGTAGGGAAATGGACCACCTCAACAGCTTTGGATTCTCACCCCTCATCTGCATCAACCATCTGAGGGGCTTGTGGTCTGTCTGAACCCGGAAGTGAGTCCCAAACAAGTATGGTCTCAACTTCTTCAGTGCCCAGGCCACAGTAAATGCCTCACGCTCAATTGCACTCCACCTCTGTTCCCGTGGAAGTAACCTCCTACTGATGAAGGCTACAGGTTGGTCTAGGCCCTCCTCATTAATCTGTGACAGAACAGCCCCCACACCATGCTCTGAAGCGTCTGTTTGAACAATAAACTCTTTTGAGAAGTTGGGTGCCAGGAGCACGGGCGCCGTGCACATGGCAGTCTTCAGGGCATCCAAAGCTCTCGGACAGGTGTCAGTCCAAATCACTCTCTTGGGCTGCTTCCTGGAAGTCAGCTCTGTCAAGGGGGCAACAATGCTGCCATACCCCTTGACAAACCTCCTGTAATACCCGGTGAGTCCTAAAAAGGCTCTCACGTCTGTCTGGGTCTTGGGGGGTTCCCAAGCCAGGATGGTCTCAATCTTGGGCTGTAGGGGCGCCACCTGGCCGCTTCCAACCTGGTGTCCCAAGTACACCACAGAACCCTGCCCGATCTGGCACTTACTCGCCTTGATCGTGAGGCCTGCTCTCCGCAGTGCCATCAACACTTCCCAGAGGTGGCGCAGATGTTCTTCCCAACTGGCGCTGAACACTGCAATGTCATCCAGGTAGGCGGCACTGAACTCTTCCAGTCCAGCCAACACCTGGTTGACCAACCTCTGAAAGGTGGCAGGGGCATTCTTCATCCCAAAGGGCATAACCCGGAATTGGTAGTGCCCATCTGGTGTAGAGAATGCTGACCTCTCTCTTGCCCCATCAGTCAAGGCGATCTGCCAGTACCCAGACGTTAAGTCAAACGTGCTGAGGTACCGGGCAGCCCCTAACCGATCAATGAGTTCATCAGCTCTGGGGATGGGTTGCGCGTCAGTCCTGGTGACTGAATTGAGCCCTCGGTAGTCCACACAGAACCGCATTTCTGGCATGACACCCGGTGCAGTAGCCTTTGGGACCAAGACCACTGGGCTGGCCCAAGGACTGTTAGAGGACTCAATCACCCCCAATGCAAGCATCTTGGAGACCTCCTCCTTGATGCAAGCTCTCACCCTGTCAGTCACCCTGTAAGTTTTGTGCTTAACAGGAGGACTGTCCCCAGTGTCCACATCATGGACGCACCAATCAGTGAAACTGGGAATCAGGGAGAACAGGTCAGAAAACTGTCCCAGCAACTGGTGACAGTCATTCTGTTGCTCAGGGGTCAGGGTGGAAGAGAGGTTCACACCATCCACTGACCCATCTCGCTCTGTTGCAGACAGGAGGTCAGGAAGAGGCTCAGTCTCCTCCTCCATTCCAGCATCTGTTGCTAGGAGCATGCCCACTTCGGACCTAAGTGGGGCTTCAGGCGGTTGACATGCAGGACCTGCAAGGGGTTCCTGGGAGACCGCAAGTCCACCAAGTAGGTAACCGGACTTTTGCGCTCCACAACCTCAAATGGTCCGGTCCACTTATCCTGGAGCGCACAGGGCTCCACTGGGGCCATGACCCACACTTTCTGACCAGGCTGAAGCTCAACCAGAGTGGCATTCTGGTCGTACCACCACTTCATCTCCTCCTGGCTGGCTTCCAGATTCGCCTCAGCGAGTTGTCTGAATCGCCTAGTCTGGTTCCTGAAGGCCAGCATGTAGCTATATACATCCTGGGGAGGTTTCCTAGGAGATTGCTCCCAGCCTTCCTTGACCAAACTCAAAGGTCCTCTCACTGGGTGACCATAGAGAAGTTCAAAGGAGCTGAACCCTAGGGACTTCTGTGGCACCTCACGGTATGCAAAGAGAAGGCATGGTTAGAGGACATCCCACTTACGCCTCATGGGTTCCTCAAGACCCATAATCATACTTTTGAGGGTCCGGTTGAATCTCTCAACCAGCCCATTACCTTGGGGGTGTTAAGGAGTGGTGAACTTCTATGTTACACCACACTCCTGCCACAGGGACTTCATATACTTGGAAATTAAGTTTGTAGCTCGGTCTGACACCACCTCTCTGGGGAACCCCACGCGGGAGAAAATCCCCATCAGTGCACGTCCCACCACGGGGGCCGTCACTGTCCTGAGAGGGATGGCTTCCAGGTACCGGGTGGATGGTCCACCAAGACCAGGATGAACCTGTTGCCCATGGCTGTCTTGGGATCCAGAGGCCCCACAATGTCAATGCCCACCCTTTCAAAGGGGGTGCTGACCACAGGGAATGGCTGGAGAGGAGCCTTGTGCTTCCTCCCACTCTTTCCACTTGCCTGGCAAGTCTGACAGGTCCTGCAATGAGTGTCTGAACTCTTGCGCATTTGGGGCCAATAAAAGTGGGTGAAAGCCTTTCAAAGGTCTTGTCCTGCCCCAAATGTCCTGCTAAAGGCACATCATGAGCCAGCTCCAGTAGGAAGGCTCTGAAGCGCTGGGGTACCACCAGCACACGGGCTGACCCAGGCTCAGTAACCTTAGGCTCACTATACAGGAGACCATTCTCCCAGTAGATCCAATGTGATCCAGACTGATCACCTGCTGCCTGGTTTGCAGCCTGCTGCCGCAAACCCACAAGAGAAGGGCACTTGTTCTGCTCCTCACAGAACTCTTCCCTGGAGGGACCTCTTTCTCGCTGCCAATGGGTCAGCTCAGGCAGGTCTCCCAGTTCAGCAATCTCTTCCCCTGTAGGCTCCAGGGCATCCCCCTCAGGGTCTGCCTCCTCCTGGACCGTGGGAATCTCAGGGGCCGGTTTCCTGTGCCCCCTAGCTCTTATCTTTAAGGCAGGCACCTGGGCCATTTTCTCAGGCTCCAGGTCCTCTTGAACACCCTTACTGGCTGCCATTGACCGAGTGGTCACGCAGGCCCACTCAGGCAAACCCAACATCTCTAAATGAGCTCTTCGCTCCACCTTAGCCCAAGGGGAGCTCTCCAAATCGTTACCCAACAGACAATCAACAGGCATGGCTGGCCTCACAGCTACTTGAAGAGTCCCTGAGACCCCCCCCACTCAAAGGGAACCTGTGCCACCTTGCAGTGGCTCTCTGTGTTGTCAGCGGCAACAACTGGGTAAAATGCATTGGGGACTACCTGCTCTTCAGACACCAGCCGACAACTGACAGCTGTCACACTGGCTCCGGTGTCTCTAAGAGCTTCCACCCTCTTGCCATTGATGGTCACCCACTGCCTGTACTTTTTAGTGTTATCAGGCAGCTGGGTCCTGGGGACCACCTCACAGTCTCCTAAAGAGACAAGGGACATCTCTGCGGGACCCCACCCACCTTGGGCACCCATCTCCTCCCCCAGGGCTACACTAGCCAACTGCCGGGGTGGTGCACCAGTGGGTGCTGTCTTCCCATACAAGGGACATCTAGCATAATAAGAACGTGGCCTACTAGACCACACTTAAAACAGGTCTTGGGCCCCTTTTGAACAGGCTTATCTGTCGGGGCCACTGCCTTCTTCTCATGGGGAGGCTGGGAACCTTTCCCTTGGGGATTACTTTGGGGCCCTTTCTGGAACTCCCTCTGTTTACCCTTGTCCCCCCCACTCTTCTGCTGGGGACCCTGCCCACCTTTGGCGAAGTCTCCCACATGACCCTTCTGGACCCGGGTACTCACCCAGCGGTCCGCCTCCTCAGCAAGCTTCCTAGGGTTAGTCAGCTTGCTATCAATAAGGTGCTGGCGTAGCTCTGGAAAACAATTATTTGACAAGTGCTCCCATGCAAACAAATCATAGAGCGCCTCAAAATTATCCACTTTGCTACCCTTCACCCAACCATCCATTGCTCTGCAAAAGAAAGACACATATTCCACCCATGTGGTAGACTCCAGTTTTCTGCAATTCCTAAACCTTTGTCTGTATAACTCTGGGGTCAAACCAAATCTGGACATTAGGGCTCCCTTCATGTGGGTATAGGACATCTGCTCCTCTGTAGGTAAATCTAACAAAGTGTCCCGCCCATTACTAACAAAGCGGCCCCACAACCCCGCTCCCCAATCCTTCTCAGGGACCCGGTGGGCCAACATTGCAGTTCATAAGCCCTAAACCATTTACCAATATCCTCATTTTTGTGGAAATATTTAACTACTTCTTTGGGGATGTAGGCTCTTGCTTCTACAGGCACTGGCGGTGCGCTGCCACCAGAGGGAGGAACCTCTAAACTTTTGGCCTTGAGTTCCAATTCCCTCAATCCTCTCTCATGCTCAAAATACATTCTCTTTTCCTCTAAGGCTAACTTCTTCATTTCTAATTCCATCCCGAGCTCTATTTTCTTGCTCTCGATGTCTTTCTGACCATCCATTTTGAGCTTAGCTAGCTCCAACTTGTGCATCCTCTCCCTCGCTCTGTCCTCCAGCTCTCCTGGGGACAAACCCTTGGAAGAAACACTGCTGCCCGCCCTGGAAGGTGCTTTCTCCCCGGTTGGGCCCACTGGCCCCTCAAGCTGCCCATCTAAATTCTCTGCCTCCATCACTGGCTCCTCAGGATGCTTACTGGCATTCCTAGATTCTACCCAGGCCCTCAGTGCCTTTTGGTATTCCTCCTTCCTGGTGAGGCCTTTCACAGAGATTTTAAATTTCCTGCACAAAGCTTTGAGATTAGGCACAGTGTAAGTATCAATTCTCTCTTCTTCCAATACGATGTCTACAGATGCTATGGATGCTGACTTGCTCATGGTAGAAAAGACTGGCAGTTCTCAGGAATCAAAAATAGAAAAGAAGTTCCAGGGAAAAAACTCTACCAAAATGTATATGGTTGCGTTATGGTCTGCACTCACTAGTAGTGTACACCAATCACTGTATATGAGTCACAAATGCAAGTCCAAATCCCCACCGCTGACCACCAATGTTAGATTTGGGGGTCTCTAGTTGGCAGAGGTAGGTACCTTTGACCAAATAGGGACCCTTGCGTCTAGTCAGGGTAAGGGGCTACACTCCTAAAATAACCCCTGCTCACCCCCTTGGTAGCTTGGCACGAGCAGGCAGGCTTATCTCAGAGGCAGTGTGTAAAGCATTTGTGAACACATACAGTAATACAGTGACAACACTACAGATGGACACCACACAGGTTATATTATAAAAATAAGTATTTTATATAGACTTAACACAAGACCAAACGACAAAAATCCACAATACTGTACTCAAGATATATTTAAAAATAGGTTGTTCACTTAAAATCAGTCTCTAGCAACCGATAACTCCAACGTGAGTTATCGCGATGTCGTGACAGGAGAAATCCCAAAGTACGGCGCCGACCGCGAGGTGCGCGGCATCGGGCCTGGAGTCAAACAGACCCCCAAAGAACAGTACCTTGGAAAAGCGATGAAGAACAAAGACAGCTCACGGCGTCCGGGAGGTGCGGCTTCGTTGGCGCTGCGCGGCGCCGGTTCCTTACGACCCCAGGGGAGATGTAGACTCGGTTCCTTACTGCAGCGCAGGGGAGGTGAGACGACGGTTCCTTACTGCGTCGGGGAGGTGACGTCACGATGGCGCCGAAACCACGGTTCCTTACGATGTCGAGCTGTCGATGGATTCTCGGTCACCCACGTCGAGGATCGGCTCCGCGATGTCGATGTCAGCTTTGGAGTCGATGCGGCCCAGCAGCCGGCGTCGGGACCACGGCACAAGTCAGAGCAGCGCTCACGGCTTCGGGCAGGTTACGGCGTCGCTCGCTGGCGTCGATGTGGCACGGCGGCCGGCATCGGGTCTACGGTGCAAGCCGGAGCAGCGCTCACGGCTTCGGTGCAGAAGACGGCGTCGCTCGCCGGCGTCGGGGTTGCAATTTCCTTCTGCAGCAGCTAAAACCGCAGTTCTAGATGCAGGCAAGCAGAAGGGGTGAAGTCTTGTATCCCTGAGACTTCAGGCAGGAGGCAAGCTCAAGTTCAAGCCCTTGGAGATCTTCCTCAAGATGATGAAAGCACACTCAGTCCTTTTTCTCCTTTCTTTGGCAATGAAGCAACCACTGCAGGCCAACCCCAACAACACGCAGCATAGGGGTAGTCTCCTCCTTCAGTTTCCCGGTTCTTCTCCTCAGCAAAGGTTCGTCTTGATTCCCAGAAGTGATCTAAAGTTCTGGGGTCTGGGTCCCCTCTTTTATACACCAAAATCCTTTGTCTCTGAAGGCAGAGAGCGTCTGTGCCTAGTACAAACCAGTTCTGTGCAGTCCTGGAGCACTTTGTTTACAGGACTCCTACTCTTCCTTTGACAGTGTAGACCAGGGACATCAGACGCACCACAGGAGGTGGAGCCAGCATTGTGGAAGGTAGGCCCAGCCCTATTCAGGTCCCAGTTGCTCCCCTCCCACCACTCTTCATGCAGATGGGTCTATTCAGCCCTGTGCTGACTCACCCTGTCCCCCCACAAGGAATCTGTCTGGCCATCACCTAGCTATGTACTCAATTTGGGGGTTGTTGTCAAAAGAACTGGTCCAGTCTGACTATTTCAAATTCCCACATGTAAATGAAAACACTTAATTTTACATGATGTGTGTTGTTTGTGACCATCAAACTTGAGAGGTGTCAACAATGCCTAAGCAGTGTAGCTAACACAACAAATCTAGAGGACATTACCAAAAATGTGGTCTGCTGATGTGTCCTTGATAGGTAGTGAGATGACAGGCCATGTGTGAATGACGGGAAGCAGCGTTTACATCGCATGCGGTACAACGCATGCGATTACAAGCAAGCAGGAGGACATGTGACTCTGAGGTATGCTTAATGGATTGGTGCATTGTTGCATAGCAGACCTTTGTTGAACAGCACAGGGTTGAGGACATTGATGATACGTACTGTAGTTTACATAGTCCTTTGATGGATTTGTTACTGGATGAATGATTACAGACATCAGTAGCTATGCATTTTCTCCCAGACACATTTGACTTTACCTAAGACCCATGTTCCACACATCTCTATATGTGTCATTGACCACCAAACCCAGGACCATGTATACAATGACATACTGCCAACGGAACATCACATTAGGCAACTTTCACGTGGATAAAAGCATTTTTGAGAATAATAGCAAGGCAGCGTGTAGCCAAGTAACGTGCATAATTGCAATATTGTGAATGAGGCCCCTTCTTACCCTTCACTTACCATGATAGGAATGTGGAATGTGTGGTTCGATGAGCATTGCATACACAACAGGCATGTTGATATTTATAATGAACCCATTCCTACAATGCTAGGGCAGTAAACAATAGTTAAAAATGCAGAACACATGTGCAAACATTGAAAGCACATTGCATCTTCAGTGTGTTATTTATATTCATTATAATGTGCCCATTAGCAACGTAAGGTGCTTCCATAAGTTGTACGGTTTTTCATGTTAACAACAGGGGTGAGTCACCTCCAAATAGTTGCATCCAACAATTTGAAATGTGGTTATGTGTGCTGCATTATTCACTTGCACACATCCGACCTGCATTTGAGCAATTAATGTGAACTGTTGCATATTTCAAAGCCACTATCACAACAGCACCATCACTATTTTGAACTTTACTGGGTGAAACTGTGCTTCGCAGTATTTACTAGGCAGTGTTGACCCACCTGATGTGGCTTGGTAACACTTGATAATGTGGCACACTTCCACACTGTACTTGTGTGCATATGTACAAGACTTTGACAGACCGCTGTGTTAGCATTCTTGGCTTGACATCACACTCAGCAACTTCTTACACACAGGTCTGATCCCTATTTACAACAATACAGTGCAGCATGGCATTTCACCCAGTGCTGCAGAAAACTGTATCTGCCTATGGCAGATACAGTTTAGAATCATCATACATATGAGAATAATCTGCCACCCACTTAGAATATTTTTAAAGAAAATCTTGTACCCTTTCTTCCATATAAATCTCTGATTTTTCATTTTTTTTAAATCATGAAATCAAAGAATGAATCTGGTTACTGGAAATACGGTTGCATTTTCGTAGGCCTGATTTCACAATTGTATCATCTTCTCAGCAACACGGGCAACATCACAAAGATGAAACTTCATATGCCTTTCATTTTAATAATTTGTGCATGATTATCATAACAGAGTTGGTTGGGAATTTTGCTCTTGGTCTTGTATTCACATGTATTTATTCAACCACTCGATCATTCGTCTTCTTGCATCCTCAATGTATGGTTTATCGTCTGGATTAATATCTTCCTTCCTGCGGTGAACAAAGCCGTGGGTCTGTCCAGGATAGACTTTAACTTCATAATCAACCTTACACTGTTCCTTAAGTTTCTGTTCCAGGAGGGTGACCTATGGAGCAAATTAAGATCAGTTTTTCTCTAGTCAACATTTTTATGTTAACTCGACTTTTGCTTTCATGTTGAAAGCAAAGCCATCACAAATAAAAACATTTTGTTCATTGTAACATATTTAAATAGTTAATGCATTTTTTATCTTTTTATTTGCATTCGAGTATAATGAAGTAAACAAAACCATGAAATGAACACATTCACCAGAATGTGCCTCTCACCAATATGCCAAACACCCCTCCTACCACCACCCTACCTCCCCCCACCCAAGCACACAATCAATACCACATTCAGCTCAATGATCTTTACAGGAGTATTAAGGTTATCCGAGAAAAATACTTCCTTGTGTCAATATTAATCCTGTCATATCCACTTTTTTTCTTCCTTACTAATTTAAGAGAGTAAGCACTTTAAATCTCTATGGGCATGCACATTCCACCCTATGCTTGACCAGGAATTGAACTGACAGCAGCTCCACAGTGCACAAGTGTTCAGACTAAGACATTGTGTAAGCCTTTGAATCATTTGGAGTTTAAAATAAGGCCAGGATGACTGGTTTCTTGGATGCTTACATTTTTAATTGCACCAGAATCTTAGAGTAAGGTTGCTATCTGTTTGTGTTGCCCTGAGGGAGACCCCACACAAATCACAAAGAAACAGAGACATCCAATCCAAATGATGGTAATGAAGCCATGCTCCAGGCGAGGGACAAACACAAGAGGAAGGAAAGCCATCAAATAAGCAAGCGAATGAGAACACAAGAAAGACAACAAATGATAAGCAGTGGGCTGACATAAAGCCCGCTGTAACTGCTGGCATTGCATACAATAGGCTTTCAACAAGATACCATGACAGGTTGTCTGTAGGTGACAAATAAAAAGGCCCAGACAAGGAATTTCTACCAAGTAAGTGGCAGACAAACAAATACCACACACATTGCCCGATTTGTTTAGACTCAGATTCAGTTTCAATAGGAAACTGCACTATTTTCACTTAAAATGAATGCTAAGATCCTGGTTAACATGTGTGCTATAAAAAGGAACTAAAGCCACCGGTTTAGTTATCAGATTGTTTGTCAACATTCACTTACATTTTTAGCAGCAATATAGGGACATGTCATTGAAATGTGATGCTGTGTGGTCCTTTGCCATGCTTCGGAAAAATAACATACTGTGGTTTGAAGAACGTAGAGTAAATTTACATTTTACTGTTGTTCGAAAAGACGATGATACTTTGGGGGCCATTAGAATGGCGGGCGGATCGCCACCGCCGGCTCGGCGATGGCGATCCGCCCGCCTTCCCAACTAGGTTTACCCCCGCCATATTATTATGGCGGGGTATATTGCGGCGGACGCAAAGTGCGTCTGCCGCTTTTCCGCCGGTCGGCAATCGTTATCGATTGCCGGCCGGGCGGACTTGGCCACTAATATGGTGGCGGTACCTACCAGGCACCGCCATCCATATTAGGATGGGTGCGGTAACTGGCCTTTCCCTGGCGGCGATGCCGCCATGGAAAGGCTGGCGGGGATGTGCTTTGGGGGCCTGTTGCGGGCCCCCAGGGGGGGGGGGGGGTGCACCTGGGGGGTACCATGGTACCCCCCTGCATTCCCATGCACAAGGTGGCAGGCACCGAGTGGTGCCTACCACGTTGTGCATGGGAATGCACAACATGTCAATTTGGCATTGCGGCGGGTGCTGCTGTAAGCAGCACCCGCCGCAATGCCAAATATGCGGAATGCGTCCGCCAGGGTGGCGGTCGCATCCTAATCAGCGGTGCGGGACCGCCGCACGTCTGGCGGCCGGTCCCAGCATCGCGGGGATGGCGGGCGGACTGAAGTCCGCCCGCCATCCTAATGACCTCCTTTGTTTGGTAAACAGCATTCTTTGTTCTAGATGTCTTCCTAAAAGCTTGTCCCTAACTACTTGCCACCATCTTTTATGGGTATTTCCTATTCATACAAGTAGCTATGTTTGTAGGTCTGCTAGGTGAAAATTGTTTATTTTTAAATGCATTCATCATATTTAGTAGATTGTGTATGTTTGCTGGAAATTCAAGACATGAAATAAAAATAAAAAATGTCATTGACCAATGCTCACAATGACTATTCTGTTTTGGGAAAAGCTAAAAATCCCCCAAATATTTTGAAAAAGGGTCAAATTGTAATTTTGCTTTGCTCACAAGTGCTGCCCCGTGGGCACCATTAAATGCAAAAAACTAAGAAAACTGGTAGGATCTAAATTCCCCCAAGTAAAAGGGCTCGCCAGAAGGAGAGATGAAAGTCCAGGGTTAAGTGGGTACTCGCTAAGGAAATCTCTTAGGCTTAGAAGGTCAGACAGCTCATAAGTCCAGGACATTCCCAACCAGCCCTCTTTGTCTCTGCTTTTGTCCGTCACCTATGCAGAGCAGCAATTTAGGGCCTTTCTGCATTTTTTCTAAGGTTAGAATATGCAATAGTGAGGTCAGGCAGGGGTCAATTTGCCCATAACCTTGTATTCTAGTGTTATCCTACTCCCTTTCTGTTTAATTCCATTTAGGTCAAGGAGCTGTAAAATATTTGTTTTTTAACTTTAAGGGGCTGATTACGATGTCGTTAGGAACGCATTCCCACTGAATCAGGTTAGGAATGCTTTCCGAACGATTCGTATTCGGGCAGTCCTACCGACCGATTACGATGTGTCCGGATGCTTATGGACCCGGTTCATTCGGACTCACATTGACTTCAATGGGAGCCTGTGTCCCGAACGAGAACACAGGCTCCCATTGCAAAAAGGGGTGGGTGTGGAAAATCTTGCACCCAGGGGCGGCACCCCATGGTGCCTGCTACATTGTACATGGTTGGGAAGAAGGGACCCTTGGGTACACCCACGAGCCACATTCGGTCGCCTCGGGTGAAGGGGGGCACCGATTCCAAAAGCTGTTCCGTCTCGGTTAAACCGATTCGGAACGGCTGTCCAAATTGGTCATTGTACTCGCTCGTTCGGAAACCGTCTCCAATGGGCTGTACAATTCGGCTCCGAATGACTCGGGCTGCCTGAATCCCATTCGGAACTGAATCGGACAGCACGGACGGCTTACTTGCATCGCACTCGGTCATCCGGAAAGGTGACCGATTCGGTAGGAAACAAGGGTTCTGAATCGGATTCGACAATACCGAATCCCATCCGGAGCCCTTCTTAACGACATCGTAATCGGCCCCTAAGTATTTATTGAATGATTGTCGATCTGTGGTTAGCTCTTTTTTCAAGAAGGAGGGGGCAGTTAGCACGGAGTTTATTGGTTGAAACCCTGATGTAGGTAGGAGTTTTTATACCTGGCTAACAAAGTTGCATCAGAGTTTGAAAGGGTTGTAAAATGAAATTTTTATTTTCGTGAGATTAGATCACTTTTTAGTAGCCCGCAGCCATAAGTATATGTTTAGAGGGGCATGGCCCCCAGTACTGACTCAACATTGAACCTGTGCACTATGGGCGCATTCTCTCACAAACACTCATAGAAAAATGGAAAAGTATGCAAGATTGTAAATCATACAATGCTTTTTGAGGTCTTTTCATTGTTGTTGTGATTCTACTTGAAGGAATAGGCAGACTTTTTAAAAATGTTTCCGGCGCCATCAATCATGGCACCTACCTACGTCCCGGAGATCCAGGCCATAACATGGATAGATGGCTCCTCTCGGGTGGGAACTATAATAGAGCCCTTTACTCCAAACCACACCGATTCCAACTCACAGGCCCCACCAAACACTTGGTCCATGTTTGGCACACTGCCATTAAATGCCTTGGCTGGAATCGCAGGCTCACACTTGCTACCCCGTTATGGGACTCGGAACAGCTAGGTAGCTTGTGGAAAAGCAAAGGGTTTGACAAATGGGATCTCATAGGTCTCTCGCGTGTAGGGGATCTGTGGGACAAATCAGATATCAAGTCTTTCGCTACCCTGCAACCACAATTCGATCTAGCTGACTCTGAAATTTTCCGTTATACGCAGGTCCGACATGCCCTGCGCTCCCATATACAGCGTGGTACTGCCCCTCCGGAGTCGTCCCCATTGGAGGACCGCGTCTTGGATGGCCACATCCCTGACAGCACTATCTCATTGATATATAAAAAGCTGATCAACAGCATGCCAGACCCTCTCCAGTCGCTTCGGGAGAAATGGTCCAGGGACGGAATCGAGATAGACGATGAGGACTGGCAAGAGGCCGTTTCCTCGCCCAGAGTGGTGGCGATACCCTCGCGCCTACGCCTGGTCCAACTTAAAGTACTCCATAGGATTTACGTGACCGGACCGCAGCTGGTACGGATGGGAAGAACAGATGGGGGGGACTGTAGGCGGGGCTGTGGCCAGATGGGTACTTTTATACATATAATTTGGGAATGTGACAAAATTCAGCCCTACTGGCGTAAAATACATGATATCACCAACACAGTGTTAACAACACAACTTAGCCCAGATGCTCGTAGATGTTTGTTGAACATATGGGAACCGACGGATCTGAATGTCTATTTAACGCAATGGGTCACTCTGGGGCTTATGCTCGCTAAGAGAAATATTGCTCAGCTGTGGGGGCGTCTCAACCTCCAACGGTGGGTGACTGGAAGAAAGCTCTGGATTGGGCAATGTTCAGGGAAAAGACAGTGTATGTTGCCCGGGGCTGCCCTAAAAAATGGACCCGTGTATGGGGCATGTGGAACTCCTATCGTGGAGACATATGTCAACCGCCCCTCTCCCTTGACAGTGATGACCTCCCTTTGCCCTAATCCCTCCAAGTATTATGCTGTATTAATTGATTTTGCCTATTGTCTCCATGTGGCGTGCTCTCCTGCTTTCTCTGTAATGTACTTGATATGCTGATATTGATTAATAAAAAAAGTTTTACAAAAAAAAAAAAAAAAAAATGTTTCCGGCACACTCAATCAACTTTCCACAACTCAACCTTTAATGTCACCCAGTCGTGGCTCACATGACTTGCGGGGGGGTCGGGGGGAAGGGGGCAAATGGGGGATCGCGCGGGGGTTGTGCGCGGGGGGGTTAAATAAAATAAAGAAATATAAACTTACCTTACCAGGTCCCGCGCCGCCTCTGCTCCTGGCCAGGTCCCGACTACCGTGTGTCCTGGAACAGGAAGCATCAAGCATGCATCCTCCCTCCCCTCCCTAAGCCAATCACAACGCTGCAATGGCAGCGTTGTGACTGGTGCGTAGAGCGCCCAGCCGTGCGCCTGTAGGGAGGCCATTTTCTCTATCTAGGCTGCATGCAGCCTACATAAAGAAAATGTAGAGTGCGCATGACTGGTTTGGTAGCCCCAGGGGACGACCAAACAGTCCGGGCCCACAAATTTTGGGCAAGCCACTCCTCTCCAACCCGCCTACCCGCCCGCCCCCAACCAGGCATACCCTCCCGCACGCCCCCAACCAGGCATACCCTGCCTTCTGCTTTCTCGTAGCGCAAGAAGCAGAAACATAAAATGGTATTTAAAATACCATTTTATGTTTCTGCTTCTCGCACTGCGAGAAAGCAGCGGGGCGACGCTCCTCCGCCCTAATGGAGGTGCCGCCCCTGATGTCACCAAATAGATGGAATTAGAAATTTGTAGGGGGTGTAAAGTTGTCTGACTCACACATTTGTACATTTTCTAGACTGTTCAAGCTTTGTGAAATGCAAAGCTTTTTTATTTAAAAAAAAGCAAATATAAGCTGCCCTCTGCTAGGAGCCCTCCCTTCCATACCTCTTACTCAAGGTGGTGGATGCCCATTTGCCAGACTCAACATTTTTGTGCTAGAGAATGTCCTACCTCAGACATTCTACATCAGGAAATCATCCTTCTTAGAAGGCCTGAAAAGATAAACCTTACCTTAACTCTCCATTATTTCTCTCCCTCTCCTCCTCAATCTTTTGTTCTCCTCCTTTCTCTAGCCCCTTCCTCCACAGACTGGTATGGCAGCTGAAACTTTCTCTCGTCTATGCAGGGCCAGGAACATCAACTGCTACATTGCCTTGGCCGCCATGCTTTTTTCAGTTTCCCAGTTCTGGAAGGACGACCCTCCTGGGGGCCTTCTGCGAAAGCAGAAGTCCCTTAGGATCAGGAAACAAAGTAGTTTGTGTAATGTGGCCATCAAATCGCAGAATTTATTTTATTTACACCACCTAGAGCAGAGGTCTTCAAACTGTGGGGCGCGACCCCCAGGGGGGTCGTGGAGTCCTAGGAAGGGGGTCGCAGATTCCCCAGCTTCACTTGTCCCTGAAAAAATACAGCCGTCCTGGGACGGCTAATTGAGATCGTTGTCAGCTGCTTGCCTGAATGAAAGGCAAATGCGCCTTATCTGGTAATCTGCAAGTGTAAAGGATTCTTGGGGGCAGTTCTGGCTCTTTGTAAAGGCAAAGATGCGTGTTATTTTTAGTGGAAGTGCAAAGAGTTAACTATTGGGCTGGGAAGTTCTTGCTTTTAATTTTAACTGCATTTACACAGCCCTTAGTGCCCCTAAAGAGGTGTTGAAGGGACAGTTATGTAAAAAATGAAAACTGCATTACATACGCTCTGGTATTATTAAAACCTACATTTTGAAAGCACGTTTTGCAGCATTCTATCTTACCCTGTGTGTGATGCAAGTATACAAAATTGACTTACATATTCACAGTGCTTTCCGTCACAGGCTGTGACTTCGTAGCACTAAAAATACACATCACTATTCTCCACTGCACCAATCAAGTTTTAATTCTGTGGTTCTCTGGCTACACACAGACCTCTGCAGTGCATTAACTAATAGAGGTTTCATAATGTACTACAGTGCATTTCCCACTGAGCAATAACTTTTTTAAATTTATTTTTCATTTACGCTGCCCATTATTTTATATGTAGATACCTGAAGGTGAAAGACCTAAAAAACGTACAGAATATTTTGGGCTTATTTATGAGAGGCGTGCATTGCCAAAGCATTACTTTTTTGATGCTCCGGTGGCGCAAGCATCTCAACCATACCTATGAGTCACCCTGCATCGCTTTGCATTGCCTCATAGATATTTGCCTTACTCTGCGTCAAGGAGGTGTTCCATGGGCTTTGCGTGGGGTTCCCACGCAAAGCCCATGGATTTTGATGCTGCCCCATATTTACAAAATCACGTAAACCTGGGGCAGCTCCAAAGACTGACACCTCTCCAGTGGAGGCGTAACGAGGAGAAATGTTTTAATTTCTCCTCGTTGTTTCCTCTTTCCATGTGTGCTGCATTCTGCAGCTCTCATAGAAATAGGAAAATGCCCCTCAGGATTGTTTTGGTGAAGGAAGGTGCCTCTTCCCGTACAAAAACAATTCTGCCTATGTTGGTGCTAGGCAGCAATTTTACGAAGGGAAAAGGACTGGAATGCACCATATTTCATAATTACAGTGCATTCCTGCCCTTTCACATTGGCATAGGGCAGCGCCGCAAGAAGACTTGCAGCGCTGCCCTACACCAATTCCTCATAAATGAGGTCCTTTGTTTTTAGCTACACCTTTGGCTACACCCCTACGCTCAATGACCTTTGGTTTGCTAAACACTGTTTAATATCATTTCCCCACTGTAAAAATTATTTGCTGTGGTAATTGGGGGCTGTTAGAAATGGGGGTCTCTAGTTGGCAATGGTTTTCACCTTTGTCCAAGTAGGGACCCTTCCTTCTAGTCAGGGTAAGAGGGATACACTACTGAAATAACCCCTGCTCACCCCCTTGGTAGCTTGGCACGAGCAGTCAGGCTTATTTCGAGGCAGTGTGTAAAGGATTTGCACATAACCAACAGCAATACACTGAAGACACTACAAAAGGACACCACACCAGTTTAGAAAAATATCCAATACTTTATATATTCAAAACAAGATTAAACGACAAAAATCCAACATACAGTACTTAAAAATATGTACTTTGCGGGGAGGTGGCGTCGGTAGGTCCGGATTGCGGTGTGGGACGGGGCAGTGTGTCGCAAGACTTACGAGCAGTGCCCCCAACCCACGGTGCGGTCACGGTTGTCGAAGTCAGTGATGGCATCGGTGAGACCAGGGCGGTGAAGTGAAGCGAGGCGGTGCGGAGTGCGGTGCCCACAGGTCACGGTGCAAGCAGCAGCTCGGCGGCTGTCATCAGTGAGACCAGGGTTGCGGTGCGAGATGCAGCGGTGCCCTCTGCGGTACCTTCTGGGCACGGAGCCAGCAGCAGAGTCAGTGACGGAGTCGGTTGCTTTCCCCCTCTGTGGCAACTCAAACCACGGTTCCAGAGGCGGTACCCAGAGGTCAGTGAAGTCTTTGCGGTCCCTGAGACTTCAGAACAGGAGGCAACAATTAAAGAAAGTTCAGTCCAGTCCTTTCACTGCCCAAGGCAGAAGCAGCAACTGCAGGCCAAACCAACAAAGCAACAACACGGCAAAGATGCAGTACTCCTCTTGGCAGTTCTTCCAGCTCTTCTTCTTGGCAGGTTCCTTGATTCCAGCGAGTTCTAAAGTTCTAGGGTCTGGACCCCAATATTTATACTCAGTTTCTCTTTGTGCTTTTGGGCAGAGAGTGCCTGTGCCCAGCCCAAACCAGTTCCATCTTTTCTGGCCCAGCTTCCTGGCAGGAGGTGGAGACAGCATTGTCCAAGGCAGACCAGGCCCATTCAGGTGCAAGGAAATCTCCTCCCACTACTATAAATACAGCCCAGGTCTATTCAGCCCAGCCCTGACTCATCCAGGAAAGGCAGGACACACCTTGACCCCCCAGTGGCTGTTTGATGAGAATGCACATCCCCAGCCCCTGTCACTCCAAAGCCAGACAGTCAATCCACAAACCAAGCAGAGGCACACAGGATGGCTAAGCAAGAAAATACCTACTTACTAAAAGTGGTATTTTCAAACACAGAACATAAAAATCATCTTTACTAAAAGATGCATTTTTATTCAGGCATGCTAAACCCCATTTCTCTATCTTGTCCCAATGGGAAGATATGCTTATAAGATGTTATACGTAAACTCCCATTCTATCCTATGGGACAGATAGCCTTTCCATAGTGAAAAATGAAACACACTGTAATTCACTACCAGGACATGTCTCACACACACCAGTACATGTCCTACCTTTAATATACACGGCACCCTGCCCACAGGGGTACGTTGGGCCTACCTTAGGAGTGACTTACATGTAAGAAAAGTGAAGATTAGGGCTTGGCAAGTGTGTGCACTTGCCAGGTCGACTATGGCAGTTACAAACCGCGCAGACACTGCAGTGGCAGGTCTGATAACCCTTTTCAGGGCTGCATGGGTGAGTGGCATAATCAGTACTGCAATCCCACCAGCAGCATTTGATTTACAGGCCCTGGCACCCTCAGTGCACTTTACTAGGGACTTACTAGTAAGTCAAACATGCCAATCATGGAAACACCAATCCATAATACAATCTACAATAGGAGCACTTGCACTTTAACACTGAAAAGCAGTGAGAAAGTGTGCAGAGACACTGAACCAGCAAAAACAGAGTCAAAACTAGGAGGTCAGAAAGGAAAAAAACAGGGGAAACATGCAAAAAGATGCCAGGTCTAACAGGGGCATTTATGGTTGTCGATAGATGTTGATGAGGAGGAGAACCAGTTTCTAGAAAATTTTGTCAGAAGGGGTCCTTATGCCTAAAAAGGTTTGGCAAGGGGGTCTCGACATCAAAAAGTTTGAAGACCACTGACCTAGAGGGACCAACTCAGGGAACTTCAGAGGAAAAAAGCGAAATTCCCAATTTCACTCACCAAAGTGGGCATGATTAAAACATCTTCCAGCTCTAGGTTAGAGAGTTAGAGCTGGAGAGTTTGAAGTTGGCCTACAATTCAGTGTTAGTGCAATATAACGATGACCTACTGGTCGCACCTAAGACAAAAGAGGACTGTAAACTTGATAAAATCTCCTTGTCGATTCACCTAGCTAATAATGAACATAAGGTATCCCCAACTAAAATTCAGTATTGTAATAGTCATCTATCTCAGACACCATATTGAAAAGGATGGGTATTTAGACAAAATATTGAGTTGTAAATGTCGACCTACACAAATATTGAGTTGTAAATATCGTGACACAGAAATATCGACAGCAAGAATATCGTGGTCAAGAATATCGAACTTAAAGTAAGAAATATTGTTTGAAAAAATGTAAGTCATTAATATTGTTTGCAAAAATATAGTTGTTTAAAATATCGGTTTTTAAATTAGTGTTATGTATTTTAGTATATATTTTAAATGTAAGTGATGAATTTTTGGCATAAGTATTGTTCATGTTTTTTAATATATGTGTTAAATTTTTAGTAGTTATCAATTTTATTTTAATTAAATTTCGCGTTTTAGTTCTGTAGCAGGTTGTGGGTTTATAGGGGAATAGGGTGGGAAGTAATTAAATTATAATAAATTAATGATTCTTTTTTATTTATTAATATT
Source organism: Calotriton arnoldi (assembly GCA_963921515.1). Taxonomy (NCBI): domain Eukaryota; kingdom Metazoa; phylum Chordata; class Amphibia; order Caudata; family Salamandridae; genus Calotriton; species Calotriton arnoldi. Next base: position 1,773,876 of record CAWUFW010002626.1, read on the forward strand.
TATTTAATCAAGATTTTAGTGTTAATTGTGTTTATATATTTGTTTTATATTTTATGTGTGGGTTGTGGGGTTTATAGGGGTATAAGGTGGGAAGTAGTTTATTTTTATTAATTATTGATTGGTTGTTAATTAATATTAATTAATTAATTGGTAATTAATTATGGTAATTGTGTAATTTTTTAAGGTGTAGGATGTGAGGTTTATAGGGGTAACGGGTGGAAAGTAATTTATTTTTAATTAACTAATAATTAGTTGATAATTAATAATAAATAATTGATAATGAATTTTGTTAAATGTTTAATTATTTTTTGGGGGGTGTGGGTTTTGGGTTTATAAAGGTAAAAGGTGGAAAGTTATTTATTTTCAATTAATTAATAATTAGTTGTTAATTAATTGAAGATTAAATATGGACATTTTGTAATAAAGTTTAGGTGCAGGTTGTGGGGTATGTAGGGGTAAAGGGTGGGTAGTAAGTTTTTAAAAATTAATAATTAGTTGATAATTAATATTAATTAATTAGTTGATAATTAATTAGGGTAATTGTTTATTTTTGTGTGTGTGGGTTTTAGTTTTATAGGGGTAAAGGGTGGGGAGTAAATTAATTTTACTTACTTTATAATTAGTTTTTAAATACTATCAGTTTTTTTAATTGAAAAACAATTTTAATTGTGTAATTAATTTTTTTACAGTTTAATTTTAGGTGTGGGTTGTGGGGATTATAGGGGCAAAGGGTGGGAAGTTAATAACTTTTATGTGTTTTAATTAGTTTTTTAATAATATTTAGTTAATTGATAATTAATTATGTTAATTATGGAAGTACATTAAAAAAAAAATTTAGTTGTGGGATGTGAATTGTGTGGTGTTATAGAGTAGGAAGTAAATAAACTAAATTTATGTAATAATTAATGTTTTTGTTCATAAATAATTTCCAAATAAAAATATATTTTTATTTATTTTATTTTATTCAATATAATATTTGTAGGTATTTGTGATATGTATTTAACATTATAATATGTTTTTATTTTTATTAATTTTTAAAATTAAATATATTTGTATTTAAATTTTTAACATATATTTATTTTTATTTATTTTGTTTTTCAATTTTTGTTGTTGTTGTTGACATTTTGTTTGTATTTAATTTTGTACTGACTAGAGTGGGAATAGTACATTTTACCCCTCTGCAATCCAACACTTTCTCTACTTTTGCACTGACTGGAGTGGCAAAAGTAAATTTTATCCCTCCGCTATCCAACACTTTCCCTACTGTTGCATTCACTGGAGTGAGAATAGTAATTTTTACCGTTCGTATTCAACACTTTCCCTACAGTTGCACTCATTGGAGTTGGAATGGTAATTTTTACCCCTCCGCAATCCAACACTTTCCCTACTGTTGCAGTCATTGGAGTGGGAATAGTAATTTTTACCCCTTTGCTATCCAACACTTTCCCTACTGTTGCACTGACTGGAGTGGGAATAGTACATTTTATCCCTCCGCTATCCAACACTTTCCCTACTGTTGCACTCACTGGAGTGGGAATAGTACATTTTATCTCTCCGCTATCCAACACTTTCCCTACTGTTGCACTTACTGGAGTGGGAATAGTACATTTTATCCCTCCGCTATCCAACACTTTCCCTACTGTTGCACTCACTGGAGTGGGAATAGTACATTTTATCTCTCCGCTATCCAACACTTTCCCTACTGTTGCACTCACTGAAGTGGGAATAGTAATTTTTACCCCTCCGCTATCCAACACTTTCCCTATTGTTTCACTCATTGGAGTGGGAATAGTAATTTTTACCCCTCTGCTATCCAACACTTTCCCTACTGTTGCACTGACTGGAGTGGGAATAGTAATTTGTACCCCTCCGCTATCCAACACTTTCCCTACTGTTGCACTGACTGGAGTGAGAATAATCAATTTTATCCCTTCGCTATCCAATACTTTCCCTACTGTTGCATTCACTGGAGTGGGAATAGTAATTTTTACCCCTCCACTATCCAATAGTTTCCCTACTGTTGCACTGACTGGAGTAAGAAATTTAAGTTTAAAGATTTTTAAATAGATTTTATGTTATTGGTATATGTATATATATTTATTTGTTACATTTTTATATAATTTTAAAATTATAAAATAAATTAAAATGAATAGTTTATTAATTGTTTTAAATTAAATATATATAAATATATTAACTACTGGCGGTCGCCAGTAGATAGTTATAGTTAGGACCTATTTTCCATAGGAAATTCACAACATTCTATTTGAAATAACTTTGGCGCCGGTTGACGAATCTTCGCGAAATTTTCAAAACTCGTGGCCCGCTCCGGTCCGCTCCTATCCTGAAAGTCTCGGGGTGATTCGTCAAGTGGGGGCCGAGAAAAAGGGGGTCCCAAAACGTGTTTTCCCCATGCAATTTTCCATAGGAACCTTTCATCGCAGCTACAGCCCGAACTGCTGAACGGAATTACACCAAATTTGGCAAATAGGTAGCCCTTAGCTCAGAGTCGTACCTTTTGCTTAAATGGTGTAAATCCGTTCAGTAGTTCCTGAGAAATTTGAAAAAGAAAACACATATATATCTGGGCGGAGCCTAACCACACATGTCATCGTGAGATCTGATTGGCTGTCAGCACTTCATCCTGGAATTGCTGGCAGCCATCTTGGGACCAATATAAATGATAGTACCCCATTGAAATGCATTGTAGTGAATCGAAGATTTTGAGGGTTACCAAAAGGAGAACTATAAAGGGTGATAACAGACTTTAGTTACATTAGAATTCATTTGTTGATGGTACCATACTAATTTTAGGAATTGTGGTGTGTTCTAAGGTGATTTTACCCTGTGAAAAATCCTTCTGCTGGGATATCATGAATCATGTTTGAGAGAAAACTATTTTCTCATACTTTTCCCATTGAGGTTTGGAAGGTGATCTAGAAGCTAAAATGAGAGCATATTTTCTGTAAATTCACATTATCTTTCTCAGTCATGTGAGAATGAAGTCTGACATTCTCAGTAAAACATGTACATCCAACAAGGGCAGAGACTGTCAGTTGATTCCTTTGTGTTCTACTGCAGCTTCCCAGAGTGTTCTAAAGAACAACTAGAGTGCTAACAGCCTTACTTATGACAAAAGTATGGCACACCTGAAGCCATCTTGATTGGAATAAACTGGTAACACTTAAAACATTTAATTTAAAAAGGAACAAAATGATGGGGTTCATTTTGTCATAGAAATTATGGTTAGTGCTGTAGAAAGAAAAATTAGGACATGTTTCAAGTGTGATCTCAAATATCTTCCTGTTATATTTCAACAGGAGCAGTCTGTCAGTTAATGCCTTTGTGTTCTACTGCAGCTTCCCAGAGTGTTCTAAAGAACAACTAGAGCGCTAACAGTCTTACTTATGACAAAATTATGGCACACCTGAAGCCATCTTGATTGGAATAAACTGGTTACACTTAAAACATTTAATTTAAAAAGGAACAAAATGAGGGGGTTCATTTTGCCATAGAAATTATGGTTAGTGCTGTAGAAAGAAAAATTAGGACATGTTTTAAGTGAGATCTCAAATATCTTCCTGTTATATTTCAACAGGAGCAGCCTGTCAGTTGATGCCTTTGTGTTCTACTGCAGCTTTCCAGAGTGTTCTAAAGAACAACTAGAGTGCTAACAGCCTTACTTATGACAAAAGTATGGCACACCTGAAGCAATCTTGATTGGAATAAACTGGTAACACTTAAAACATTTAATTTAAAAAGGAACAAAATGAGGGGGTTCATTTTGCCATAGAAATTATGGTTAGTGCTGTAGAAAGAAAAATTAGGACATGTTTCAAGTGTGATCTCAAATATCTTCCTGTTATATTTCAACAGGAGCACCCTGTCAGTTGATGCCTTTGTGTTCTACTGCAGCTTCCCAGAGTGTTCTAAAGAACAACTAGAGTGCTAACAGCCTTACTTATGACAAAAGTATGGCACACCTGAAGCAATCTTGATTGGAATAAACTGGTAACACTTAAAACATTTAATTTAAAAAGGAACAAAATGATGGGGTTCATTTTGTCATAGAAATTATGGTCAGTGCTGTAGAAAGAAAAATTAGGACATGTTTCAAGTGTGATCTCAAATATCTTCCTGTTATATTTCAACAGGAGCAGCCTGTCAGTTGATGCCTTTGTGTTCTACTGCATCTTCCCAGAGTGTTCTAAAGAACAACTAGAGCGCTAACAGTCTTACTTATGACAAAATTATGGCACACCTGAAGCCATCTTGATTGGAATAAACTGGTAACTCTTAAAACATTTAATTTAAAAAAGAACAAAATGAGGGGTTCATTTTGTCATAGAAATTATGGTTAGTGCTGTAGAAAGAAATATTAGGACATGTTTTAAGTGAGATCTCAAATATCTTCCTGTTATATTTCAACAGGAGCAGCCTGTCAGTTGATGCCTTTGTGTTCTACTGCAGCTTTCCAGAGTGTTCTAAAGAACAACTAGAGCGCTAACAGTCTTACTTATGACAAAAGTATGGCACACCTGAAGCCATCTTGATTGGAATAAACTGGTAACACTTAAAACATTTAATTTAAAAAGGAACAAAATGAGGGGGTTCATTTTGCCATAGAAATGATGGTTAGTGCTGCAGAAAGAAAATTTAGGGCATGTTTGAAGTGAGATCTCAAATCCTCTTCTATTTCATTAGAAAATTCTGACATGCAGACTGAAACAATCACTTTCAATACCAGCAGTAGAGTTCCAGTTAACTCCCTGGTAAGCAGTAGCTTTACTACAGTGATCTAATGAACAACTAGAGTGCTAACATTCTGAATTTATGGCAAACGTGTGACACATCTGAATGCCTTCTTGATGGAATCAAAGTAAAAAACTGAAAGCATTTCCTACTGAGGAGACTGCAGTAAATGACGAAATTAGGAAACTTCATAACAAATAAGTCTCCCAAGATGACCAACAGAGAAAAAAGAGCCCAAATGTAGCACAAATATCACCCAGATGTAGCCCACATATAGATCAATGACAGAAGTGTGCAAAACACTTTTTATTTTTAGTTTTTCTGCAGTTTTATATAGTGCAAACTGGTCAGGTATTGGAGCGTTACATCTTACTTGGACCCCTTATTGCGAATTTTGCACGAAGTACATGAGATTGATCTTGCGAAACATTGAACTTTACGATTCTGTTAACCTGAAGTTGCTCTGAACCGGGCTTTGTAACACCCGTTTTTACCTACTGGTTTTAATTAATTCTCACTGTATTGTATTAGGAAAGAGGATTTACTGTTTTTATGTACACTTTTATGATCTATGTTTCTAAATCAGATCAAATAAAGTTTAATGAATTCTATGGCAGGACGGAGGCGAGGATTATGCATATCTTTCCTCACTTTATTTGCATAGCAGTTCAAAGAAAACGTAACACAACAATCATTAAACAAAAGACTACACAACCCATGAACCATTAGTGGGGTTGTCTCCAAGGCAACTATAGTCCAATCATATCACAGTCCATTGTATATAATATCGTGATGTCCCTTCCGCTTCCTCTTTTTCACTGCTCGTCAGTTAAGTGCATTCTTTACATTCTTTGCTTAATCTGACGTTGTTGCTGTTTGTATAGCGGTTTCTTGTGCACGTTATTAGCATTATTGCCTTGGTATTGTTTCATATTCCCTGCGCAGCAGGCTCTTGCCCGAGCGTGTTCTCCCCCTCGCAGTTTCTCCCGCTGTGTGCTCTGCGCGCGGTGAGATCCTGTCAGGCGCGTCTGGTCCGAGCGAGGCAGCTCTGTCGAGCGCTCCCGCTGGTCTTTACGCGCGTTTGGGAATCCGGTCACTCCTTTAGTGTCCGCTTGATTCCCGACCAACCCTCGCCTAATTTTGACACCGCTACGCGGTGATTTCCCCACACGGCCACGTTAGTGACCAGCGCCACCTGGTGGTGGTAATTGGTATTGCGCCTCAGTCTATTCTTATAACAGCTTCGGGGAAAGCCCAGCTGTTGGAACACCGGCGAGGGGGCTGTCTTAAGGATTTTAAGGGCATTCGTTATGTGCTCACACCCTCTGCTATCATGTCTTCTCCAGAAGACCATTTTTACTCCTCCTACCAGGAAGTGGAGGCGGAATGGCCCCTCAACTTCTCCCTACAGCAGTGGACCAAGCCCTCTCTCTGGCTATTTCTAGGGCGCTGGCTCCTCTTAGGGATCAGGTTGATAAGCTGGCGAAAAGCATCCCTGGGGTGTTCAGTGACCCAGATCTGGTGGTGGCGGGTCCAAGTAGCTCCCAGATGGGGAATAAAAGGGCCGTTAAGCATAACGCGGGGCACTTGGAAGGATTTGATAAACTTACGGAGACCTTCCTCAAGAGTGCGTGAATGCTAAAACATGCACCCTGCCGGGAGGAGGACGGGCCCGGAGAAAATTGCGACACTGTCACCACTATTGTAGACCCCGACGGCGGGTTTCCCTTAGAGGGAGAGGGTGTATCGGAGGACGATTTCTCCTCCGATGAGGATAAGGACTCGGGGCGTCCCTGGCGTCCAGAGTCCCACTCCTCTCAGTCCCCGGTTGGGGATGGGGTCCACTCGGACATGTTCGAGCCTACCCAAATTTACCATCCTAGGTCGGCAGAGTGGACACCTGACGCCAAAGTGGCAGAGTATGTGGTGGGGAAAATCCATCAACCCCTTGAAAGGGAGGTCAGGAATAGGATGAGGGGAGAATGCCCCAGGCCCTCACTGAAGGGGAAGGTGGCACACACGCCTGAAATTGATGAGAAACTATGTACCTTTTTCTCCAAGTATATGAGGGATCCCAAGAAAGGAATTGATAGGTCTTGGACGTGGTAGGGCCCTTGACCCAAATTATTCAATTGACGGAGCGTTCCAAAGAGTCAGGATCCCCTTTGTCCACGGATATTGTGGCTGGTTGGGCGCACTACCCTAAACCCTAAAACACTACCCCCTCCACTACCCAAACACCGCTGCACTACCCTAAACCCTAAAACACTACCCCCAGCATGACACCCTACACTACCCAAACATAACTGCACTACCCTAAACCCTAAAACACTACCACCAGCACAACTCCCTACACTACCCAAACACCACTGCACTACCCTAAACCCTAAAACACTACCCCCAGCACGACTCCCTACACTACCCAAACACCACTGCACTACACTAAACACTAAATATACCCCCAGCATGACCTCCCACACTACACAAACACCACTGCACTACCCTAAACCCTAAAACACTACCCCCAGCACGACCCCCTACACTACCCAAACACCACTGCACTACCCTAAACCCTAAAACACTTACCCCAGCATGACCCCCTACACTACCCAAACACCACTGCACTACCCTTTACCCTAAAACACGACCCCCTACACTACACAAACACGACTGCACTACCCTAAACCCTAAAACACTACCCACAGCATGACCCCTTCACTACACAAACACCACTGCACTGCCCTAAACCCTAAAACACTACCCCCAGCACTACCCCCTACACTACCCAAACACCACTGCACTAACATAAACCCTAAAACACTACCCCCAGCACAACCCCCTACACTACACAAACACCACTGCACGAACCTAAACCCTAAAACACTACCCCCAGCACGACTCCCTACACTACCCAAACACCACTGCACTACCCTAAACCCTAAATCTACCCCCAGCACGACCCCCTACACTACCCAAACACCACTGCATTACCCTAAACCATAAAACACTACCCCCAGCATGACCCCCTACACTACACAAACACCACTGCACTACCCTAAACCCTAAAACACTACCACCAGCATGACCCCCTACACTACTCAAACACCACTGCACTACCCTAAACCCTAAAACACTACCCCAGCACGACCCCCTACACTACCAATACACCACTGCACTACCCTAAACCCTAAAACACTACCCCCAGCACGACCCCTACACTACTGCACTACCCTAAACCCTAAAACACTACCCCCAGCACGACCCCCTACACTACCCAAACACCACTGCACTACCCTAAACCCTAAAACACTACCCCCAGCACGACCCCCTACACCACCCAAACACCACTGCACTACCCTAAACCCTAGAAAAGAAACCCCCACCCCATGCCCAATCCCCCTTACCTCTCACTCCTCATGGTTCCTCTCTCCTCATCTCTGAGGGGCGGTGCACGTCGTTGTGAGGAAACGGAACAGCCTCTGTTTCCTTACAACGACATGGATCGTCTACATGTTTTAGAACGCATGGTCATTTACCATACATACCTTTACAACAAAATTCGTTGTAAAGGCATGCGTGGTAAATGACCATGCGTTCTAAAAAATGCGTAGTAATGACTTCGTGATGTACAACGCATGCGTGGTAATGCATGCGTTGTAATGGTATCGCAAAGTAAAAAGTCGTTGTAACGGCTGTTTACCGATCGAAGCTGGCCCCTGTTCTTCAGTGAGACGTTTATTTGATTAATTAGGAGGAAGGAATGTGGTTTTTTACCGAAAAGTGCATTCCCGGCTGTTGTATTGTGAAAGTGTCCGCGTGGCCTGGTTTCACTTCCGGTGAGAGAGTGGAAGAGTCTGTTTGGATCTAAAGGAGTTCTGTTGTTGGACGGGGCCGGCGCGACATGTCATCAAAAAACATAGCTAATGGAAAGCGTCCTCCCTGAAGTGTGGAGCAGTGCCATGAGAGGTCAACGAGTGTGCGTCCCACCGCAGTATGACCGTACCGCGTGACCCATGTGCCGCCTCCAGGGTACGGGAGGCAGAAGCGGCATCGCAGGTCCTCTTGAAGACCGTTGTAGCACTAATTCTACATTTTGGTACTAGGGCATTTTAACTTCGTTGTTCCTGCCAGATACAAAGAGAAGATCCTGTGATATTCAGTGCCCTCGTTACCTTTTTTGTGGGTTGTGGTGCTTGTCACTTCACTGCCCCGCCGGTGCACACGACTGGGCACCCCACCTCGTGTGCCATCTGCAGGGCCTCTGCCCTCGGATCACTGGTTTCGGTTTCTGGAGTGGCAACATAAACAGTTGCTCCCAAAGGACTAGCCTGAACACTTAGGTGAATATCCCCTGCACCAGCATTCCACGGAAATTCTTTCCTAGCTCTCCCACGTCAACGAGCACGGCTCCGCTCGCGACACCGTATGACGTCATCGGAGCCATAAGAGGACCTCGTCGGCGTGCTGACGTCAGTTCCAACCATTTTTTCCGTGCCACCGAGGCAAACAGGGGACCGAGACATTTTCACATGTATACATAGTATAATAAATATATATATATTCACTGAAAAAACCATAGGTTTCAGGCACGTTATAGTTAGAAATTAGCATTTAAAAAACCTTAGAAATTCACTGAAAAAACCATAGGTTTCAGGCACGTTATAGTTAGAAATTAGCATTTAAAAAACCTTAGAAATTCACTGAAAAAACCATAGGTTTCAGGGGCGTTATAGTTAGTTGGACATTTCACTCATACAAAACCATAGAAATTCCCCCGTTATAGTTAGTTCAGCTAACTATAACTCGCGCGCCCGCAATGCACTGCTGATGACGTCACATATTACATCACTCATGACATGGTCAGTGACATCACTCATGACATCACTGATGACATCTCAAATGACATCACTGATAACATCATCCAGTGAATGTGTGTTTTTCTGAAAATTAAATATGTTTTATATAGGTATATCTCAAGGTCGATGGAAGAATAAATGGGTATATAAGTGTCTAAATGGATGATTTTTTTGTAAAATTGATTGTATAACTGACTAAGTGTATCTTAGTGAATACATGGGTTAGTGAGTAATGTTTAAATATGAAAATATCTGTATCAGTCTCTCACTTTGTGTATAAGTGGCTGCATGGGTTGGTGAGTAGCTACATGAGTGTCTATATGGGTTATTAGTTGGTTTTTGAGTATCAGTATGAGTGTCTGAGTGTCTGTATGGTTCGGTGGGGGGTATTACTTAGTGCATAGATGCATGAATGAGTGACTCACTGTTTGTATGTGTTGAAGACAGCATGTGTGCAGGACTGTGTAGGTGGATGAGTATGTGTATGGGTGTGTTAGTGAGTGAATGACTGTCTCAATAGTGTCTTTATGAGTAACTACATATGTTTTAAACTAGTATATGTGAGAATTGGTGTATATAAGTGAGTATATGTGAGAGTGAGAGATTGGAAGAGTTCCTGTACAAATAAGTAGGTGTTTCTATAAGTGATTGTTTAAGAGAGTAAGTATGTTTAAGTTTCTGTAGAAGTAAGTGTGGTAGTGTGTGTATAACTGTATATGCAAGTAAATGGATGTTTGATACTTTGTTTGCATGTGTGACTATGTGTGTGAGTAACTCTATGGATGAGTGGCGGTGTGTAACAGGATGTATAGGTGTATGAGTACATATGATGAGTGAGTACATGTATGAGTGACTGTATAGGGACTGTTGGTGAATGAGTGGATGTGTGTGTAGATCTTGGAAATACTGAATAGGTGTGTTGTAACTGGTATTGGTATGTCCATTGTTTTGAAAATGTTAGTTTGTATTTTTGAGTGTGTGTATCAAAGGTTATATTAGGGTGAGAGGAGGTCTGCCACTCTATCACAAGGATGATGTCATCAGTGATGTCATTTGAGATGTCATCAGTGATGTCATGAGTGATGTCACTGACCATGTCATGAGTGATGTAATATGTGACGTCATCAGCAGTGCATTGCGGGCGAGCGAGTTATAGTTAGCTGAACTAACTATAACGGGGAATTTCTATGGTTTTGTACGAGTGAAATGTCCAACTAACTATAACGCCCTGAAACCTATGGTTTTTTCAGTGAATACATATATATATATATATATATATATGTATTCACTGAAAAAACCATAGGTTTCAGGCATGTTATAGTTAGAAATTAGCATTTGAAAAACCTTTGAAATTCACTGAAAAAACCATAGGTTTCAGGGAGGTTATAGTTAGAAATGAGCATTTAAAAAACCTTAGAAATTCACTGAAAAAACCATAGGTTTCAGGGACGTTATAGTTAGTTGGACATTTCACTCATACAAAACCATAGAAATTCCCCCGTTATAGTTAGTTGAGCTAACTATAACTCGCGCCCCCGCAATGCACTGCTGATGACGTCACATATTACATCATTCATGACATGGTCAGTGACATCACTGATGACATCTCAAATGACATCACTGATGACATCATCCACGTGAAAATCTGATGCACCTCATCACACCCTAATATAACCCTTGATACACCCACTCTAAAATACAGAGTATCATTTTCGAAACCATCAACACACCAATACCAGTTAGTACATATCCACTCACTAATTCGCATACGGCTGATAGAGTAAGGTGACACCAGACAACATCGCGACTAAAAATATGATCTAATCAGAAGGCAGACGGATGCAATACGACTTAAATTGTGAGACAAGTCCGATTACTTCCGATCACGTGACGGATCACGTGACGGGCGAGTGAGCGGAGCCTCGGAGCGCCGACTGATCGGTTGATTTGACCAGGTTTGACCAGCGGCAGAGCGGCAGAGAAGAAGGGTGATCGCAGTGGGGAGCTACGGAGCGGCGGTGGAGGAGAGACGGAGAGACGGTGAGGTTGCTGGTAGAAGGCTGGTAGAAGGGTGGTAGTAGGCTCGGACCAGAACCAGGGCTCGGCTAGGGCTTGGTATTGAACGCTACGGGAGCGGCTAGTCATCTCCCTCAGCCCTTAGCCCCCGGCCTCCCAGCCTCCCCCTCCCCCTGCGCCCGGCATCACCTCCTGCAAAACAACAACCGCAGCGGTCACGCACCGCACCACTGACCGCACAACCCGGACAACGCCACGATCCATCGAAAGGGCAAGCGCGGCTGCCTTTTAGCAGGCGGCCGCACTAAGTGAGCGCCCCTGGCTATTTGCGGAGGCGGCCTGTTAGATCAGGTCCGGCCTGCTGTCTGCAATAGCCTTTTGAGCCCCGCTTGCCAAATTCCATACCTGCACCCACGCTTGCTCCCGCTTCAACCATCTAACAGCTCTGCTGCTCTCAGCTCGCAGCCCATAGCGATAAACACCGCTGCAACTATGCTATATTAAACGGACTCAAAACCGACACGAATTATTGATTCGAATTACCCCAGCTTCTCCCACTTTTCATCTCACATGCAGCGGAGCGGCCCACTTATCCCCTCTTGTTTGCTACGCCGTTGCCACACCTAAGCTCACTTTGTGCTGATTTATAGACGGAGCTTTAGCCTCGCTCTAGCCTCTAGCCTTAGAGCACCCATTTATATCGGAGCCTGAGCACAATTAGGGAATAATAAGGGAAATTAAAAGTGCCTCCTGCCTTCAGCCGATCCAGCACCCGAGTTTTCTTTACTCAAATCCATCAAATCCGGCAACAGGCAGGTTAACCAATCTAGCAAACACCCTTTGTAATATCTTTTTTTTTTTTTTTATTTGTTTTATTAGTTTCCTTAAACAAAAACAAACATAAGTCCCAGCATTGCAGCCCATACGTTCGCACAGTTCCCACTTTGTTCCTGCGACACTTTAACATCAATGTACTTCTAGAATATCTTCTTGTCATTAGATAATCACATCACACAATCCAGAGGTTCCCAGGGTATAACATTGCCTTCTAGCGTACAAATGTCCGAGGGTGGAATAACCACTAATACATGCAATAGTCACAATTTAAGCAGTAGGACTGACATTTGCAGATCTATCAGTGGGCCCAGTGTCATTCCGGTCTGAAATTTCTAACTCAGCGGTCTTGACCGTTAGGAGATAGGTGGTAAGTAACCCCCAAAAATTTTTTGGTCTGTTACGTGGAGGAAGCAGCTCGCTATAAAGCTCAGTTTGCGTACTGCAATATGTCATATCCTCTTTCCATCTCTGTACTGTCGGTAAAGGGCCCGAGACCAATTGAGTGCAACCCTGCGCTTAGCCATCAATAGCCCCATGTCTATCAAGCGCCTTACTCCCTTTGGTAGGGGCCTGGAGTATCCTAGTAATGCGAGCGCTGGGTCTGGCTCAAGCGTTAGCATTGTGATACGACTCAGTTCCTTAAACACCTCCACCCAGAATGTCGAGATGCCTGGGCACCCCCAAGCCAAGTGGAGAAAGTCCGCCGCCTGCTCTCCACAACGATCACATGCCCCACTGTCCCGCAGCCCATATCTGTATAGCCTCTCCGGGGTGTAGTATACCCTGTTCAGAAATTTAAAATGCACCAGTCGGTGACGGCCGTTGAGGGAAATACGTTTAGTGCTCATGCAGCAATAGGCCCACATGTCGTCGTCTATAGCTGCCTCTAAATCGCGCTGCCACTCCAACGTGCCTTCGTGTACTGGTGCGCCCTATGTGACATAGATATGCTGTATAGTCTAGCAACCATGCGCTTCGGGGACGCAGCGCTGATAATGTAAGTTAACGCTGTTACCTCAGGGGGCTCGAGGTATTCCTCCCCCAGCAATTCTCTAAGCGCCCACCTAATTCTGTGGAAGTGAAATCTGGCCAATACGGTAGGGTGGCGATCGACAATGTTAAGGTCTTCCCATGTCTTGCAGGCACCCTCTTTAAACAAATCCCCAACCGTGTAGACTCCTAACGTGCTCAGAGCTCTTGTGACTCCTCTATCTTTACAAGGGGCGATCCAAGTGCACCACTCCAATGGAGTTTTCGGTGAGTACAGCAGAGCCCCCGCCTGCATTTGCAGTAGCCGATGCCATGCATGAGCTGTGGGGTTAATTGAGTCCAGTAAGCAGACCCTTCGGTCAACGTTTTGGAACAGCATCGCTGGGAGGGGCAGCGGAGCAGCCACCTCTGTCTCTATTCGGAGATGCGGAATATCAGGAGAACCATGTATCCAGTAATGAGCGTGAGCACATTGTGCAGATCTGTAATACAGTTCGAAATCCGGAGCTCCCAGCCCCCCCATAGAGTAAGGCAAAACTAGGATTTGCCATTTAACCCGTGGCTGCTTACCAGCCCATGCCAGCCGGACCATCAGCGTCGTTAGGCGACAAAAGAATACCTTCGGTAACACCATCGGGATATTTGTGAATAAAAATAGCAATCTCGGAAGCACAACCATCTTCATGATAGATATTCTACCCATCACTGACAGGGGTAGCTTAATCCATCTCTCCACGTCGTCCTCCAGCTTACTGAAGGTCGTCCCATAATTCTCCCGAAATACTGTCTCGGAGTCAGTGTGGAGTCTAATACCGAGGTATCTCACCGCGTCCGTGGTCCACACAAGAGGATAATCAAGGGCGAACCAAGCAGTGCAAGGCGTGAGAGGAAAAACTAGCGACTTAGACCAATTAATCCGGAGTCCCGACAGTCCGCCAAATCGCACCACCTCTCGTAGCACCGTAGTGAGGTTGGTTTCCGGGTGCCTAACATACAGCAGCGTGTCATCAGCGTACGTGGAGACAATTAGTTTATAGTGGGGAAAACAAATCCCCCGATTCTGGTGGTACTCCCGTAATGCACACGCGAGTGGCTCTGCCACCAAGGCGTACAATAACGGCGAGAGAGGGCAGCCCTGTCTTGTGCCCCTGGCGATATGAAAAGAGGCAGTAACTATGTCACCAATTTTTATGCGGGCAGTTGGTTTACTGTACAAGGCAGCTAGCATCTGTAAAAAGACAGGTCCTACTCCCATCCTGGATAAGACATGTGTCATAAATGGCCATTCAACTGAATCGAATGCCTTTTCAATATCTAAAAAAACCGCTGCCGCTGGCACATCCGGCTTTATGTGTTGCAGTGCCCCGAATACAGTGCGCAAGTTATAGGTGAGGTTCCTGCCAGGAACGCAGCCCGCCTGTTCCGGAGCGACTAAGAGTGGCACCATCGGGACCAACCTATTCGCAAGAATCTTAGCAAACAGTTTCGTATCGACGTTTAACAAAGACAGCGGTCGGTATGAGGCACAGTCTGCTGGGTCCTTGCCAGGTTTGAGCAGCGTTATTATCACTGCCTCCGACATAGTGGGCGGCATCGTCCCAGCCACACAGACAGCCCCAAACAGCGTAGCTATCTGCGGAAGCAGCTTGTCAATGAAAGTTCTGTAAAATGTGGCTGTGAGGCCATCGGAGCCTGGAGCGCTGCCTGCGCGCATAGAAGACAAAGCCAACAGGATTTCGTCCCTTTCCAGAGGCCGCATAAGGAATTCCCTGTGTGTGTTTGACAGCCAGGGTAGTTTGATATGGGCTAAATAATCAAGTATATCCTCATCCGCCGCAGCGGTTCGGGAGGCATATAGCGACATGTAATACTGACGAAATCTATCTGCTACTTCCGTGGCATCCGACACCACCTGTCCCTCCGCAGACTTAATCTCCGCAACGTGCGTCGCTTCCCGTCGATTCTTAAGCAACCGAGCCAAGACTCCGCCTGGCCTATCCCTCTCACCGTACGCGCGGGCTACGGCGTATTTGCCCATATATTTAACCTCTTCATCGGCCGCTTGACTGTACTCACCAAGTGCCTCCGCTAGAGCACCCTCCGAAATCGCTTCAGACCCCTGCAGTAAATCGCTCTCCAGGTCTCTAATCTGTCCTTCAAGACCACTCAGCCGGTTGCGTATGGACCGGAGTACTCCCGAATGCTTCGCTATGGCGAACCCACGAATATAAACCTTAAAAGCCTCCCAGACAATTTGATAGTCATCGACGGACCCCACATTTTTTTCAAAGAAAAGCTCTATAGCTCCAGATAACTCCTCTTTAAATACCGCGTCTAACAGGGCATAGGGGGGGAATCTCCAGGTGAATGGGGGTATGCGCCTGCATGGCGTCTCCAACACTAGTAGAACCGGGGAGTGGTCGGAAAGCGTGCGCGGAAGCACCTGACAGGAACGAATGTAGTCGCATAGTGAGCTCGAGGCCAGCCAATAATCTATACGCGTGTGGATGTTATGATATGCAGAATAGTGCGTGTAGCCCCCCTGTTGTGGATGCTTCCAACGCCAAACATCGCGTAAATCAGACCCAATCAAAATGCTATTCAGCTCTTTGGCCGCCGCCGTTGCTCTCCTAGCAGGGCCACCCGACCTGTCCAGGCTGGGGTCTCGAAGCAGATTAAGATCACCACCCCACAGCTGGCGCATCCCGCTAAAGCAGCCCACCACCCGTGCCAGCTCTGTGAAAAATTCAGGATTATCGAAATTGGGACCATAAATATTGACTAACAGAAAATCCATGTTCTTCCCTCTGCAGCTAGTGAGTACATATCTCCCAGCAGTGTCAGTGGCTAGTGGTGTGCATTTAAGAGCGGACCTGGGATTAACCCATGTGAGAACACCACGCGCGTGCGTGGTAAACCCTGCTGCATGTACTGCCCCCAAGAGGCCCCTGCACCTCAACATAGGGGAAGTAAGCGGGAGATGTGTTTCTTGCAGAAACGCTACGTCAATGTGATGTCTTTTCAAATATGCAATGACCTTACGGACCTTCCTGTGATCGTTCAGCCCGCGAACGTTCCAGGTTAATACTTTGAGGGTGTCCGCCCCTGGGTCGCGCCCGTCTTCAGTCGCCCGTGTCATGGGGAAGTATGAAACGACCAATGCAGACAACTATGCAGCAAAAGGGAACTGCACTGTAAACAAAATCAAATAGAAGCAGTACACCACATTGCTTGTGACCGAAACCCCAACCACCCCCCACCCACATCAAGGCCCCCCCAACCAGGACCTGAAGTATCAAAAGCCCGAAGTACCCCAACATCAAGACATACAGACCCAAACTTAAATCGAACCCCCCTACCCTCCCTCTATGTCCCTCCCTTTTAAACATCAAAAACATACTTTCTTGTGTGTAAATAAACACTCGGGGGCAGAGGTTGCCACCTATGCACTAAAAAGCCAACTCTTGGCGAAACATACGTTAGGCTGCACCTTGACTTAAGTGTAGTGAACATTGGCGCACTAAGTTTTTAACGTACGTTACATATCCTATAGCTCTTAGCCGCTATTGCTAAAACAGAGAAATATACCCCAGCAAAAACAACCCAATACCATGGGGGCACGTCACCCCTGCTCACACCAGTAAATCTGAGAACATTATAGAGAAACCCAGAGTCTAGTGCACGAGTGCCTTATCTGTGATATCTGCAACCACGCAGTTAGTCCTGCTCGTCTAGCAGTCCGCCTCCAGCCGCAGCTCCCCCGTTCTTTTCCGGGCTACCCCGTTGCTCCCTGGACCAGTCTTTGATCGCTTTCTGCAATGCCTTGGGGTCAGTGAAGAAAAGAGATTTGCCCTGCCGATTAACACGTAGTCGGGCTGGGTACAACATCGCATAGTCAATATTCTTTTCCCTGAGCTGCTTTTTAAATGGGACAAACTGTTGACGCGCCTCTTGAACTCTCGCCGTGAAGTCAGGAAACAGGGCTAACGCCGAGCCCTCGTAGTGGAGCGATTGTTTCTCCCTGGCCACTCTCAACGCAGCATCCCTATCGCGGTAGTTAAGCATTTTAGCGATGATAGGCCGCGGGGGAGCCCCCGGTGGCGGTCTTGGTCCCAAGGAGCGGTGCGCCCGCTCGACCACGAACATGGATGAAAATGTCTCGGTGCCCAATAGCTGAATCAGTAATTTCTCCACAAATTGCTCCATGTTCCCGGTAGGTGTGGACTCCGGAAGGCCCGTGATGCACAAGTTACTCCTCCGCGACCTAGCCTCCAAATCCTCCGCCTTGTCCTGCAAGGACTGCATCGCCTTTTCCATGAGTTTGCGGCTTGTCTCAACGTCCGTCTGAGCTTTCCTCCACCTCTGTTAGCCGTCGTTCAGTCATATCAAGCCGCTCCGCATGTTTGTCCACTCTTTCGGACATCCTGTCGATGCGGTAGGATAGGGAGTCAATTTTCGAGCCAAGCACCGTTAGCGAGTCCTGTATGCCCTTTTCCATCGAGGATAACATGGCCCTGATGTCACTGTTCGGCGTTTCCCTGGGTGGCTCCGCTCCCGCACCCCGGTCGTCCGCCGACATCGCACGGTCCCTGGGACGGCGCTGGTCAAAGGAGAGCTTCTGTTGAGTCTTGTCAGTCTGGCCCATCGTGGCCGTAGGGCACCCTCGAAACCACACCCAATAAAAACCCCAAGTACGCCTGGCCGTGTCCACACGAAAGTTCCTGGGGTCAGCTGGGCTCCAGTGGAGACCTCAGGCGAATTCTTCCACCACTGGTCCTCCAACCGCTGTGTGGATACCCCGGCCCACTCCGCCGCCACAACAGGAACACAGGACTGCCAATCCGAGGTCAAGGCTGGTGGGCAGTACGACCAGGGCACCTCTGTGGTTAGATATGGGCATACAAGGTCAGAACACTTCCCTGGGCCGAGCCGCTGCTCCAATCCAAATCAAACCAACTGTAATACTGCACAGCCAGATATCTCATGTGGCGCACCGACCTGCACCATCCGCGGCATAAGGCGCTACGCACTTGGAGGCACACGCGGGACTCCCGGTCAGAGCTCCATGGGGGGTAGGGGGGAGGGTGCGGCCGGCAGGGGAGTGAACCTCGGCTCAATATCAGGCATCCATCACGCTATCCACCCGTCCCCTTGCTGAAAGCGCGTCTAGGCTCGTATCACCTCAACCGCACCCCCACACCGTTCCGCTCCTTGCGCAGATCAGCGGAGCCCACCGTCTCTCCAGGCTGGGGGGAGCACGCACGTTACCTGCTCCAATATCTCAGCGCACAATGTCCGCACCCGCAGCGCCGAGCAGGCGCGACTCCCCGTCCTGCCTCTGCTTCCGGTCGGCTTACTGTTTACTCGAGCCTGGGGACGCACGACCTAGCTCCCACGCCGCTGCAGAAGCTCCGGACCTCCGCTTCCTCGTCACCCAGTCGGAATACAGGGGATTTCGGCAGCACCACGCGACCAACGCTACTCAGAGCTGCCCCTCTGGGGTATATTGAGGTACGCCAATGCAGGATAATTGAAAGGATCGTAAAAGTCAGCACAGAGCTCCTCTGTTAGGCGGCCATTTTCAGCGCCTGCAAGCTCCGCCCCCCACACCCTTTGTAATATCAACAGTTTTTTTCAAGCCCAGTGAGTTTACCAAGCGTGGAGTTTTTTTTGTTTTTTTTCAAGTTAAATTTGGTCACATTTTCTGGAAGCTGGCGGTACCCCTCCCCTCAGCAAGAGTTCCTCAAGCATGAGATCGGGGCGGGTGAGGAAAGCACCAATAAAGTCCACACAAAAAAAAAACGCAAAAGAAAAGGCCCCCCCCAATAGTCTGGAAGTATCGACAGAACCCCCTAGGCAATCTCAATTCCAATCACCTGCAAACCCACATATAGTCTCCGATCTTGACTTAGGACACAAATTTAAACCTCGGCAGCCCTCAGTGCAAGAACAACCCACTAAAATTCACCTGTCGCATCCTGCTGCAGGGGGGATGGCTACAGCGCAGGAACATAGGAGAAACGAGGTCCCAAACCGAGGTTCAACAGCTTCCTCAAATCTAGCGACAAAACAACCTTCATTAAGGGATTATTTTAGGAACCTAGCTCCATCGGCAGCCCCGAAGAAAACCCTAGTTCAGCGGCATCGCCTCAGGTTTTTCCCTCCACAAAAGCAGTCGCAACGCCCCCGAACCAAATTTTTATTCAGCCTATGATCCATGCGGCTGCCAACAAAGGTGAAATCTGTTCGCAGCTATGTCCCATAGCAGCGATGGAACTACATAACTCGGACACTCCAGTAGCCCCAGAATACAACCGATCGTTTCAAGCCTCAGGACTGTCCCCTCTGGTCCAACAGTTAGCTCAAACAGAACAGGTTCCAACCCAGGTTTCCACTTTCAAAGACGCTAGTTTGCCAACCGTCCAGCCTGCACAGACTTCAATTCAGTTTTCCCCATTAACATCAAAACTTTCATTTGTATCTCCATTTGACAGTTCAAAAACGAGCGTCAGCGTTATGATCCCTCAAGTAGTGTCCCATTTTCATCCTCAACTTAAAAATCCTGACCCAGAAAGTCAATCAGAAACGGCCGACCTAGGTGATTATACGGGTAATCAAGAGGGGTCGGGAGAGAATATTATCCTTACCCCCCTAGATCTCTCGTTCTTTTCAAATGAACAGCAAAAATCCGTCGTCCATGAAATTTCATCAACAACTGACCACAACGACCTTTGGTCCCAGCTATTGCAGACTCTTCAAACCTCGGTTGCCGCTTTAACTTAACATTCTGATAAAATGGACCTGCAGGTGCACCTTTTGAACACGCTAGCGGTGTATACCGCCGGAATAGACCAAAAACTAGAGGCACTTAATCTGCTCATCATAAAAGTCCAATCCCAAGCCAAATTGGTCCAATCGGTATGCTGCTGCTCCCCCATTATCGAGTCATTATTATCCCTTCCACAATTTCTTTCTTCAGTGATAACAGAAATCAAGAAGCTACCGTCGGCAGGGTCATCAGTCCCCTCACCCTCACCTTTCAATCCAGCCGAGGGACCCACTGCTATGGAAGACCAGTCTTTGTCCATCTCCCCGCATTTTACGGTGTTAGAAGACTGTAAAGTAACCCCCACTAAAACAGTTCAACAACACAACAAACACAGGTTGTCCAAAAGGGGAAAAAAAAGACTACGGAAGAGTCGGAATAAACATACAACAGAAATTAAAGCACAAAATGCTAGATCCCCGCTATTATCAACTCAGACCAAGTACAAGAGCTGCTGCCCATTCCAGGAGCAATCCCGAACTCTAATTCAACAGTACAAGTCTTGACCCCCCATAACGACCGCTTGCAACTGAATACACACCAAGAGGGACCGTTTCAAGGCCGGCAGTCGTTTTTAGAGCACTCCACGCAAGTAATATCTGGATCTGGGAAATCCGCAATAGCCCCCCTGCACTAGTTACAATGCAATTGGGAATCGAAAATCCTTTGACGCTGCCTCTAGACACCTGCCTCAGCAGCCCATCATTAGTGGAGTGCAACTATTACGCCTTGCAACGCACAGTCAATCAGCCTGTCTACCAGAATCTTCCAAACGTCTCAAGTAGTCAATCGTTGGCACCCACGAGCAAAAGATCCCTCGCTTTGCCACCAATCAATAACTACCGTGAGCCGTCTCTCTCATCGGCAGTCACACGCACGACCATGCAGGTTCTCACTGAAAATTCTACGAAAATAAAGTCTTTAATCGACGACAAAGTTCCCAAGCAGCCAATCACCAACCCAGGCACCACACTACTGCTAACCCCAGAGTATGTCTCAAGAGGCCCCCATGACATTTTAAATCGAGGAAACATATTAAGACTTTTCAAATCAATCCCGGACTTGAGCGCCCTGCAGTCTAATGACATAATCGCCATCGAATTTATTCCATCATTAGGAACCAAAGCGGGCGAAACAACCAAACTATCACTGGCGACCCCAGCAATTCGAGAACTGGTCCAGTCAAAAGTTGATCAATTTAAAAATTGGGGTATAACAATATCACCATTCAGCGCCCCCTGTTATCCATCAATTTTGGAAAACAATCAGGCCCAGGCTCTCAGTGCAAGCCTGATTCCTTTCTCAGTATTAAAATCAGCAAGAAGTCGCTCGCCTACAGCAACCCTGGAGCACATGACAAGCCAGCAAAACCCCGACACGGTTGACTGGTCATGGCTTCCAGGGGCCCTAGTTAGAAGCCGGAATGATTGAAATATCCTCAACCCTGGCATATCAATATGTTCCTGGAACATCAATGGCCTAGGACAAAAAATTCAATCAGCAGCCACCAGTGGTTTTCTAAAGGAGCATGATATCCTACTGCAGGAACCCTGGGCAGTAGACAATATACCCATCGAAGGCTATCTAGAATTTGCGTCCTTTGCAACAAGACAGTTCAAGTTTGGAAGGCCAAGTGGCGGCCTGGTAATTTATGTGTCAACCAAATTATCCCTGCGTACCAAGCAGCTAAAATTTGAGGAAGATTGGCTCAGCGGAATACTTTTGGGAAGTCGACAGATCGACAGTCAGCTGCTTCTCCTTAATGTTTACATATCTCCGCGCACCACTGAGAAAAAATCCAAATTGGATTGTCTGACCAACATCGTGTGTAACCTGCTCAGCGAGTACGGCAGCATACCAAGTATAATCACAGGAGATTTTAACACCAACCTTTTCTGCAACCCTTTTGAGAATCCAGAGACTGCTCCCCTAATGGTTCCATTACACATTGCCACACAGTTAATCCCCGTAGGAAACAGACCATCTAAATTGGGGGAGTATGCAGTCACCCAGCTAAGCAGCGTAGGTTATACCGTACCGAACGGTCGTTTCCATATGGATATCCCACCAGCCTGGACACGATCTGACGGCCGAACTTTCTCTTTTCTGGACTTTTCCCTAGGGAGTACTGAAATTCTCCCTTTGATTGAGAGTTATTACATTGCACCACAAGGTGAAAGCGATCATCGGCCTCAAATAATAACAATTCTCGTTAAAACCCCACGTCACCAGGAGCTCGCCCACCCCCATGCAGGCTGCCACACAGAGAATTTAAAACGAATTAAATGGTCAGACGACGAGGCTCCCTTCTTGATGGAAAAATGCAGAGCATTGTTAATCCAACAACCAGATATTGATTTCTCTGCTATTAGCAGCTGGGCTAGCTTTATCAACCAACTATTAGAAGCAGCTCCACTCAAGAGGAGAACTGGGCAGTACGTATTTCGACCACATATTTCACCAGCAATAAAAAAACTAAAGCTTTGCAGAAATCGAGCCCTTCGGCAATCAAGGAAGAGCCCAGATAATAAAATCAAATTTTCTAACTATAAACAAGCCCAAGCAGCCCTTAAGTCTGCCGTACGCAGGGAAAAACAAGAGGCCTCAGATCAATTTTGGCTGATGCTCTTCTATGAAAGTAAGAAATCAAATTCAAAGCAATTCTGGTCTCTGGTAAATAGGGGTCAGCGAGGTGGAAGTGGCTACGGCAGCGCAAGTATTAGTGCTGATGAATGGACCCACTTTTTAACATCCCATTTCAATATCGCCAACAACAAAGATAACTGCCCCAACCTCCTAAGCATAAATAATGCAAAGTTATTATTACCGGAGGCTATGAGTCAAACATGGCTGCGCCCCAGCTCCCCATCCATTAGTACATTCGAAGAGCCCGCAAACGTGTCCAGTGGGAACAACAGCGACTCATCTCCTGCGACAATAGTGACACCTGAAGAACTAAAACATAAGATCCTACGCTCAATAAAGAAAGCTAGGGCAGATGGTGCACCTGGGCCAAACGGTCTCCCCCAGGCAATGTTCAAATCAGAAGCCGAATTTTGGTCAGACCATCTGGCCCCCTTGTTTTCTCAATGCTGGTTAAACAACGTAGTTCCTGAGTCCTGGAGAGGTGCTATCATTCACCCTATTTATAAAAGTGGGAAGAGAAATGACCCCAGCAACTATCGAATGATAGCACTCCTAGATGTAGAGTCCAAATATTACGCCAGTACCCTATTGGAAGACCTGCAGACCTGGGCAAACGAAACAAAGCGCCTCCCTTTCAATCAGACGGGTTTTGTGGCCAACTCTGGCACAATAACCAATCTACTAACATTATCCGTTTTAATAGAGAAAGCAACAGTTCAACAAACCCAATTGCACTGTTGCTTTGTGGATTTTAAAGCGGCCTTCGACCGTGTGCCCCGGGGCCTACTGTGGCAAAAATTAAAGGGTTGGGGCATTCCCCAATCTTTGCTACTTGCAATAGTTCAACTCCACTCCGAAACATGGATAAGAATCAAGCTGGGTGAAGGTTCCCATGTTTCTAGGAAGATCGAGACCAGAAGTGGAGTAAAACAAGGGTGCGTGCTGGCTGCACTCCTTTTTAATCTGTTCATATCGGACCTTTCGCCAATTCTTGACAGCGTTAATTGCCATCCCCCCCAATTAGATGGAGTACGTATCAGTAACCTCCTATACGCCGACGATCTGGTGCTGCTTAGTCACACGAAGGTGGGCTTACAGAGGCTACTTGATGAACTGCTCCCTTACACTAAAAACAACCTCTTAGAGCTGAACTTATCAAAAACAAAAACAATTACCTTTGGGAAGCAAAAGAAGATGCGTGGAGGGTGGCATTTTAAACGTAAAAATCGATCCAACACCTCACTACAAATACTTGGGAATATTCCTTGACACCAGAAGCTCATTTGTCAAGCAAAAAGAAGTACTGAGGACCAAAGCCCTGGCATTAGAGGCTGCTGCTACAAAACTGTCCAAAAATTACTTGGTCCCAGTTTAACCCCAATGTTGAAAGTGATGAAGGCGAAGATAATTAACTCATTGACGTATGGCCACGAGATCATGAAGGGAACCACAAATACTCTTTTAAATAAACTAACAATCAAAATTTTTAAACGTGCATTCCACCTGCCCAAATCTGCATCGCCGGCACAAGTTCGTCTCGAACTCGGTCTATTTGACCATCACGGCGTTGAGGCTGGAGCATTTATAAAGTTTTGCAATAGACTGCGTCACGCCCGGGAGGGTTCCTTGGAGGCCAGACTCTGGCAAGAAATCCAGAAAAGTCATGCCAGTCATAAATATCGGCTTCACCTGAACCATAGTTTACAACTACTTGGTATTAAGGAATTCTGGGGAACAAACCCCCCAGCTAGCATTAAAAGCAGTTATCAAGAAGAGTGTTAGGTTGTGGTCCTTTCACTCGGATAGGGCAATACTGTCAAAAAGGAAACACGCTTGGGCAGTGATTACCAATTTTAAACCAGGAGCTGTACCCCTTCATTTATCAAGCACGTTCGCACTTTATTTGAAACGAAAGTTCCTGGCCCTGAGGTTGGGTGAATGGCCTTTTCTAAAGAATCTCCCAGAATGGCGCCGCCAAGACAATCATACCCAATGCAGGTTGTGCGGCTACCACACCGAAGGAATGGAACATATAGTTTGCTTATGCCCAGCAATGCTTACTTCTAGACGATTTTTACTGCGGGAAGAATGGAAAAGGCTTGGAATTCGATCATGCCGTCAAGCCATAATAGCAGCCTTTAACCCGGACAACACGAAGTTGAATATCGGGTTAACAAAATTTGTTATCAAGGCGTTAAATCTGCTGGAAGTCATCGGCGCTGCTAAGCAGCGCGACATTCCATCATTGGACACAGTAACAGTTTGTCGACCATCAATAAACTGTTGATCAGAACCCGGCCCTCGAGTCGATCATCACTGCTGAGAAATTCAGCATAGTTTTAAGCAAAATGTTAATTGTAACTTCAATAATTTTAATTAATGTTTCTTTTAAGAATATGTTGCTTGCGTTTTTATATTGTAAGGGTTTTAATTAACCAACAATAAAGTTCTTATTACTGCTGGGTTCACTCACTAATTCTTAGCTCTACACACACATCCACTCATTCACCCATACAGTCACTCATACATACAGTCAGCCATCAATACTTCATTATCATATGCACTCACATATCTATACAGACACTCACACACCGCCTCTCATTCATAGAGTTACTCACACACCTAGTCAGTCATGGAAATAATCAATCACACTTTCATTTACTCACCTGTACAGTTATACACACACCACCTCACTTATTTAAACATATACTAACACATACTTACACTCTAATACAATAAGTAATACAAGCACACACTGATCCATACAGCCACTCTCACAATCACTCACTCTCACATATAGTCATTTATACACTCCAATACTCACATATACTGCCTTTCACATATGCAGTTACTCACACATGTACCACTGAGGCATCCATTCACTCAGCAACACACCCATAGACACACTCACCCATCCATACAGCTCTTCACAGATGCACTCTTGAACCTATACACCCAGTGAATCACCCACTCACACATTTATGGACAGTTACACCCAACCCCACCTACCCACACAGACACTCAGGCACCCATAGAGATACTCAAACAACTAATCAATAACCCATATAGATCCTCATTTAGGTACTCACCAACCCATGGAACCGCTTACACACCAACTGACAAACTAAACTGTGTGAATGTCTGTATTAGTCACTAACACATGCATTCAGTAAGACACAATTAATCACTCACTTATACAGTCAGTCACACACCTACTAAATCATCCATCCTGACTCTTATACACCCATTCATTCTTCAATACACCTTCGCATATACATAAAACATATTTAAATTTTATAGAAACACATAGTCACTGGATGATGTCATCAGTGATGTCATTTGAGATGTCATCAGTGATGTCATCAGTGATGTCACTGACCATGTCATGAATGATGTAATATGTGACGTCATCAGCAGTGCATTGCGGGGGCGCGAGTTATAGTTAGCTCAACTAACTATAACGGGGGAATTTCAATGGTTTTGTATGAGTGAAATGTCCAACTAACTATAACGTCCCTGAAACCTATGGTTTTTTTGGTGAATTATTATATATGTGTTTAACTTTTTTAAATGAAGTTTGTTATATTTGTTAAAATGCATATTAAATCTAATCTATTTTTTAAAATTAATTTTATTATGTAATATATTTAATTTTTATTATTTTATTTTATATATATAAAAAACGATATTTTGCACAACTATATTTAAGACATCGCAATTTTTTTCCCGATTTTTTTGTACTTACCATTATAAATATAGGATGTCAATATTTTTGACATAGATATTTATAACTCGATATTGTGGTATGGGGATATTTTAGGTGTCGATATTCGGTCAGTGAACCAAAACGATGTGAGGAAAGTCTCTAAAGAATGAGTTCCTGCAATTCTGAAATTGAGACAACCAACCACTCAGATAGAGGTTTGCTGTTTCGAGGAATTGTTAGCCACTGTCATCAGTGGATTCCAAATTTTTCCTTGATTGCAAAGCCTTTTATAGGGTTGAAATGCAGTGATGTCCACGATCCGGTACCATTTGATGATGAATGCATTGATACATTTAAAAACCTGAAAGAGAGTTCTTGTCATGTGGCCACACTCAGGATGCCTGATTACAATTTAATGTTTTTTTTATTTTGTCATGAGAGGATTGGATGTGCACTTTCGATTCTTACTCAAAAACATGGAGGTTTAATGCATCCAGTGGCAGATCTTTCTGCTGCATTGGATCCAATAGCTGTAAGACTTCCAAGTTCTCATCATAAACTTTATTCAGTTTGATTCAAACCATCAAAGTATACACAATCAAGAAATAACAATCATTGGCTAAAACGATCTTGCCTAATTTCCAGAAGTAAAAAACAGCATAATAAAAACCTCCATAAAGCATTTTAAAAAATACAATCAATAACATCCTATCATATATATATTCCAAGTTGTTTGAAATTGGTTGCAGCTGTTTGCATAGCTATTTAGCCATTTAACAGAGCGAGGGGTTTGTGATGGGTCATACTTTGATTGCTTTTGTCCCTCATTCGGTTGATATCCTTTTGACAAGGACAAGGACCTAACACATGACAAATACCGGACTGACTTGTTATGAGCATATAATGCTTGTAGCAGAGAAAATTTCCATTTGGAGATGCAATGTCTTTAACCCAGCAGCACTGCTTTCTATTCAAATAAGAGTTGTGAAGACAGGGAAAACGATGATGAAATTGAATCATGTATTAGACCATGATTGTATTGAAGTGACTGAGTTATGCACAAAACCAAGACCAGATATTAGAGAAACACCTTCGGACATGGCTGATCTGACATTGTTGATAAATCTTATTTAAGAGACCAATATGGAGCGTTGGGATCTGCCTATGCAGTATGTTCCATTTCTGAGATGTTAGAAGCATCCCCTTTACCGAATTTTACAAAGAGGATTTGAGACATCTTCAGAAGCTCCCATAAAAAAATTGTGTGTACATAATGAATGTGTTAAAAGCCATACAGAAGCCAAGAGAAATTGCTGTCATAAGGTGTACAGCCAAGATGGCTGGCAAAGATATGACTACTTTGGGAATAGACATTCAGATCGGGTGGGAAAATATTGTGCATTACATGAAGAATCAACACAGAGAATTGTGAACTGATTCAGTACAAAGTGCAGACAATGTGAATTGAATCTTTATGGATTCAATGCTGTCATGGAAACACCAAGTGGCGAGTCCAGGGGTCAGGGAGAACAGCCCAGCAAACTGCTTCAACACTTGTCTGCAGTCTTTCTGCTGAAGGTCTGTCAACTTGAGAGAGAGTACTACTCCCTCCACCGAACCATCTTGTACATTAGTGGAGAGGTCTGGCAGAGGTTCGCTCTTTTCTTCCCCTTTTTCATCTGTGACCAGCAGCATGGTCATGTCTGCCCTGTCTAGGTGGGGTTTCAATCTTTTAACATGGGTACCAAGGGCACTGTGACAAGGGAAGGCATCTACGGCTGCAGCACATATTGTGCCATCCTTAGAGGCCCTGTTACTTTTTCTTTTCGCACTTTATTTTGTTGTTAAACTTCTTTCTTTTCACTCATTTTACTTTCTTCTTGCTCTTTTCACTATTTGTCTTCATGTTCTTCTATTTACCTTCTAGTTTGCACATTCTTTTTCTTATGTCTTTAATTTTGTAATTTTCATACTTACTTGACTCTTTCTTTGATTGACTCTCATTCATTCTTTCTTTCTTCTCTTCCCTTCTTTCTATTGATTTGTTCCTACTATTTCATTCTTTCATTCAATCTTTCATCTAGCTTTTTCCTTTCTTTGGACTTTTTCAATTTTTCCATTTGTTACATGTCATTCTTTTTTTCAATTTCTTTCTTTACATTCTTGATTACATCACACTTCACCCTTCTTTCTCATTCATTCATTCTCTCTTAATATGTCCCCACTTTTTCTTATCTTTTCTTCATTTCTTCCTTTATTTCATTTAAACTTATTTTCTTCCTTTGTTTATTCTCTAAAATGTATTTCCTTTCTTTCTCTCCTTGCTTTCTTGTTGTATTTCGCCTTCCATTTCTTTCATAATGTTCCTCACCACTGCCTTTCATTCTTTCTTTCCCTTTAGCTCCTTTTTTAAGTGTCTCTTTCTTTAGCTCCTTTCTTTTTCTTTCTTTTCTACTCCTCTTTCTTACTTTGTCCACAGCTTTCTTTTTTCATACTTTTTATATTTTTGTTTCTTTCCCTTTATGCATTCAGTTTTTCAGTTTGCTTGCCTGTTCTTTTTCCCTTACCATTTTTAATCCCTTTTTTCTTCTTTCTCGCTCTTGGTCTGCATCCTTAGGCATTGCTAGTATACACTTTTCTACTCTCTTGTGCTATGCTTTACAGAGTTACTTATGAGCATCCCTCTGAAGGTCTACAGACTCTAATCAAAGTTGAGAGCCTATAAAGAACATTTCAAAAGTTTAGTGTTGCCCAGAAAGTTTAAATTGCACTGGCTGGGGTGTGCGGCCAAGATGGTGGATAGGTGAGATGCTTTTGCCTGTCTCTCCGTCCCCGCCAGCACTACTGCATACTGTAGCACCCTTCCTGCCCGCTATATTGGATCCCTTGGGCGTTCACAGGATCCTGCCCTTTCGCTGGTACTTACTAATCCCTGCGGCACTTCTTTTCAGCCCCTCACTGCCGACTGTGAGCTGGTGAACTGTGCGGTCACTCTGACAGGAAAGATGGTGGAGATTCCAGCAGAGCGATGATCATTAATCAATCAACCAGGGGTTGGTGAAGCGCAACTACTCACCCATCAGGGTCTCAAGGTGCTGGGGAGGGAGGGGGCAGCTCCATTGAGTGCTGGGATCATCCAAAGAGCCAGGTCTTGAGGTCCTTCCTGAACTGGAGGAGTGTGGGAGCTTGCAGGAGGTGGAGGGGGAGGTCGTTCCTGGCCTTGGCTGCGAGGTAGGAGAAGGACTTTCCTCCCGTTCTGATCGGAGGTTTCTTTTGGGTGCATGGAAGGAAAGGCGGTTGTTCAGGTTATGTTGGTCCGGTGTTGTGGAGGGCCTTGTATGTGTGAGTGAGGAGTTTGAAGGCTATTCATCTTTTGATAGGGAGCCAGTGGAGATCACGGAGGTGTTGGGTGATGTGACTGTGACCGGGGATGTCTAGGATCAGTCTGGCTGTGGCGTTCTGGATGGTCTGGAGTTTGCGAAGTAGATTCTTGTTGATACCAGCGTAGAGAGCATTGCCGTAGTCCAGTCTGCTACTCATGATCGACCTAGCTGCGCTTGCCTCTGCTTGTGAGGCGAGGTGAGTCACGTCTGTGGCCTCCCCTTGTGTCGTCCAGTCGAGGAGAGTGACACCCGCCAGGGGCCCAGTGGGCTGGTACTGTGATGGTTCCCCAGAGGCACCCGAGGCCGGGGAGGAGTTGGCCTCTGGGCCCACCGCTGACAGGTATTAAGTGCGCTAAGGTGCCCGGGCCCTTCTGGATCGCGTAGGCGGCAGCTTTGAACTGGGTTCAGGCGACGTATCCCCCTTCTACCCGCTCATTAGTGGACCCAGTATTCTCCACAGGCCGCCCTCTCATCTGGTGGCCCCCGCGACTGACCCCCTCCCATCATTCTATGACCTGCTCTCAGCCTGGGCTTATGTGGGACACAAAGGGGTGCCCAGGGGCCCCATTTTCTATCACTGAGGCTGGTGCAGAGCCCGCAATCCTGCCACATCGGAACGTGGTATAGTGGCTGCTGCTCCCCCCTCCTAACCTGCTAAGACATATAGAGTCCGGAACGGTGTGGGTCTCTGACTTTCCCTGGGCCACCTCAACAGAACAACTCAGCTATACGACCCCCTCTGATCTCCCACAGCGATCACGGTCCTGGCTTCCCAGGGGGTCCAGGACAGTAACAAAGCTCCCCATAGCCCCTACTTTGCTCTCTACATTTGACTCTTTGCTCTCCTTGCCTGAACTTAACACAGCTCACTCCAAGGATTCCAGCTGGACTTTGTGCAAGTTTTGGGGAGTGGCACTAGGAAAATTATTTGCACATCTAAATCTGACCATTCACTTACCAGGGCTTGGGTGGTGGCATTACACCTCCTCCTTCCACTTCTCGTCACTCCCGAAGGGTCTACAGTTCTTCCAGTTTACGGATGAGGAGTTCCTGCTCGATGGCCCGAGTCGGATTGGATGCCTTCCTCGTACTCAGCTTCACACGGATTCTCGCCATGTCCACGACCTGGTCAAAAAAAGACCACTCTCTTAAAGACATGCTCACAGAACCCACCGGGTCTGCGAGCGCCAGTAAATCAACCATGTAGAACGTGGACCACACTCCTGACCCTGGGGATCCAGAGGGGCCAGTGACAAATTCCTTTTTGGAAGCACTTTTCACATCTCTCCGAGAAGATTTACAGGCAGTGAAGAAACATCTATCCGAGGACCTGTGCGAAGTCCGGCTGGAGCTTGAGGAGGTTGGTGAAAGGGTGTCCTCAATGGAAGATCACGAAACCAGATGAGATGATGAGATTGAATGGCTACAACAAGAAGTTCTGCGTTTGAAAGAACACGTCATTCGTCTGGACGACACAAGGGGAGGCCCATGCTTGCCCTACAATGCCCATGAAAATCGCTCACGACGGAACGGGCATATCAGGGGAGTCCCGACGCACGCAGAAGGATCCGATCTCAAAGAATATGTGGGGGCCTTGTTTTGCCATATCCTGGGTCTCCCAGATGACACAGTTCAAAAGCTCGATTGAGTAAACTGAGTGGGTCCACCAAAACTGGTCAATACTCCCCCAGCTGATATACTGACCTGCGTTCATGACTTTCAGATGAAAGAGAACATCCTTCGCTAGGACAGGGAAGTTCACCCCATCACTTTTTGGGGCCATACACCAGTGCTATACCAGGACCTGTCTGTCTGCAATAACTTCAGAAACGCTGTGACTTTCGCCCAGTCACAGCACATGTGGGAGGCCAGTATACCCTACTCCAGGAGCCATCCCTTTAGGATCATATTTCGCTTTAATCGAAACTGTTTCAGCTATGATTACTCAGAGGCCTGTACTATACTCGGTATTACAGACATGGAGGTCCATCACGACAGCCCATCAGATTGCAAGAATCGCAAGAAATCCTATTGGCAGCAATTTAAAGGTCATTCTGTTGGCTCTAAACCTGATCCCGTAACTATGGCCACAGAGAGACAATCGGTGCTTCAAACAATGTCTGGGGACGCTGAGAAGTCTGGGGGGGCGGTTCTGATGCCAAGGGAATTTCTCTCCACAAATTTGTTTACCCACGGGGGGCTCCAGGAATGTGGGGGCGAAGGGTGGACCGCCTTGCACAGTGAAGACTGTTTAGAGACCCCTCTCTTGCTGAACTGTTGTTCCTTACACCATTTGCTTGCCCGATTACTCAGGCTGCTGTCACTGTTGGACTTTTTTGACTTGCAGTTCTCTGTATGATGTTGCTTTTGGGGCTATTATTCCTGCTTCATGCATGACGATCTGTACACACTTCGGATCAGGGCTGGTTGTCGATTCTTTTGCAGGGCTTCCCTCATTGTGTTCCTGCCCCTCTTAGCGTCTGCTTGCCCCAATACTCCATTGATGTATGGCTCTAGATATTAAAATCACAAGCCTCAATGTTTGGGGACTTAACAATACTACCAAATGGAAAACGATTATTTCTCTTTTGGAGCGTTCAGGTAGTGATGTATGTCTACTCCAAGAAACACATTTATTATCTAAATATGTACATCGCATGTACTCATGCTGGTTTCCGCGTCAGTGGTGATCCTCAAATTCCTCCAAAAAAGGGGTGGAGGTAGCTATTTTATTCCCCTCTAGATTTAGGGGTGACATCCTTTCCAAGGTGACTGAGATAAAGGGTCGAGTTCTCGCTTATTGACTTCGTCTGGGTACATTTCAATTCACACTAGCGAATATATACAAGATGCTTTTATTATGAATGCCTTCTCCCCCTTACTTCAAATTCCAGCTGCGGCTCTCTTGATTGGACACGGCTTAAACTTGGGCATGGATAATGACCTAGACCGCTCTGGCCAACGCTGGGACCAAGCGGGGGCCTTTTCTCCCCAGGGTCTCCATTGGCTAGCAGACTGCAGATTGACCGATGTCAGGCAGACACAACACCCTGGTATTAGGGACTACACTTATTATTTAGCAGCACACAAAACATATACTCAGATTGTTTATTTCTTAACAGCCCATGCTCTTCAGACCCTAATTGGCTATTCTGCTATTGCACCCCGATCACTCTTGGATCATGCACCCTTAATACTTATCATACGTACTTGCACCTCCCAAGCAAACACTCAGCGTTGGCGACTTAGAGACTCATTACTCTAATCTCCCTTGAGGGTCTCCAATCAGGAGATGATTATCGATTATTTAAAGACTAACGGCACAGCTCAGGTCACACTTTCCTCCCTTTGGGAAGCTTTAAGACTGGTAGTCAGAGGGGAATCCATTGCAATTTATGCCTCAGAAAATCATCTCCGGAAGGAGAAGCGGAAGACCCTCGAACTGAAAGTTTTTGAACAAGAGACATTTCACAAACGTACCAGGAGCCTGCGGCTCTGGAGAGAGTTAGAAGGTACGTGTTTGCTCCTTAAATGCTTAGCATTTAATAGAGGAGAATATGCCCCCATCCGCCTGAAACATAAGTTCTACCTGGGCTGTAACCATTGTGGCAGAATGCTGACTTATTGCCTATGGGCCAAGGTACAATCTGGGTCCATTCAGACACTTCGCCCTACCCCAACTACAGAGGTACATTCAGCTTCACAAGTTGCTGACGTTTTCCCAGATTTTTATAAATCTCTGTACTTGGAGTCAATGGGAGCTCCCGTCGACTCCACCAAATATCTCACATCCTGCCCTCCAACTCCCCTAACACCGCAAATAGCTGAATCTCTAAATAAACCCACACGTATTGAGGAGCTGGTTTCGGCTATTGCTCGTCTTAAACTCATGAAGTCCCCAGGTCTCGATGTCTTCTCTTTTAAATTCTATAAACCCTTTTTCCACAAATTAGCTCCAATCCTCAAACAACTTTTCAATTTGTTTGCTTCCACGGGTTCCCTCACAGATTCTATGTTGGAAGCTTCCATATCGGTCATCCCTATCGGGAATAGGCCAGGCAAGGACCGAACACTGTGTGGATCTTATAGACCACTTTCCCTCCTAAACGTGGATGTTAAATTATTTACAAGCATCATAGCACACCGACTCTACCCACTTATGCCAGGAGTAATCTCCTCAGACCAGGCCGGCTTCATCCCTGCACGCCAATGTGGGGACAACACCAGGCGTATCTATCAACTGCTTGATAAGGTGTCGAGGACGAAAGGGGAAGCCCTTCCCCTTTCAATTGATGATGAAAAGGCTTGCGATAGAGTCCAATGAAGCGGCGGTTCCTTTATAAGAGCGAGAAAGCAAAAGACACACAGATGATGGACGGATTGCAGGGCAAATCAAACATTCACCCACAGTCAAGACATCTGGGTTAAATCCATTGTTCTTTTGCTCACCATGCCACCCCAGTTTAGACCCAGCCATATGCTAATCAGTCTTGACCCTGTGCCTCATGGAAATAGTCCAGCCCGAACTGTCAAGCCAGGTCCTCCCTGGACCGGAAACAAGCATCCTGGGACCGGTTTCGGGGCATCACCCCATATCAGCTAGACTAGCTTGAATCCAGTGGCACAGTGAGCCCGGGACCCGCGTCTGGGCCTACTCAGCGCACTTAGGGCGAGAAAGCAAAAGACATACAGATGATGGAAGGAATGCAGAGCAAATCAAACATTCACCCCAGTCAAGACATCTGGGTTAAATCCATAGTTCTTTTGCTCACCATGCCACCCCAGTTTAGACCCAGCCAGTCCATCATCTGTTATTTTTCCTTTATAAGAGCGCCAGGTGCGTTGCCCCCCTATATTTGGTCCCCTTAGCCCCCAAATTTAATGCAAATAAATGTATAGTTTAAAAACAAATTTCTGGCCACGGGTGCTGTACGTTTTTTTTAAAAATTGGCCATGAACCGGTTGAGCCAAGTAGCTTAGTGATGAGTGGGTGGGGTTTAAAAATAAAATACAGCATCACCTCGCCACACACTCGCACTTCAAAGTGCGCAGGTCAGGTTGGCCAACTGCCTTTCAGCGACCAGCCGACATGCGCACTAGTGCCTATCACCATCTGTGCAAAGTGAGGGGAGGAGGGTGGTGAGCCGCAGCTCCCTGCACTCACAATGAGTGCTGGGTTTACCTGCCCGATCCAATCCTGGCGCTACTCTCAGCAAGGGAGCAGCATCAGGATTGGCCAGGACTTGCAGCACTAATCGTTTTTGCACGTTGCTACTGATAGGTTGTTGTGTTTTACTGTGGGTTTCGGCAGTTAGTTATTTCCTTTGTTGACTTACCGTGCACTGCGCTATGTTGCTGACGGTGTTCTGCCTGCATTGGGACCGTTCGGAATTCACCTTCTTACTGGATGTGGATCCGAATTCCAGAACTTCCGGGCTTTATGCGAGCTAGAGAGAGGTGTGCAATCCTGGGAGAGCACGGTGAGTCAGCTTTAGATAATTGGGGTCAGGATGTTAGAGTTAGAGGGCTAGTCATAAAAAAACCTCAATCTGTCTCGTGAAAGGTAGGGGATCCGGTGTCTAATGTTTGTTGTTTGCCCTCCAGTGTCGTATTAAGTGTGTCAAAGGTCATAATGCAATCAAGGATATGTTGCTGCTTTATTGCGTAGATAAAGATAGTCATCATTTTGATGTAGTGGGCCCCTTGTACACCTGGCACACAATGCTACAGCACCTTAGGTACTAATGATAGGTTCGCCCCTGTAAGCGCGTACGGATTCCCGATGATCTTGCAGTTGAAGCAAGATATTGAGTATTCTAGTCAGAAGGTATCTGATTAACGTAACTGCTGTAAAAAGGTGAGATCAGCTGTGCTTCGACGGTCTTTAGCATGTCAGCAGCAGGAACTCCGAGCGCAGACCCTGTGTGACAGAAATGTGGGTGATCTGTTATTGTCTAAATTGAGGTTATCGATATAGCTAAAGCTCAACAAGGTTTGTTTGCTTCTCCTAAATGTTCTTTATATTAACGGTTTGGGGAGGCACTGTTAAACTTCAGGGGATTCATTTGTTTTTACCTACAGAAACCATGTAAATAAACAACTTTCATGGGTGGAGGACAAGGCATCTCTCTCGAAAAGGGCACATGGATGGATGACTCTGAATACCTACACGGAGCCAGCCGCTCAAAATTACTTTGATCTGGGCTATGCTAAAACCACAAAAATCAGGTTCTTGAAGTACAGACTTGGTTTGCTACCCTGCATACAGCATTTTCCACCCTGGCAAAAGGAAAAAGCGGGCTCTATCTGCCGCTTATGCGGCTCAGCGCCAGCAGATCTGCTGTACCTACTATGTTGATGTAAAGAACTTTTACAAGAAAGGAAACAACTGTTAAAATGCCAATTCAATCAGCGAAGGGTACGCACCAGGAGACAAGCGGTGTTGGCATGTTTTGCACCTAATGATCCACAACTGAACTGCTGTTTAGTAAAGTTCCTGAGGTTATGTGAAAAGAAAATGCCAGCAAAATAGTAATTAAACATTTTAGCTGTCTGGAACAAGTGCAAGTCCAATGCGGAGGCTTGAAGAGGATGCTACCATTTACTCTTTTCTTGGCACTAATGCACTTTATCTAAGTCTAAAGCACTTCATTGCACTTTTGACTGAACTCTGGCATAAGTAGTGAAGGGAAGTATGGACTGGAACTAAGTATCTTTGCACCTAATGAACCCCAACTGATCTGTTGTCTAGTAAAGTTCCTGAGGTTATGCGAAAAGAAAATGCCAGCACAATAGTTACTAACGATTTTAGTCGTCTGGAACAAGTGCAAGTCTAATATGGAGGCTTGAAGAGGATGCTCCCTACCATTTACTCTATTCTTGGCACTAAGGCACTTTATTTAAGTCTAAAGCACTTCTTTGCACTTTTTACTGAATTCTGGCATAGTTAGTGAAGGGAAGTATGGACTGGAACTAAGGGCCTCATTACGATGGCGGAAGGACCGCCACCGACAGCCTGTCGGTGGCAGGCCTTCCGCCATCGTGCTGCTGTTGTCCCCCTGCCAAATTATGATGGGGAGGGGAATCGTTGGTGCAGCGCAGCGGTCGTAAAGACCACCTGCCACGGTTCCGCAAGGCGGTCCCTTTCCGACCGCCTTGCGGAACTACACCATAGGCTCACATTGCGGCGGTGCCTTGCAGGCACCGCCGTAGGGATTAGGATATCCCTTTCATCCGTTTGTTTTGCAGCGGCCAAACCGCCGCAAAACGAATGGCGGAAATGGATTTGGGGGCCCGTAGCGGGCCCCCCTGGATCCCTGGGACTGGGTCAAGGGCACTGGGGGGCACCTATGGTGCCCCCCTACATATCCCTGCACCATGTGGCCGGCACCGCATGTGCCTTTAATTTTGCATTGCGGCGGGGACTGCTGAACGCATCCCCGCCACAATGCAAAATATAGGTGATGCGACCGCCATGGTGGCGGTCACATCGTAATTTGGATTGTGGAGAGGCCGCCTCATGGGCGGCCGGTCCAAAATCCGACACGATGGCGGACGGAGTCCGTCCGCCATCGTAATGTGACCCTAAGTGCCTTTAACCTTTAAATGATATGTGCAAAATCAAAAATAATTCAGTTAGGAAACTTGCTTTTTCACTTGTTTGATTACAACACAGACTTAAAGAATTATAAATATAAGCTATATGAACTATGGAATTATATATGTATATTTGGTTTTAAATTGAAGCTATTTTGTATTGCAACGGTTTTAATTAACTATGCAAATAAATTAAACTTGAAACCTATTAAAACTTGTTTCATTTCTCAACAAGTCATTGAAATGTACATTGTGTATTTAAACAAATGAAGCTTTGTTCATAAATCAATCCAAATAAACACCAGAAGATGTAGCCTAGTTCCTAAGGATGGTCCTACTGAATGAATATGTGTGGTATATACCTCCTTTTAGGGGTGTGGGGTTGCCCTGCTATTTACATGTAAGGGTTCACCAACCCCAAATACACTGGTGTTTGTGCACTCTTTTTAGGGCTTGTTCTCATAACTCAAGCGCTTTTACGTAGAGCCATTTGTTATTGTGAGACAGTGCAAATTGTCATATGTTGACTGTTTAAAATGTGGCATAAAGTGGTGGCTTATTTGGCTTGACTACTTGAGGTAAATGATTGGTGATGTTTGACTCTCCCTTCCCTCTCAGTGGCGGTTCAAACAGCAAATG
This sequence comes from Calotriton arnoldi, assembly GCA_963921515.1. NCBI lineage: Eukaryota > Metazoa > Chordata > Amphibia > Caudata > Salamandridae > Calotriton > Calotriton arnoldi. Next base: position 1,812,120 of record CAWUFW010002626.1, read on the forward strand.
CCAGGGGCAAGCTCTTGACATATTGCATAGAATGCCTGCAAATTACTTATGTGACTATTTCGCAAATGTTCAATGGCTGAAAGACAGAGAAACCTTTATTTTGATTCTGTCTATGGTGAGATGTGTCACTTGATCTATTTTTTCCCGCTGCATGGAAGGAGTACTGACAGCTTGTTCTCTAGTTCGAAGGCCCATTTTGAAAGTTCTCAGTTTTGCTAATTTTTCAGATCGAAGGAGTTTCTGGTGCTGCAGTTTCTCTTTTTCCCCCTTGAGAAGTTGATTTTTCCTTTATTTTCCCTACCCTAGGCTGACCATAGATGTGAGGAAGGCAGTGCTTTTTGAGGACAAATTTGTTCTCCACTAATGTTGAACTCGTTGGTGCCGTACCCACTCTTGTGGAGATAGGCTTCAGTTCTCCATGTTTGTAGTACCCTTGTTCAGGTTGATATTACTAACCTTACCTTGATGGTATATGAGAAACCTTTGTATAGTGTGTCCTGGCATTTAACATAAACAGCAAGCATGCCTTACTCAAGCCATCCCTATGCACTTGTTGTGAAGTGTGCAAACGCATGAATATCCTTGGAGGTGATGTGGTCATATTTGTTCATCCCTTAAATGAGATGTAAAGTGCCTTGTAGGCTGCCCTACTGCCTTTTAATGTTTATTGCTAGCTGTCTCATTGTGTCCAGTCCGACAAATCAAATAGCTTGCATTTCCCCAGTAGATTTAATTTGTAAAGGTATATCAATAAATAAGGAAATCTGTGAGGTACTCAGCATTGTTATCTCAAAGTCTGTTATGAAATTCTCTAGTTATACTGAATAAGCAGCTAACTACGTCATTATCATACGAAATGTCTTTATTGATGTCATGAGTACAATTTCACAATTGTTTTATGAACCTTGTTTTCTCAAATTTGCCTAAAAGTGCACCATTTGCCCACTTTTTTTCAAATTTTCCTCAGGGGAGTACCCACCTGAACCCCCCTATCACAGTCTGGCTCACTCGCTCACTGTGCTCGCTCCTCACAGGACACTCAGGGCAAACTTTTACGACTCACCACTTTCAAAAGTCACCAGCCGCCATTGGGATTTTTTGGGGGGGGGAGAAACCCTGCTTACACAACTACCTCATTTTTTGTCCAACATGTGAGTGTGGCCTTGCTGTGTCTTCCCTCCTGCGATATTATCAGGCCTCACAACTGTGGTTTTTAGTAGAATGAAGTAGACCGCTCACAGAAAAACACTGGTGTTTCATGGACCAGGCAGTGGCTGGCTCCCATATTTGAAGGGATCCCCGAGTCCCAATGAGACAGAGCTTGGCGACTTTATTCCTCCCACAATGATGAACCTAATTTTTCATGTGTGAGATACAGTGGCGGTAAAAACAGGCCTCACATCCTTCCCCTATAAACGCTCATTTTTAATAAATCTGAGTTCACACCAGAGCTTCAGACCGATTGATTCCGTCGCTGGCTCGTGGGGGACTGTAAACAGATTGAATGCATGTTTGACCCCCAAGGGATAATTCACTTTGACCAACTTAAAGTAGACTATGAATTGGAGGAGGTGGATCGCATCCAATACCTCCAGGTCCGCCATGAGGTCCTGAAGCACTCCGTCCGGCCCTATGCGGAGAGACCCCTGACATCCCTTCGAAAAATGGTTAGTCTTGAAAGATAACAATAGGCAGCTAATCACAGAAATATATGCCATCCTTAACAGAGAAGAGACCACCTCTTGTACACCCGGACAGAGATGATGGGAGGATGAGATTGGCAGGCCACTTTCTGATGCAGAGTGGGTGGACATACACTTGAGGGCATGCCACACAGACCACAATATCTCCAGCACGGAGACAGCATATAATATAACATCCTACTGCTATTTAACTCCAGCTAGACTTTGTGCATGGCAACCTGAGCGCTCTAAAGAGTGCTGGAGGGACTGTAGTGGACCAGGCACACTGCTGCACCTTCTATGGCACTTCTCCAAACTTTCACACTTTTGGGTGCAGGTGCTTGATGACATCGACAAAGCATTTGTGACCTCAATCCCTAGGTTTCCAGCCAACACTTAGGGCTCCCCAATCCCTTGAAATTTCCCCTGTATTCACTCTGGGGAAAACACATGGCTTTGGCACTAGGGGCGGCTCACCAGTAATCCTTGCTTTTTGGGGAACCGATAAAAGCCCTCAAAATATGACTTGGTTATGCAAACTATTGGCTATCCTGGGAATCGAGAAAATGTCACTTACATTAAATAAGAGACCAGAAGACTATAAGACAAGATGGGCTCTCTTTATACACAATCTATCTACGGAATTTAACAAACTAACCTGCCCCTCCTATTGAAAGCTACTCGGTCTGCTGCCCCCTCCTGATCCTCCACCAACACATGTCTCTGCCCTCCAACCCTGTGATACCGACATTTCATCCCTTTGTTTTTAGATGTGCTTGATCTTTAACACCCACCATTTTGTTACATTGCCAGAAGGAAACTGGGAGGGAGGGGGAGGTTGTTCTGGGGCATGTTATCTTTGTCCTTTATAATAGTCGCTATTTCCAGTATTGCAGCCAGTCTCAGGGTTGTAGGCAAAAGCTGTGTACACCTTTTTTTGATTTCTGATTTTACGCTGCTGGCCCCTGTGTTTTGTAGGCTTCTGGCTGTGTACCATCTGCCTTTTGCAACTTTGAAAAATAATAAAAAGAATTGATCCATAAATTTCACTGGCTAGCACATTTAACCCAAAGGAAACCTCTTCTTTAGCTAGCAGAGCAGAGGCTTACAGATGCCATTGTACACCATGTATTTCAGCTTGTCCATTAAACCATGGATTGAAAGTCCAATGGAAGTTTTAGAAATTTGTGTTGTGCTATCTGCAGATAACAATGCATTAAAAAGTTTTTCTCTCAAGCAAGGTGCATCTGCAGCTGTAGAGGCTAAATGTGCAATCAAGCGGCACAGACACGCCGTAGAGATCTGGGACCTCCTCGACACCCTCTCACCAGACGTCACCTTCTTCACAGAAACCTGGACTAACGCCTCCTCCGCCCCCGACATTGCCACCGCCATCCCTGAGGGATACAAGATCCAGAGGAAGGACCGCCCCAAAAGCCCAGGGGGAGGACTCGCCAACGCACACAAGAGCTCCCTCCGACTCTCCACCTCCACCACCATCGACTCCTTCTCCACCACCGAACACCTGCACTTCCAGATCCAGACCAGCCCTAGAACCACACTTCGCGGCACCCTCGCCTACAGACCCCCCCGGACCTCGCACTCCGTTCACCACTACCATCGCCGACCTCATCGCCCCCACGCCATCACCTCCATGGACTACATACTCATCGGAGACCTGAACTTCCACCTCGACAACCCCAGCGACCCCAACTCCGCCACCCTCCTGGACAACATCGCCAACATCGGACTGAAACAGCTTTCACCACACCTACCCACTAGGCAGGACACACCCTGGACACCATCTTTGCAGGAGGTAACAACATCCACTTCAGCCACACCACGCAACCCCCATGGACGGACCACCACTGCGTACACTTCCGCATCGACAAACCCACGCCGCCCAAACCTGCACCGCGCCCTCCAAGAAGGAACTGGAGAAAAGTCACTGAGGAACAGCTCAACTACACCCTCAACCGAGACGCCCCCACCACCTCGACCGACGCCAACCTCGCAGCCAAGGAACTCCACAAATGGATCTCCAACTGAGCAGACGAGCTCGCTCCCCTACGTAACCCCGACAGACAGCGCCCCAGAAAGGCCACCTGGTTCACCGCCGATCTACAAGAATCCCGAAGGACCTCCAGACGCCTCGAGAAGAACTGGAGAAACAGCAAAACGTCTGAAGATGGCACCACCTACAAGAACGCCATGACTGAACACCACCAACGCATCAGATCCACCAAAAGGACCTTCATCCAAAACAAGATCCTCGCCAACTCCAGCAACTCGAAGGAACTTTTCAGCATCATCCAGGAATTCACCAAGCCCTCCAGCGAAACCACGGACATCACCCCTTCCCAGGACCTCTGCAACAAGCTCGCATCCTACTTCCATCTGAAAATCAAGGGCCTCTATGACAATTTCAACGACAAGACGCCTGACCCCGAAACCACATCCTCCTCCAGCAACGCCAGCCAGCCCACCATTTCCTCCTGGACCCCAGTCACCACTGAAGACACTACCTCAGCCATGAAAGGCATCCACTCAGGAGCCCCCACGGACACCTGCCCGCCGCACATCTTCCACAGAGCCGCCATCGCTCTAGAACTACGATGCACAATCAATGCCACCTTCAAGACCGGCATCTATCCCGACGACTGGAAACGCGCAGAAGTCCGACCCCTGCTCAAGAAGCCTTCAGCAGATCCCACGGACCTCAAGAACTACCGACCCATCTCCCTCCTCCCGTTCGCGGCCAAAGTCACTGAGAAAACCGTCAATGCCCAGCTGACAAGATTCATCAAAGAAAACTCCATCCTCGACCCCTCCCAATCCGGATTCGGCAGCAACCACAGCACCGAGACTGCTCTACTCGCCGCCACAGATGACATCCGCATCCTCCTCGACCAAGGACACAACTCGGCCCTGATCCTACTCGACCTCTCTGCAGCTTTCGACACCGTCTCCCACAGCACACTCACCACCAGACTCCGCGACGCCGGAATACAGGGAACCGCCCTCGACTGGATCCGCTCCTTCTTCACCGGCAGAACCCAAAGAATCAGACTGCCACCCTTCCTCTCCGAACCAACGGAAATCAACTGCGGAATACCCCAAGGATCGTCGCTCAGCCCCACGCTCTTCAACATCTACATGGTCCCCCTCGCCGCCATCGTCAGACAGCACGGACTCAGCATAGTATCCTACGCCAACGACACCCAGCTCATCTTCTCCCTCACCAAGGACCCCATCACCATCAGACTCAACTTCCAGGAAGGAATGAAGGACGTTGCATCCTGGATGAGCAACAGCTGCCTGAAGCTCAACTCGGAGAAGACAGAGGTCCTCGTGCTCGGACCCTGCCCCGTTGCATGGGACAACACCTGGTGGCCCACTGCCCTCGGCAGCCCTCCCACCCCCACGGACCACGCCCGTAACCTAGGCATCGTACTCGACTCCTTCCTCTCCATGACTCGACAGATCAACGCCGTCGCCTCCAGCTGCTTCAACACCCTCCGCATCCTCCGAAAGACCTTCAAAGGGATCCCCCCCGAATCAAGGAAGATCGTCACCCACGCACTCATTACCAGCAGACTGGACTACGGAAACACCCTCTACGCCGGGATCAACAAGTCTCTGCTCCGCAAACTCCAGACCATACAGAACACCGCAGCCAGACTCGTCCTCGGCATCCCTCGACACGAGCGCATCACCCAACACCTGCGGAACCTCCACTGGCTCCCCATAAAAAAGAGAATCACCTTCAAGATACTCACCCACGACTACAAATGCCTTCACAACACCGGAACCCAATACCTCAATGAGAGAATCTCCTTCCACGCACCCAAGCGAAACCTCCGATCCGCCGACCTCGCCCTCGTCGAAATCCCACGGATCGGCAGAGGGGGAAGAGCTTTCTCCTACATCGCGGCCAAGACCTGGAACGAGCTCCTGATCGAAATCAGACGCGCCCCCTCCCTGAACATCTTCAGGAAGACGCTCAAGACCTGGCTCTTCGACTGAACGGAGCTGCTTACCCCCCCCCCCCCCGCCCCCAGCGCCTTGAGACCCTCACGGGTGAGTAGTGCGCTTACAATTCCCCTGATTGAAGCTTTTCAATAAACAAACATAATAGCGTTTGGGCCATGATACAGCCTTGAAAGACAAAAATAAAAATAGGTAAACTGTTGTCTCACTCTAATCCCCCTTGCATATTTTCCTACATGGAGACTAGAAACCAAAAGATAATTAGAATCTCAATGTCCTTCAAAACCCCATTTTTCATGGTACAATGTGGAAGGCAATATTGAGGTTTAACTAAAGCTACATATAAGGATACCTTACTTAGGAAACCATATTTTGTTATATTAGTCCTTAACATGGAGATTTCATCAATCAAACTTATTTTTCCAGAAGTCAGTTTGGTAATAGATATAAATATAATTTGTTTCAGTCCATTGTTCAAGCTGCATTTTATTATTAATCTCTTGGACAGGAGATATAAGACTTGTGGAACAATAATTTGCAGGACCATTTCGGCAACCTTTTTTAAAACCAAGGACAACTGCAACTCCCAGACATGGTAGGGATAACAGGGACCCCTGCACTACTACATGGCGAGATGGAATATATATGAAACACAAATCGCTGGGTAAAACATATAAAAAATAGCTGCCATCCCTGGGCTTAGCTTTGCTATCGAATACAAAGCACTTATAATACCGTCTGGGAAGTGAAGGTCAAGAACTATGGAATACCATTCCACTCATTACCATTCCATTCATCTGGAGCAATGGATGGCCCTCTAGCTGACATCTCTGAATCCTAAGGATGACAATACAAAATATAAAATAAAGATACCATTGGTTTGTATTGATATAATCGTAAGAGACAATACACTAGAATAACTGTTTTTCATTAGTATTAATATCTTCAAGCATGTAAGTCCATTGTGCTACTTTAAACTCCTTCTTACACTGAATCAAGTGTTCATCAGTGACGGCCTGTTAGTATGGGTGTCAGGGTTTTGCCCCCTCTGTTCCAAAGTATGATAAGTGTCTGTCAAGCTGTGCAAAGATCAGCCTGACAGACACTCATCATGTCAGGGTCAGGCAGCCAGGTGCTTTTAATGCGCTAATGTCTAGGCCCCTGACAGCCCGAACCAAGATTTGATGGGTTGAAGTTCTCACAGCTTTGAGGGCTGTTACATCATCACCCCAGCAAAGCCCTCTGAGGAACCTCACCCTGATGGTGAATGCGAGAGTCACTGATAAGAGTCAGCTCTGGGCACTGTAGTTTTAAGCCCTGAAGTGGCCAGGGCTGACTGTTACCAGTGATGCCTCACACCACCCTTTCCCAGCTCGTCACAGAATGGGGCGAGATCAGCAAGTCTCACCTATCCCACCCCACTCTGTTACAAGGTAGGGAAGGTCCTCTTCTCATTGGACAAGATTAGTCAATGAGAGGATACATTAGGATCTTGTTTTCTCCTTCCTCCCCAAGCCTTCAGCGTCTTCCTGGGTCATTGTGCTTATCCTTTCCCCCAACTGCTGATCCTTCCCTATATCTCCACAGTCCAGTAGGTGCTTTATTGAATGATTGTGTGCGTGTGTGTACATGTATGAATGTATGTGTTTTTACGTGTGTGGGTGGGTGTGAGTATATGCATGAGTGCTTGTGAACGAAAGGGTGGATGTGAATATATATGTGTGTGTGCTTGTGAATGGATGAGTGGCAGTGAATGTGCGCAAGTGTGCCTGCCCCACTTCTCCTTAAAGTAACCATCTGCCACTTGCCTTTAAAACCTCTCACTAAATTTGCTCCTCTGGTCAAGCTACTCCTTGGCTCTAGCTTAATTTGCCTATGAGCACCACTGTTGTTAGATATGTGCCAAGAACTGTGAAAACAGCTTACTAGAGTTTATATGTGTACAGGAGAAGAAGGAGAACTCGTTTAATGTTCAGGCAGCATGTTGCTGGATGCCATGCTTAGTGCATGGTTAGGAATGAGTGCTGCCTACACAGCACTGGTGTAGCTGTTCTTGTGGTCACCCAGAGAGGGGTTCCACCAGCTGCATGGAGAACCAGTCATGAAGGGCGATGGCAGGATCTGTTTTGTCAGTTCCTGTTTGAATCTTAAATAAAGAGGCATTTCAAAGTAATGGATGCTTCGCAGTACATTTGTTGCCTTTTTTGACACACTTCATTCCCTTTCTACTATTCTTGACCCTGATTTTTGCTTCTAGCAGTTGGAACTTCATTTGGATCTACTTCTGGATACTCTTGATTGGCTCATTCCTTTTCTCTTATGTTAGGGGGAAGTTTGATGCTTTACCAATAACTTCAGTAATAATCTTCATCTTCAGTCAAGAGATTCAAGACTGCCAAAGAGGTTTTTACTCTTTCTGTTTTTTGACTCCTATACTGAAACTTCCTAAGGAGAAACTTGACTCTATTCTAATGTATTATTCAATACCATATGGCACAGTGGCTACTGGGAGTAGTTGCTCTTTTGTTTTGAGCATTCAAGCAGGGGACTCAACAGACGTTCTCAGAGCTCAGTCCATAACATATTTATGGACTATCCGGACTCACTCTCAAAGTACTATAATCTTCCATGGTTCCAAATTGGCAATCTCAGTTAGATCAATTAATTTTAAGAAAGGGCTGGAAACACATAGGCTCATCTATTTGGGATCCTTACTAAAGCTTCTAACACATTCTACTTAGCAAAGGACAAACTCCAGAGTAATGACTTCCACTCATGTGAGGTGATGTGGAAACGCTTTAAATTTACATGTACAATTTTTGTCCTTGGGATTGCACATAAAATATACTTGTCCAATATTGTCAACCTAGACCCATTTGTAGACCTTGAGTGCTGTATATCCCCCATGTCAAAAATAAGGATGCCTTGGAGATGTTAGGTCTGAATCTGAAGTATCCGAGCTACAAGATAATGTGTTTTGAAGCTTGTACACTAAAAGTTTGTTTGTACAATTTCTGTTTCAGTTTGAGTAGCAAGTACTCAGCAACATCAGGGAACAAGCTGTCGGGCAAATTTGTGGGGATTATATATGGATACAGTGCTCCTGGGAGGTTCTGTCTCAGCCTAACTTCTACTCCACTGAAGGAAAAACAATAAAATAGAGAATTTTTATCAGAATGATCTATAGTTATGTGAAAATTATTTTTGACTGTGAAATAGCTATATTTGGGGGCAAAACCACAAAAAGATTTTGCAGATGTTTCCATTACCGCCTTTCCTACCTAAATATGCAAGATCAGGCATTAATACGAAGGCTGCTAAAAACCAGAAGACCAAGCCAACAGCTCCTGAATGGGAATCTAACAGGACTTTGGTGTTAACTATCAAGCAGATGGCACTTCTGTAAATGGGTTAAGCTACTATATACAAATCCTGCGGTATGTGTGCGAATAGGTCAAACCAGATCGGTGAAGTGGCTGTTGGGGCGAGGCACGCGGCAGGGGTGCCCGCTGTCGCCACTGCTGTTTGCACTCGCCATAGAGCCCATGGCGATATGGGCAAGACGGGAACTGAGCCGCAAGGGGTATACAAATTGGACACAGTTCGCACCTTATCTCACTCTATGCGGATGATGCGTTGTTCTATGTTACGTCACCGCGTGAGGCCATACCACAATTGCTGAGGTTGATGGACCAGTTTGCAATTTATTCAGGGCTGCGTATAAATAGGCGCAAATCCCTGGCGTTCCCCCTAGCAGGACTGAGAGAGAACGAGGCTGGGGAGCTGCCTAGCCTTGGACTGAGGTGGGAGACGGACCATTTTAGATACCCAGGGGTGCAGGTGACTCATGGGGATGCTAACTTGCTCCAGCTGAATATGAGCAGGGTGGTTGAGACGCTGAGGCGCTCCGTGGAATTCTGGAATACGCTCCCATTGTCCCTAATGGGCAGAATAGTGGTGGCCAAGATGGTAATGCTACCAAGATGCCTATATGCCTTGCAAAACGCGTTGTGCCCGATCTCCCCGAAAGTGTTTCGGCAGTTGAATTCTCTCCTGGTGACTCTGCTCTGGGCAGGAAAGTGCTGTAGGGTTGCACTGCAGGTGCTCTCGAATCGGTATGAGGAGGGCGGGCTAGGTGTGCCCAGATTTGATCTTTACTATTATGCGACCCATCTCCAGCATGCTGTGCAGTGGTTGGATGAGGGTGATAACTGGGAAAAGCGATTGCTTGATGGGCGAGTGCAGTCAGAGGAGCTCCCTATGATTTTGATGGAGGGTGCTGGGGCGAGAGCGGAGCTGCCTTATGTGGTTAGGCAAACGGCCTGCTTGTGGCAGAAAGTTGTGGAACGAGTGTTGGGGCGGGCTCCCTTCCACCCAGAATTGTTCATTTGGCAGTTGGTCTCTGTGCGCAGAATGGTGGAAAACATGTATTTTCAGGCATGGAGAGAGGGTGGCTGCATGGTATTGGCGGATCTGTATATAAATGACACCTACCTCACGTTTGAGCAGGCGTGTGAAGGGTTTGATCTGGGACAGGGGCAATACCTGCAATATGCTGGCCTGCGGACTCCAAGCCGGCGGTTGGTATCGCGATCCCAGCCGTCCGTGCAAGCGTGGAGTGGCTATTGTTTTTTTTAATGCTTTTTAACCTGTTTTAAACTGCTCATTTGCACATAATCTTTGGGCTGCAGTTAATGAATTATTAGCGCTGTTAAACGTACCTACCCGTTGTCGCCTGCTGTATTTGGCACTCCTTACTAGCTTATTTTGCACTGTCTGCACTCTGTCCCTGTTCCGCCGCGGCTTGTGCCGTTTGCGCGGAGGGACTCGTAGTTGCATTTCCCCACTTCCGGGCTACAGGCGCTGAGTTAGCGGTCTAGCCTACACAAGCCTCCTCCCCTCCTGCCTACTTAAAGCAGGAAGCGGCGCGGACGCGCAGCGGACTCCAAGCCGGCGGTTGGTATCACGATCCCAGCCGTCCGTGCAAGCGTGGAGTGGCTATTGTTTTTTTAATGCTTTTAATGCTTTTTAACCTGTTTTAAACTGCTCATTTGCACATAATCTTTGGGCTGCAGTTAATGAATTATTAGCGCTGTTAAACGTACCTGCCCGTTGTCGGCTGCTGTATTTGGCACTCCTTACTAGCTTCTTTTGCACTGTCTGCACTCTGTCCCCGTTCCGCCGCGGCTTGTGCAGTTTGCGCGGAGGGACTCGTAGTTGCATTTCCCCACTTCCGGGCTACAGGCGCTGAGTTAGCGGTCTAGCCTACACACACCTCCTCCCCTCCTGCCTACTTAAAGCAGGAAGGGGCTCGGACGCGCGCCAAAGGCAAGCCCGTCTGCGCCCATCCGCGCCAGACCGCCGCCAGCCGCCAGGACCCTTGCCAGTTTTATTCAAACTGGCTTTGGTAAGGATATTTAAGACTGTGTACCTTAATCATGGCTAACATATGTTACTCTAGACAAGAGCTCAAAGCGTTAAATATACTCCCTGCTACCACTAAACTGAAAGGACTGTCTGATACCGAGGTGTATATTGCCTCTCCTGTTGCAGGCACACAAGTTGCCCTCAATGAGCCTATGACTACCTCAACTCCTCAAGTAAAAAATGCCAGGAAACCTACTGATACCCCTAAACAATTAAAAGGACTTTATCTCAATGCTCGGTCAATACCTAAGCATGAGCTGGAAATATGGAGTCTTCTTGACTCTGAAAAGCCTGACATCTGCTTTATAATGGAAACATGGCTCCATGAACAAGCTTCCCCCGACGTAGCCATCGCATTTCCGCCAGAATACCACTTAACTAGGTTAGACAGAGTCACAAGTAGAGGTGAGGGGATAGCAGTGGCTTCCAAGGACCATCTCTAAATTATCACGTTGGATTCCTCTATCTCTGAAAAATCTGAAATACTCATTTTTAAAATTGCAACTCAATCAATAGGTAAAGGGAGAGGGGCCCTAGTTTACAGACCCCCTTGTTATAAAACTAACTTTGTAAACCATCTACTTGAATTAATTGCTCCACATGTATTAGCTGCAGACAACTTCATCCTTATTGGTGATTTTAACTATCATGCAGAGCTATTATCAGACCCCGACACTATCCAATTGGTAACGAATTTGGAGGCATTAGGTCTGGTTCAGATGGTGGTGGGACCTACTCACCAGGCCGGTCACACCCTGGATTTGTTGTTTACCAATGCAGCTAAAGTCATAATGGAGCAACCCTTACCCTTACTCTGGACTGATCACAATTTATTAATTTTTTTTTATACCTATAGGCACCTCAAATAACTGTTCTAACAGTGATTTCACCTGGATAAGGCCATGGCGTAAAGTCACTCGAGCAACATTCTCGGCCCATTTTAACCACCTGTCTTTTTCCCATACGGAGAATATAGACCAGGTAGCAATAGCCTTTGAAGACGAAATTACATCAACCCTGAATAAAGTAGCACCTTTATCGAGGGTTAAGGTCAAGGCCAGAGCCTCGCCCTGGTTTACATCAGCATTAAAAATTGATAAATTGTCCAGTAGGACCGCTGAGCGCCAATGGAGAAAAACTAAGACAAAGGAAGATCGTTCAAAATATAATCAGATCCATCGAACCTACTTAAATAACATCAAACAGGCTAAAAAGCTGTATTTGACAAACAGGATCAACAAAGCTGCAAACTCCAACAAAGAACTTTATAAAATATTGAAGGAGTTCACCACTCCTCATTCTGATCAGCCCATCTATACCCCCACGCAAGAATGGGTAGATACACTGTCTTCTTTCTTTGATGAAAAGGTCAAATTTATTCACAGGTCTTTTCCTCATCACGATGTTAATAATGTAGATTTTCATCTAGCAACTAACAGTGATTCTACCCTGCCTTTATTACTGGAATTTAAAGCAGTTACTCCAGAAGAAGTCTCCATAGCCCTAGCTAAGATTAAATCAGGTGCCCCAGCAGACCCCCTCCCACCCCGTTCCTGCACAAACATAGCCTCACTCCTTATAGCTAAACTCACAGAGATATTCAATATGTCGCTAGCTCAGGCTACGGTTCCTACCAGATGGAAAGCAGCTCAAGTAAAGCCTATCCTAAAAAAGCCTGCCTCCGATCCAATGGTACCCGGAACTACCGTCCAATCTCACTGCTACCATATTTTTTGAAAGGTACTCGAGTCCCTGGTTAATAAACAACTTACCACCCATTTGGAAAGCCATGGACTTCTTGATCCATCGCAATCTGGGTTTAGGGCGGCCCATAGTACCGAAACATCAGTAGTAGAGGTAGTTGATAACATCAGGCTGGCCTTGGATAACAGGCAATCAGCCATGCTAGTCCTTCTGGATCTGTCAGCCGCGTTCGACACCATCTCCCACAGCATTCTAGAACAACGGCTCTGGAAGGTGGGAGTCAGGGGAAGGGCCCTCGACTGGTTCAGGAACTATCTTATGAACCGAACAACAACAGTACAAATATGTACCCTGGCCTCATGTAGTCGGGCTGTAAGCATAGGAGTTCCACAGGGTTCCATCTTGAGTCCTATGCTTTTCAACCTCTATGTAACACCTTTGGCCAGGGTAATCAAGTCCTATGGCTTTGAGGTTGTGTCCTTCGCTGACGACACTCAGCTGTTAATTACGTTTGGCCCTGACCCCATAGACACAATGACCCGTTTTAAAAAGTGTATGATCCATATTAACAGCTGGATGTGCAGCAAACACTTACAGCTTAATGGAAGCAAGACGGAGATCATTCTGTTTGGGAAAGCTGATGAGTACTGGTCTAGCGACTGGTGGCCCCAAACCCTAGGCCCATGTCCATCCCCCAAACAAGTAGTGCGTAACCTCAGAATAACAATTGGCAATAAGTTGTCAATGAAAAATCATGTAAACCTGGTAATAGGCACCTGTTATGGGATTTTGCGGAAACTACGCAAAATCTTCCAATGGCTTCCAATTGAATCCAGAAAACCGTTGGTACAGGGGCTTATTGTAAGTCGTATGGACTATGGTAATGCCTTATTAGCCTCTATAAACGAAGACCTCCACTCAAAACTTCAGATCTTGCAGAACACCGCTGCTAGACTTATCTTAAATCTCCCTTCTAGAGCTCCATCGGCCCCAAGCCTGAGGACTCTTCATTGGCTTCCGATAAAAAAGAGAGGTCGCTTTAAAATTCTATGTCTTGCCCATAAGAGCCTACATGGTACTGGACCAAGCTACTTAGCTAAAAAATTGAATTAGTATCATCCAAGCAGACTACTAAGATCCAGCACCAAACAACTCCTTACCCCGCGACGAATTCGCACGGCAAGAAATGGTGGTCGATCTTTTTCTTTTCTTGCACCTGCCCTCTGGAACAAGCTCCCACCCCAGCTTTTATCCATCTCTAATCACAAGCACTTCCGCAAGGAATTAAAAACCTGGCTATTCGACCATCAATAACGCTGTTACATCAGATCGTCAGTCCATACGGAGTCTCCGCAAGCGCCATGAGACCTTTTTGGTGATTTGGCGCTCAATAAGTTCCTTTGACTTTGACTTTGATGGAGATGGCCAAGGTGACATGGCCCACGTATCCTGATATGCCCCGGACCACTGAGACCTTGGACATATTGCTAACATGTGGAGGGGGGCGCAGATTGGTGTTTTTTTTTGCACAAGGCCATGAGGGCGGACTTGGGATCTCTAGCTCTTAGGGCGTGGGATGCTTGGAATGAGGATTTGCAGACGCCGTTGCTGGAAAAGGACTGGGTGAGAGCATGTACGCTAAAGCGTAAGGTGTCTTGCAATGCCCGGTTGAAGCTGCTGCATTATAACTTCTTGCAACGGGTGTATATGACCCCGGCGAAGCTCCATCGCATTGATGCCTCCCGTTCACATGAATGCCTTAGATGTCATGGTGCCTATACAGGGCTTGTGCATTTGGCGTGGGAATGCCCAGAAGTCCATCAGTACTGGATTGAGGTAGTAGCACGGCTTTGTGGGAGGGTGGGAATTGCACTGGAGGCCACGCCTGAGCAGTGCCTACTAGGGCTGGCACCGCAGCGTAAGAAGAGGAAAATGGCCAACAAGCTACAACAACTAGCGTTGGTGTTGGCTAAACGGAGGGTTGCCATCTGCTGGATGGGTGAGCGGGCCCCCTCTTTTGTAAACTGGATGAAAGGGTGGGAGAATGGTCTTTGGCGGAGTAACTGAATATGAAAGCCTGCCGCAGGGACAAAAAGTTGGATGAGGATATAGCAAGTTGGAGAGAGTTATGCAGAGAATTGTTGAATCCAACGGGGCCAGGTAGTGAACAGACAAGTGAGTCTGATGGTGATAATAGCATGCACACGTTGGTGCTGGTGTCAACCCCGAGTGTACAGGATGATGAATCTGCTGCTTAATGTCATGGAAAAATGTAAAGTGTATTCAGCTGTGCCATATGCTTGGGATTCTCATGCGTGAAATGGAAATAAGTCGATGGGTAATGTCTCGAAGGATTCTGTATATGACCGCTCAATTTGTTGTGAAGTTTATAAATAAAGTTTAAAAAAAAAGCTATCAAGCAGATGCTTTGACAATAAGATTTGATTAAATGTACCCATGGGCCAAACCTACAGTGAAACAGGTTCCGTGGGCAACATATCTCAGAGGGGTTTTTATAGATGTTTACTGGACAATGGCGAGGAATTGCAAACTCTTTTAATTCTGATCTTAAAAAACCTCTGCCTAGAATAAAGGACTAGAATAGATTCCTAAGGTATAATCTCACTTGTATTTTAAAAGCCCCTAGGAAAATTAAGGCATTTAGCCAACTGAAGAAGAGATATGGAAAACCCAATAAGGAACAAACAATTCTCATGTACTTTTCTGTGAAAAGGGCTCAGTGCTCTATCGATCCTCGGGGATCACACTGAGCCTACCTGAAACCTATAACAGCCACAAAAATGAACTAGACAGTCTGAAACTCAACACGCAGATAATCCCAGAAGCTGGACATATTCAGAATAAGAACGCATTATCATTTATTTCCCTGTCTTCACATGTGCTGTGCACACAGTGAGAGAGAAGTGTAGAACAGTCAAGACTACACTGGCATACTTAAGAGTGTGCTTGGATCACATGAAATATGCTGACTGGGCAGGAAGACAAGCCTTCTCAATACATGCACTCAGGACCTGGAGTAACAGTGCCTCGCATATTGACCTTGCTGCATCATTCCTGCTGTTCTACAAAGTAGTAAAGACCCATCAAACGAGTTACTTACCTTCGGTAACGATGTATCTGGTAAAGACACAGTCTAGCCGCAGATTCCTTAACGTAGATAATATCCCCAGGCGTCAGACTGGATCCGGAAAACGTCGTCCACGGAAGTGACGTCAATGGAGCTATATAAGTCGTCCCCCCCTCCCCCCCCCCGGCGCGCTGACGTCAGTTTTTTACTGTGAAACTTTTCCGCGCCACAACAAAAACTGTGAGAGTACGGGAACAGTGTGCCAAAAAAGATCAAAAATCTTGGAAACAACAACGACAAGAAATCACAGATTGATGAGAAACATCACCATGTTGATGAAATGAATGGCATGACAAACGAAGGACAGTTTGCAACCACAGGATTGAACTGTATGAAAGACAGTCTGTAACCACAGGATGTAACTGCAAAAGAGAACAAGACTGGAACAACATGGCTTATGGCAAGTGACCACAAGTGTGCAACAACAGAGAATGTGCACCACACCCCCCATAATGAGCTATGGACTGTAGCATAGACAAATAGAGCCCCAACCCAATCGACTGCAGCACAGACAAGCAGACCCCAAGTAATGGGGAGAAACAGACGAGGGCGGAGGGAGGGTAGAATAACATGAGAATCCCTACGCCGGAAGAACCAGGGTGGAGGAGCATGGAAGGGCACATAACCTAGCCACCCAAAAACGAGAATGGGTGGAGAGCCAACGTGCTAAAACAGAATGATACATCCTGCCCCTGAGGGAGGTGAACCAGAGCACCCCTCAGGAAGACCAAGGACACCTGTAAGGAGGCAAGTGGGTAGAACCCAACCTGGGAAGGTTCTCGCAGAACGGGGAGGATGGGCGGGCGTTAAGGAATCTGCGGCTAGACTGTGTCTCTACCAGATACATTGTTACTGAAGGTAAGTAACTCGTTCATCTGATAGAGACATCTAGCCGCAGATTCCTTAACTTAGAATAGATACCAAAGCTATACCCCATTGGAGGAGGGTCTGCGACTGAAAGCCACCAAGTTCCCAAGGGAAGTAATCCGTCAATAGCATTGACTAGAACAATTTGGGGACAGCAATGCCAGCGTGGCTGACACCAGACCCATGAGCTCAGGGTGGAAGCATGAGCAAGGGAAGCACGGTATCACAATCCGTCAGAGGACGGTACGAGTCCACGTTCGTCCAGAAAGGGACGAAATGAAATCACAGAACCAGAATGGTCAGTGCATAATGGCAGAATGCCATAAACTTCTGCAAAAAGAAGTTAAACTGAGGATAGGATCCCAGGATCCGCAAGAGACAAAGTCCCAGAGAAGGGACTAAACAGTATGACAGAGGCAGAACATACAAATTGAGCGTGCACAACAGCGGATGCCCAAAAAATGACATGTCAGGGGCAGATGTCATCATGCCGAGACATACAAACTATGACTACCAGGAGATACATAGATGTGGATTACAAGAATACACGTAAGCAGACATTGTGTACCGTAAGAACCACACCACACAAATACACAAGCCCAATGAAATGTAACATCAACAGCATGTGCACGTCGGCAGAGAAAGACTGGCGCATCACCAGGTAGTCAACCAGCCAACCGTACCCAAAGGTTCAATGACCAAAGGTCACTGGCGAGCCGGACACACACAGAAACTATCTCCCATGAGGGAGAGAGAGAGAGATAGAGAGGGAATCTGGGACAATCCCCAGAAACCACAGCAGGGAAAAACCCCGTATGCTTGCCCTCTCGTGTGAGTACACCTCATGACATATACAGAGCATATAGAAATACATGAAAAGTCATGAAAGTGACAACCAAGGGGAAACTCGAAGAGCAGCCCTAGAGAATAGAAGGTCGCACAAGTGGTACCAACTGCATCAATGTGAAACACAGCAGGATATACGATGTCCATCCACTAAAAAGGGGCGACACCAACCCCCCGATCGGGGAAGGAAAGACTGAGCTTCCGTGATACAGGCGGGGACCCTGACCACCACATTAATGAAGAAGAAGGAGTCAGTAATACCCAGACATAGAGTGTCAGAAAAAGTATACACACAGAGACTGGATGATGCCAGAGATCACCCGGAGACAGAATACGTCGAATGAAAAGCGCAGCAGAGGCCAGGAGGAGAAACACCTGAGCAGTGTGAGGCAACGAACAGAAGAACTTGAGCCCCGGCCGGGGAAGGGCAGAGGGAAGCAAAGGGCACAAGTCAACACGCAGCAGAGACCTGACTGGCGAAGACTCCACTGCCCCTAGGCAAACCCCAGACAGGGTGTGAGCCATGCGAAAAGCCCAAGCCCTACCCAACACCAGGGAAGAAGACAATACCACAGGAAGAGAATGCGGCCAAGACAGTGGCGCAAGGAATACTACGGGCCCCCCGTGACAGCGCACACACCCAGTGTGGATCCACATGTGGTGCCCGCATAGAACACAAAGAAACCGTTCTGGAGGAGAACGGAACAATGCGCCCACATGGACCCGTACTCACGCCGAAGACAGCCAACGTTGCCAGGGGCATAACGAAGGCTGAAAGAGTAGCCAAAGGCCAGACAGGGGGACATGAAACCCCCTGGGGCGAGCCGGATATGGCAGAACCCCAACTATACACTGGAGCAGGCTGCATCCACAGATGCAGGAAAGTGCTACGGAACAACCGTAGGCTGCAACACAGAAGCTCCAGGAGAGGGCCACGCCAGTCCGTGGTTCTCCTCAGAGGAGGCGTCCTACCACAGCAGGAAGACGGAACGAAGTGAGAAGCCTACAGTATAACCCATAGGAAGAGTCCACGGAGGGACAGAAAATATACGAAGAAGACTCCACGGGAGCCTACAAAACTTCCTGGGCAAGGAAGAGCAGCTACATTATAACTAACAAATACCCCACATAGGGTACGTCACATCCCTATAAAAAGCAAGGGACACCTCTTGAGACAAGCTCATAGGCAGAGGTAAAAAAGAAATGTATAACAGCTGGCCCAGCTGTACCAAAGAAAGGGAAAAAACACGGCTGATCAGCCATACAACCCGTCTGGGAAATAACGTCTTGAACCCAGAGAGGGAACTCAGAAAAGCAGTGACAATACTGCATACAAAATCAAAAGTCCGCCATAACGACTAAAAACCATGGAAGTCATGGGAACCCAGACATGAGGCGCTGGACCACCGAGTCGGCATGCCCGTCAAACAAATTGACCCCATCAAAGGGCAGATCCCTGAGTCGCTCCCGAACATTCTCCGGGAAGCTGCCATCGCGTAGCCACGCAGAGCAACTGACCTGGCCATAGCACGACCCACGGAGTCAGTGGTGTCCATGGCCGACCGGATGGAAAACTGCGCCATGTTGCGGCCATCTTGAATAAGCTGGTCCAGGTCAGCCCGAGGGCCCTCCGGCAAAGAGGGAAGGAGTTGCTCGACTGAGTCCCAAAGGGCAAAAGTAGCCCGAGCAAACACGCAGGACGTGTTCAGGGACCGAAGACTCGAGCTGGTGGACGCAAAGACATTGCGGCCACACGACTCCAACCACCTAGACTCCCGAGTGGGAGGAAGCAACGGAGGAGGAGAGGAAGGGAGCGCTGCCTGGACCACAAGTCCTTGAGCCCTAGGATGGAGGGACAAACAGGCAGGGTCATCTGGAGCCGGGCGATGGCGATGTGCAATAGCACGACTCACGGGGTCCCCGATGAGGGCCTGGCCCAAGTCCCCAGAAGGACATCATGTAATGACCCGCCAAAAGGCAACAAGGGCTCCACGTCCACCGTGCCCTGGTGGAGAAGATCCAACAAAGGATCCGAAGGCAGGGAGACAGAGGGCGGTTGCATCTGCAAGATATCCGCAGCCCTGCGAACCGCCCTCGCAAACGCTGGGCCAGCCTCCGTGGCCATCCGAGGCGGTGACAGCAAGTCATCCGTAGGGGATGGCTGCAGGCTAATCCATCCACCAAACGACAGAGGCTCCGCAGAATGACGAGCCGGCCAGTGCCCCATGGGCACCTGCTCTGTGTAGTAGTGAAACAACCCTGGGGGTGGAGAACCCTCTGGGGTCACGTCCTCTACTGACAAAGGAACAGCTGGGGACGGAACCGGCGTCGACCGATGTCGAGACGGCGTCGGATCGACGACCCTCGAAGAGGCCTCGTCCACCTGGCGTCGGACCGGCGTCGACTCGACCTCCACCGAGGTGGGAACCTGCGGGGAGGAATGCCATCGACAAGGAGTTGAGCTCCGCGCTGCAGCCGCATCCAGCGACGACGCAGGGAGCCCCACAGGGCTGTGAGAAGACCCTGCAGGAGGGCCAGACGTCAGAGTGGGATGCCCCTCCAGGCCGTGTCCCGACGTCGCAGCTAATCCGGAACAGGAGTCAAGGCACCCGGTCGGCGCCGAGGGCGAACCCGCCGGCGAGCCCCCGACCTGAGTCCCTACCCCCACTGCGGGGCCCGAAGGCGCGCCAGGGAGAGTGGGTGACCCAAAAATGGCCTGCAGGGCCCTGGAATAGGCCTCCATCTGGGTCCGAGTCGCCTCATCACCAGGAAATGGTGGGTAGGCAGGGGTCGACTCCTGAGGGCCCGTGTCCGGTGAAGACCGGGAGCAGCGGGCCCTGACGTCACGCTTCCGCGAGGTCGACGACATCCCTGACTTCTTCCGGTGCTTACCTGAGGCAGGCGAGCGACGTCCGCGGGAACGACTCCGGGACCTGTCCCGAACAGGAACATCAGCGTGGGATGAAGAACTGCGCTGCTTGGACCCCTCCGCTGGAGACGGAGGCCGGCGCCGTGAGGATTCTTACCGGGACAACCGGGCGGACATCAACTTCATCCGTCGTTCCCGCAGGGACTTCGGCTTCAGCTGCCGGCAGGTGCTGCACTCCGTGGAGTCGTGGTGCTCACCCAAGCACCACATACAGATCTCGTGTGGATCCGTCGCCGACATCTGCCACGTACAGGTCTCACATGACTTGAAGCCCGCAGGCATCGGCACACTGTTACAGATGCGAAAAGGCATCGAGAAGGCCTGAAAACCAAAACAGGCTAGAGGAACTGCTTCTCTCGGATCCGCGTTGGGACGCGGAAAAGAAGAAAACTGACGTCAGTGAGCCGGGGGGGACTTATATGGCTCCATTGACGTCCCTTCCATGGACGACGTCAGAACGGCGCCGGGCGACGCCGTCCCCCGGCGCGCAGAGGTACTGCTGGGGAAAAAGGTTTTCCGGATCCAGTCTGACGCCTGGGGATATTCTAAGTTAAGGAATCTGCGGCTAGATGTCTCTATCAGATTCTTTAAGCAGCACCTTATCAATTAATTACAAGCACCTAGTACAATGGTGAAATGCATAAAGATTATACAAAACAAAATTACAAGCAAATAACCAAGCTCCTTCTGTGCTAGCCCAGCAATAAAAGAACCCACCCTCCTGTTATATATAATCCTGTGAATTTTTCTCTTTCACTCTTCTCCCGAATGAGGTTTGTGGCCCTTTCCATAAACAGATACAGTTCTCCAAATCTCCCAAAATGTGTCTGTATTAAAGTAGTACTAACATTCATACAATGGATGATGAATTCACTTTTTACATGCTTTTTGAGAAAGGAATTTTGGACTGAGACCAGCAGTTGTAAAAAATCTGATGGATGGATAAATAATAGTGTGCTGCACAGCAATATTGAATCAGGCAGGATGGTGCATCTCAATGGTCTGCAAGGGTTTGGCATAACCTTTTGGCTGAACAAGATAGGCAGGCAGAGGTAATGAGTCAGGAATGCAGTTCTTATGCTGAGGCGGTTGCGATGTAGGCTGGCGACGGATAAATCCGCAAACTGTTATAAAAGAACTACTTAAGAGGAACACATTTCTCATCTAAGGCAGGCCACAATGGTTTAATCTATTTAAACAAGTCAGGCATGCGTGGCCCATGCGCTTCAATGTGTGTACAATATAGGAGAGGAAGTGTCTTGCTGAGAGGAATGGCATATGATGAAATGGCACAGAACTAGAACAAACGATATGGAAGTGGGATTTGTGTGAAATACGAGTTTTTCATGAGAAAGGGTGGTTAGCTATTAAGAGACTTGTAAACTCAATGTTATTGGCAGAGAACACCACACATAAGTCAGCACACCTAACTTGATTAAATATGGTTTATACCGCATTACAAGTCTGAATTGCACCTTAGGGGAACAGGACATAATAGAATAATAATGAAAATGGTTTTGGGAATCTGCCCAATAATGCTCCAAATTATTAAGACTTCGGAAATGTATAGAATGCAGAAAAGTTGTGCACCTGAATGTAAAAGAATGAAGAAAAAGGTGGGCTGCATCATGTGTTATGGAGAGGGATCTAAGTGGAACTTCAACAGCAACACTAACAGTCACGGAGAAACTCTTGAGGAGGTGAATTATATGGGTAGCTGAGGACAATGCTCATCAGAGCGGTGCATTTGAGGAAGAATAATATAAGGACGGCAGGCCTGCCAGAGAAAAACAGAAGGTTGCGTTATAGGCTAAACTCAAAGAAAATGATTGAGGAGATTCTGAATCCACTGGCTCTATCGAATGTCTTTTTGAAAAGGTTCATATAAATCATCACAAATATCTCCTTGCTCCTGCCCAGAGCCGCTGTTGCAAATTTGCCCAGAACTGCCGTCGTTCAGCGGTAGCAAAGAGAAAGGTGGCCATTGTACAAGTATAGTCCAGGACTCTTCTTTTCTCAATTTCACTCAACATGTACAAAAACTGAGTAAATTGTTTAAGGTAGTAAAAAAGTGCACCTGTGAGATCACATTTCATAATACTGCTCCTCCTGTCTAAGCTTCATGTGCTTGATGGAGAAAAAGTGTTTTTTACTTGCTTGCGTAATGCCTAGTAATGAGCAGGCAGAGCATGGGATCCTTGTAGGCAGATACAGAAATCAAGGCCATTGAGAAAGGGGACTAGATCCACTAGGTGGAGCAGAATA
Organism: Calotriton arnoldi; assembly: GCA_963921515.1. NCBI lineage: Eukaryota > Metazoa > Chordata > Amphibia > Caudata > Salamandridae > Calotriton > Calotriton arnoldi. The sequence continues at coordinate 1,834,978 of CAWUFW010002626.1, forward strand.
GATGGCACGTAGGTGAGCCAAAAGTGGTCTGCAGCTAATTGAGTGACAGAGTAGAACTTAACAGGTGGGTGAGAATTAATCAAATGTTACTGAGGCAAAAAAACATGTTTGCATTTTGTTTGTTTCCTACGAGCATGTGGGAAAATAGTACTTGTGTTATGAACCCCAATGTACCCTAATATAGGCCTAGGTAATTACACAACCTTTTACCTACATCTGTCCTACCATTGTTTTACATAACGGGTCTGGTGCTGACCTTTTACCTAGTTAGGTGCTACATGACTGCTCGGTGGATTAAACTTAAGTTAAACTTAAGGTAGGATTTTGTCTTAAGACCAAAACTTAAGACAAACTTAAGACAAAATCGTAACTTTACTACTCTTAAAGTTAGGATTTTGTCTCAGATTACTTTTGTGAATCGGGCCCAGTGTCGTCCATTCTTTTACATCAGGTAATGGGGTTGGCTCTATCCTAAGGGGATTCTTGGCTATACACCTACATACATGCTAGGTACACTTGGGTACATCTAGTTAGGGTTTGCATCGTAAGAGTACGCACTATTACTATCATGTAACTATATGCCTGCATATATCCATTGTTTTAGCACTATGGTAGAATTCTACCTTTTCTTTACTCTGCTGGTGCTCTTAGTCGTATATATATATGTTTCTGTCTAATGGTTGTCACAGCACATGTATTTTAAACTAGAATGACGCTGGTTCAATAAATGCTTATTGAAAACGTCCCCACCATTTGTTCTGTGTATCTCTCTGAGGGGAAACATCGGTTACATCGCGGTCTTCACACCGCAATACCTTTACAACGCGGGCATTACAACGCAAGTCATTACAATGACTTGCGCTGGATGGCGCTCTAAGCTAAGGAATAGTATGATTTACTATTCCAACACCTTCCCTACTGTAACGTAGGCTGGAGTTGGAATAGTAAATCATACTATTCCTAAGTCCAGCGCCCTCCAGCGCAAGTCGTTGTAAAGACTTGCGTTGTAATGCCTGCGTTGTAAAGGTATTGCGGTGTGAACACCGCGATGTAACATCGTATATTCCTCTCTGAGGCGAAGTGAGCACGAGTGACTATGCGAAAAGTACTGTACTGTTTCCACGATCCCTGTGGGGTCAGGGTTGTCATGTTCGATAGTTGCCAGAAGATATTCGCTCCTAGGTAAGAGGGGCTGGTAGTGGCACTGTGAGCTAGCTGGACTAACATATCCTTTGGGGGTGTCTGGAATCAGTCTGGACACCAATCCCTCAGTTTATGTTGTCTAAACGCGCAGATCCTATATATATTTGTAGGAACTACACGACATTTGATCTGCACTTTTGGGGATGTATCGTAATGCAAATATCTGAACTTGAGACAATATATATCTTCAAGGTACATGAATGTCGAGTTAATAAAAGCAAATCTATTCGTACCTACTATTTACTCTTACCCACATGATATGAAGGTAGTCAATATTATAGATAAAACACTTTGATTGGCCTATATAAAAAGGTCAATATTATGTAATACACACACACACACACACACACCATTTCTTTGCCATGTTTCAGGCTCCTTCTCCTTCAGGAGCTCACATTAAAAGCCCATTGTCAGCCCTGTCTCACATAACACGCACAAGAGGATGGGGACCTCTGTTTTTGCAGGCCCATGTCCTACCTGGTCTGCCCCTTTTGGGGATTTCACTCAACTAATCCTGCTTCTCAATTTCGGATGAAGAAGGTTAATGCATTGGGGTCCTATTTTACTTCCTCCTGCAACTCTGTGATCTGCCCTCGAATTCCCCTAAACCTGCCTGAAGCTCTGCACTTCCCTCCTCTGCTTAAGTCCTATAGTTCGCTTTGTCTCAAGTACCAAAGGGAGTGATGATCTGGGGGTCTTCACACCACCACACAGGTGGGATGGGTTCACGTCGGCCTCTCCTGTGCTCACCTCGGCTCACTTCTAAATAAGGAGACCAGATATCCTCCCAAACTCCAAGTAGAAATGTTTAATTTGTGAGACAGAATGGAATGCAAAAGGAAAAAAGTCCACCAACCCACAAGTATCAGTTACAATGCATATAAAAAGATTACCACATATTTATCATTTACGGTGAAATGTTAAATTGACAATGAACATTAACTTACTTGCTCAAGAGGAATGACACTGTCATTTTCACCAAAAATAAACAATGTGGGTTTTTTCAAAGCACATCGATCATCAGAATCTTTGATTATTCCTGAAAAATATAGAACATCTAAACATGTAAAAATAAGAATTTTCTAATTTACCAAAATACAATTTTCAGAAGATCCAGTAGAGAGAGACATTGGTTCACCAAAAGGCCAAGGTTAGCAGAAATGATATCACAACACCTTTTGTCCTGAGCATGAGATCATAGAAAATGGCCTATTACCTCTGATGATGTCAAAAAGGTGATTCAATGTGACCTCTGGACAGATATCTAACAAGGACTTTTTTTTTTTAAAGAAAGGCTGATTTCTTGAAGATTACTAAAGAGACACATTGAAGTATTTGGTACAGATTTCTGTGAGAGAACAGATCTACATGACGACCACACACTTTCTCTGCTTGTGGCTCTGGTCAATATACCCCTATACGGTACCTCTGCTAAAACAGTGCTTAAGACGAAGAACTAGAAGTATAAATAACATACAATGTGAGCAAATACTTTCTTGCATTTTATTTATAAAACTAATAAATACACCCAACCTAGAGCCGAAGGAACGCAGCATTGAACTCTAAGAAGAGATAGATGGCCTGCTGTAAGGAAGAGACCTTGTGAGCAGCCCCATAGATGAACACTGGAACCCCACTTAGAGAAACACCTTTTCCAGTCCAGTGCAGTAATTCCACCTGGAAAAGGTGGTGAGTAGAGGCAATCGCGGGATGCGATCGCCCATACTACTGCTGCACCAAAGACACAGCGCCTCAATTGAAAACTCTTGTGACCGGAGAGTATGAAGGGCGTTCCTCAGGGTATCCTCTTCAACTCTAGGTGACCACTGAATTGTCCGCCAATCCTGGCGTAGCATAGCCTTCCCTTTCTAAGGGTTCTCACCTGCCTCTTTTTAAGCCCCACCCTCCTCTTCCTTTTTGGGGGCATCAACACAGGGTGCTTTGATCTCAGTGCCAGAGGCAGTGAGGAGATTACCAATACAACTGCAAAGTGTGAGGCACAATTGTCTTGAAAGACTTAATCAAACAGTTGAATGTGGAAGCCCTGGAGGGAGAAGACTTTCTTGAGATGTTGGGTCTCCCTTCTCCGAGGACAGGTGTGGCCCAGACTAACCCCCTGAGGCCAACCAGCACCAGGACACTCTTTCTGAGTAGCTGTGCGCTTTATAAATGCTCATTCATTCATTCACTTGGTGCCTTTCAAAAGTAACAGTGCAGAGATACCCTTAATGGCCAAATCACCAGTGTGATAAACTGCGGGCCATTATCATATGATGGCGAAAGATAAACTAAACCAGACACCGCAGCAATCTAAAATCTATAACTTTGCGAAACCAACTGTTGCAGATGACCACAGACTACAGACACTGTAGTAATTCTTCAAACAACTAAGTGCACTCACTAAGGACATGATTTGCTTAGTGAGTTGGGATCAAATGTGATCCTGCTTAGGTAGCACTTAAGCAATATTGTTGAGTGAATCTAGGAACTGGAAGATGTACTACAAGAACTGAAAATAAGAGGTGGGTAAACCAAAACCCTTTGGAACGAGTGGAGGATGTGGAGGGAAGAACTTGCCATAGCAAGCTACATCTATGGGGCTTCCCAGAAGGGACAGAGGGAACCCAGCCACAACAGTTCTTGCACTACTGGTTCAATCCTGGATGCTGGGGATAAAACTCTCCTCTTACTTCATCACTGAACAAGCCAACCAGGCCTTTGACCCAGAGACCTTGCCCAAGCACCACCAAGGCTGCTCACTGCCAGGATACCAAATCACAAAGACCAAGATTCCATCCAACAAGTGGCATTCAAGAAAGGCACCATCATTTTCAGCTCAACTCGAAAACCTATATTTCCAAACTGCACAAGACTTGTTGACCAGCACAGAAAATCATCGGAGAGACTCATATAAAAGCTAAGAGCAGTGTACCCTGACTATAGACTCATACGCCCAGCATAACTCAAAGTCCTACTACACTCTAAGGCACACTTTTTTGACACTATAGAGGTGGCCTCTCACTGGATGGTTGAACAAAAGATACTAGGGAGAGACATATGACCCAAGGGAGAACCTGCAGACTTGGCAGAATCAATGATAAGCAGGCCAGGATAGAAAGAGAGAAACAACAGATGCCACAGGAGGTCCAGTTCTTGAGTTGAACCAGGAAGCAGTTGCACCGTATCTCAGACTCAGACTTGAGTCTCGATAACGCAGACCAAGAAACCCCCGACCCCACCTGACTAAGCAATGCTGAGAACATAAGACTCAGTTAGACAAATAAACAAGGGGGTTCCTTTGCGACTGATCATGTCACTCTCTATGGCTCTGCCTATAAACAAGGCTGACCTGTCCCCGTTGGAGAGAGTGGGTGCTGTCTGCCTTGGGCCTCATCTTGTCAGATATATACCCCTAGCATGCCTACATTCCTTCAACCATGGAGATAAAATCCTAAATGTTACTATGACTTCGGAGTTAAGTAAAAACTAATCATGGTCACTAAGGGCGAATCAGCTGTTTTAGAATTCCTTTGCTACTGCCCCTATTGTCATTAGTCTTCAGTCTCCTTTACTTTTCCCAGACAGCACAGAAAAGTTTTTAGTTTTTTTTCTTGTTATGGGGAACATCAATGAGACAAGTTACTTCTACAGGTTTGTAGATTTTTTTATGTGCACCAGCGGACAGATACTCCATGTGTAGGTTGGGGAGGGGTACTGAGAAAATGAATGGATGTTATGTTTTTTATTTTATAGTTTGTATGATCGGGATAGATGGGAGATGGGACATGTTCATGGTACAGTGGCTACTAACATATCCACCTAAGATTGTCCAGTGACAGAGAACATACCCAACATAGGGGCCGATTCCGATTCGGGCCGGAAAACGTACCGACCGACTCGGTACGGGAATTTAGTCCGACCGACTCGGACCGGCGCCGCACGACCCGGGTAGTACGATGAAATGCATGTGAAATCCGACAGAATCGGACGGAATACAAAACGACCGACCGAGCCGGACGGAAACAAGGCATCCGGCCGGGAAATCACGCGAAACGAACCGACAGACACGTACTCGGATTGAACCCGAACGAAACGTACCCGCGAACTCCGACCCGCGTAGTACGATGCTGTGCGTGTAAAACACGACCGACTCGCCCGGAGCACAAGCCGTACGACCGACACGCATACAAAACCCAGCCGAAGCAACCCAATACTACGCGACCGACTCGTACGCCGCATATGAAACCTAGCTGACACACAGCGGGAACGAGTCGGACAAGATCGCACCAGACAACTGCAGCGTCCTACTCGGACACAAGAACGACTCCTACATGCACCAAAAACACCAAGGAATTATTTTTTTTAAAAAGGGCCAAACAAGCAACCACTAAGCCAATAAATACAGGGAGGAAAAAAAAATGGAACAAGGACACACCTCCAACTCCACCTATCCCGACCATGATCCCTTGCAAATTCCACTGACCTGCCAGACAGAACACCATCACACAGCAACCACAGAAACACTCACAGCTCATACATCACACAAGCCACACGCCATTACCACACCTACAAATAGCACCCTCACACACACCCAGCTAAACCTACACTCACACACCCCCACTTGCACACACACACACATCAATCACCACCACCACCCATCACCATGCCCCCAAAGAAGAACCATAAGTTCCTAGATTGTGAATTGGAAGTCCTGGTAGACGAGATCCTGAGGGTAGAGCCACAGTTGTTTGGTACATTGGTACAACAGACCCCCATGTCGCAGAAAACCAAGATGTGGGCGAGGATTGTCGACAGGGTCAACGCACAATCACCATGTTTGCGCACAAAGGAAGACATCCAGAACAGGTGGTATGATGTGCGCAGGAGGGTCAGGGAACTACTCAAAAAGGACTACCTCCTCAGCCAGCACACCGGCAGTGGCCCTCTTGCAAAACCAGTATACCTCAGGCCCTGGGAGGAGAAGGTGCGGGCCATCCTACTACCAGTGAGCGTATACGGACTAACAGACATCCCAGAGCCTGGTGAATACACAACTAATATACACAATATGGTGTGACTACACACACACATCACAGTCAAGGGGGTAGGCAAACCATGCACACTTAGCAAATACACACCAACCAAAAGATATCCATCCCAAGATGTGAATGCTAGTCAGACAAACACAATACCTGCCATCCCATAGTGATATGTAACTGTGTCATGACATCTACAAACCTAACAACAAATACAGCAAGGCAGTGGCACAAATAGAACCAACAAATACTCCCAGATATTTACCCACCACTAGAAGACCACCTCACAGGGAAGCTCACTGAAAGGAAGGAATTCTGTGTATGCTGGTCAAGTCAGTGTAGCCAATAGCATGATGGGAGTGGTAGTCACAGATATTGGTCACACCCACAATTGGCCCATCAACACCACTCTGAACCATGCTCACATCACAGGGAGTGGAAAACAACTGACAAGATGCCTGACACTGGCTACTGCTGTGGGGAGCACAAGGCCCTGCTGGGAACTGGGCACCAACAAACAACAGGAACACACTGTCAGCCATCTTCCCATTGCTGTCACACTCACACACACTGAAGTCCACTCAAAAGGAAGGAAGGATGGGCATGCTGGGAAGGGGGGGTGTAGGCAATAGCATGATGGGAGTGGTAGTCACAGATCAACATCTCACACCCACATGGCCCAGCAAGTTAGCACTGAAGCATGCACACCTCACAGGGAGTCAAAAGCCACTTCAAAGATGTCTGACACTGGCCACAACTGTGGGGAGCACAAGGCCCTGCTTGGAACTGGGCACCAACAAACAACAGGACCACACTGTCAGCCATCTTGCCATTGCTGTCACACTCACACACACTGAAGTCCATCCAAAAGGAAGGAAGGATGGGCATGCTGGGAAGGGGGGTGGAGGCAATAGCAGGATGGGAGTTGTAGGCACAGATATTGGTCACACCCACAATTGGCCCATCAACACCACTCTGAACCATGCTCACATCACAGGGAGTGGAAAACAAATGACAAGATGGCTGACACTGGCTACTGCTGTGGGGAGCACAAGGCCCTGCTGGGAACTGGGCACCAACAAACAACAGGAACACACTGTCAGCCATCTTCCCATTGCTGTCACACTCACACACACTGAAGTCCACTCAAAAGGAAGGAAGGATGGGCATGCTGGGAAGGGGGGGTGTAGGCAATAGCATGATGGGAGTGGTAGTCACAGATCAACATCTCACACCCACATGGCCCAGCAAGTTAGCACTGAAGCATGCACACCTCACAGGGAGTCAAAAGCCACTTCAAAGATGTCTGACACTGGCCACAGCTGTGGGGAGCACAAGGCCCTGCTTGGAACTGGGCACCAACAAACAACAGGACCACACTGTCAGCCATCTTGCCATTGCTGTCACACTCACACACACTGAAGTCCATCCAAAAGGAAGGAAGGATGGGCATGCTGGGAAGGGGGTGGAGGCAATAGCAGGATGGGAGTTGTAGGCACAGATATTGGTCACACCCACAATTGGCCCATCAACACCACTCTGAACCATGCTCACATCACAGGGAGTGGAAAACAAATGACAAGATGGCTGACACTGGGTACTGCTGTGGGGAGCACAAGGCCCTGCTGGGAACTGTGCAACAACCAACAGCAGGACACCACTGACTGACATCCTGAAAGACAACTTGCACTCCCTGCAATGGAAGCACTTTCCATGGTGGGATATCTGGCTGGGTGGGAAGGAGGACTCACAGCTATGACCATAGTTACAAGGACCTCCCCTCACACACCCCCTCAACACTAACTCCACATAACCCACCTGGGAGAATGCAATGCCTCACATCCTAACTGAAGATCCCACAAAGAACCACCACCCTGGGTCATGCTGTGTGAAGCACAGGGACACTCTTGGGACTTGTAGCCAAACAACTGCCAGGACAACACTCCCAGCGATCCTGTCAGCACAGGCACCCCACCCCACAGGGAAGCAGAGTCAAAAGGAAGGAAGGATGGGCATGCTGGGAAGGGGGGTGGAGGCAATAGCATGATGGGAGTTGTAGGAACAGATATTGCTCACCCTCACAATTGGCCCATCAACACCACTCTCAACCATGCTCACATCACAGGGAGTGGAAAACAACTGACAAGATGGCTGACACTGGCTACTGCTGTGGGGAGCACAAGGCCCTGCTGGGAACTGGGCACCAACAAACAACAGGAACACACTGTCAGCCATCTTGCCATTGCTGTCACACTCACACACACTGAAGTCCACTCAAAAGGAAGGAAGGATGGGCATGCTGGGAAGGGGGTGTAGGCAATAGCATGATGGGAGTGGTAGTCACAGATCAACATCTCACACCCACATGGCCCAGCAAGTTAGCACTGATGCATGCACACCTCACAGGGAGTCAAAAGCCACTTCAAAGATGTCTGACACTGGCCACAGCTGTGGGGAGCACAAGGCCCTGCTGGGAACTGGGCACCAACAAACAACAGGACCACACTGTCAGCCATCTTGCCATTGCTGTCACACTCACACACACTGAAGTCCATCCAAAAGGAAGGAAGGATGGGCATGCTGGGAAGGGGGTGGAGGCAATAGCAGGATGGGAGTTGTAGGCACAGATATTGGTCACACCCACAATTGGCCCATCAACACCACTCTCAACCATGCTCACATCACAGGGAGTGGAAAACAACTGACAAGATGGCTGACACTGGGTACTGCTGTGGGGAGCACAAGGCCCTGCTGGGAACTGTGCAACAACCAACAGCAGGACACCACTGACTGACATCCTGAAAGACAACTTGCACTCCCTGCAATGGAAGCACGTTCCATGGTGGGATATCTGGCTGGGTGGGAAGGAGGACTCACAGCTATGACCATAGTTACAAGGACCTCCCCTCACACACCCCCTCAACACTAACTCCACATAACCCACCTGGGAGAATGCAATGCCTCACATCCTAACTGAAGATCCCACAAAGAACCACCACCCTGGGTCATGCTGTGTGAAGCACAGGGACACTCTTGGGACTTGTAGCCAAACAACTGCCAGGACAACACTCCCAGCCATCCTGTCAGCACAGGCACCCCACCCCACAGGGAAGCAGAGACAAAAGGAAGGAAGGATGGCCATGCTGGGAAGGGGGGTGGAGGCAATAGCATGATGGGAGTTGTAGGCACAGATATTGCTCACCCTCACAATTGGCCCATCAACACCACTCTCAACCATGCTCACATCACAGGGAGTGGAAAACAACTGACAAGATGGCTGACACTGGCTACTGCTGTGGGGAGCACAAGGCCCTGCTGGGAACTGGGCACCAACAAACAACAGGAACACACTGTCAGCCATCTTGCCATTGCTGTCACACTCACACACACTGGTCCATCCAAAAGGAAGGAAGGATGGGCATGCTGGGAAGTGGGGTGGAGGCAATAGCAGGATGGGAGTTGTAGGCACAGTTATTGGTCACACCCACAATTGGCCCATCAACACCACTCTCAACCATGCTCACATCACAGGGAGTGGAAAAGGACTCACAAGATGGCTGACACTGGGTACTGCTGGGGGAGCACAAGGCCCTGCTGGGAACTGTGCAACAACCAACAGCAGGACACCACTGACTGACATCCTGAAAGACAACTTGCACTCCCTGCAATGGAAGCACGCTTCATGGTGGGATAACTGGGCTGGGGGAGAAGGAGGCCTGGATGGCAACCAAATACCACCAATGCTGGTCATGCACACACCTCAACATACACATTGACATGCCACAGGTTGGCAGGACAATGTGCTACACCAATATCACTCTCTGACTGTCACAATTTAGGAGAATGCAATGTCCTGGCCCACATCCAGAGGTACAGTCACAACTGTCAGGTGTTTGAACAATTGATGCCAGTAGAAACATAACATACAATCTGTGTCTCTCCCCAAAACAGGTGATGATGGGGACACAGCAGCAGACGAGGAGGAGTCCCTGTCCCAGGCTCCGGGGAACACTGAGCTCACTGGTGTGGATCAGCCTCTGCACTCCTCGGATGGCGAAGAACCAGCTGGACCCTCCGGTGTGAGTCATCATGCAGCACCAGCAGGACCAACATCTGCACCCCCTGCACCCACCCCTCCAACAACTGCCAACACATAGGCCACCCCTGCCAACACGGACAGACCAAGGACCACAGATGACAACAGCGCAGGGACCCAGGCCCAAACTGGAGCTGGTGACAACGAGCCCAGGAACAACACCCAAGTGGGCACACGGTCACCTGTGCGTGCCACCGCAGGTCCTGCACGTGTCGCCAGGGGTGGTAGACATAGGTCGCTCTTTGCAGAGGGGTCTGGACTGCATGATGACCCACAACTGGCACGCATCGCGGATGCGTACCAGACTAGCACCGGAGAGGTCAGCCAGGTAGTGGGGATCCTCAAGGACATACAACAGCAGCAGGCTGCCCATCATGCCCGCTTGGACTCCCACATGTCCCGTGTCGACACACACATGTCACATGTCGAGACACACATGTCACGTGTCGAGACACACATGTCTGGTATGGAGTCCAAGTGGGACACATTGGAACAACTGACAGCGGTGCATAGGGACATACTCACATGCCTCCGCCAGATCAGCACTAACATGGCCTCACCTCCCTGTGTGCCCACAACAACTGCTGCTGAAACAACTGCAAATGCCACAGGGAGGGAGGAGGACTCTGGCAGAGAGTCCCCTGCACCGCCGCAGCGTGCACCTGAGGGTCCCCCCCCCCAAGAAGAGGGGCCGTCCGAAGAGGCCAAACTGAAAGTCCGATGGCCATCTACATCCCCCAGGAAGCCAACACCTGTTCTGGAACTTTTCCTCTGTGTGCAAACTGCACGCCCTGTCGAAGCCAACCCAACTCTCCCACATGACATGGGGAGCTCTAGTTGGCCAAATTCATCAGATGACTGTGGACTTTACTCTGGACATGTCAGCTACCAAGACTTCCAATACACATGGGAACTTTGGATTCCAATTAATATGTACAGCACCCACCATCCTGTGCACCATCCTCACACCTGTATGTAAATAAACTCACCAATACACCATATCTGCCTCTGTTGTGATTCCAACGTGGTTTTTGTCATGTAGATGGTGATCTGCTAAATGACACTGTGCATGCTAACTGCTACAGCAAGTCCAACCCCGTCATGTCAGTCATGGCGACATGACACATATGAGGGAGACACACCACTAGGGCCACACAACACATACACACCAGGGCCATCAGACTCATCACCTATACTGATGTTGCAACTAAATACAGTGGAATGCACAGACACGCCACCTATTCACAGTCACTGTGAACTAGACTACAGGTGCAGTAAGCAAATGTCAGTCAGATGTGTGACTACAGACAACGCACATCCCAAAGTGAAGCACAGGTTTATTACACATTTGCAATATGTTGTTTCCACTACAAATGCAAGCTAATCCAACCTGGCTGTGGCCACAAAGTCAAAAAAACAGAAGATAGAAAGTCCAGGGGTGTGTGGCACATCACCTGTAGGGAAACGACTGCTTCCACCTTGGAAGTTGAATCATGGATTCGGGGGATCCAAGTTGATCAGACAACTCCGGCAGCACCCTGTGAAGGACAGACATGACACACAGTCAAAAACAATGAAGAACAGCACAGAACGGCAATACTCATGTCTAATACATGTCACGAGATAACTACACAAAACCAAGTTAGCATGTCAACACTGTTGGGCAGTACAGACCACCTGCAAGGACACATCGCTGCACGCATCCAGTCAAGTAGCACATGGGCACACTCAAACAGCACCAGAGCAACACACACACATATCATGCAAACTCAAATCATTGACATCACAACCCTCTGGAGACTCACATTCAGCGGAAGAAGTTGGTGATGAGCTGTGTGCGGACATCACCATCATCATCATCATCATCATCATCTTCACTGGCATCGTGACCCAGGCCAGGATCTTCCACAGGTGGCGGACGTTAGTCATCGTCATCCAGGATGAGAGGCAACTCCTTCCGCACTGCCAGGTTGTGTAGCATGCAGCAGACGATGACAATCTTGCACACCTTTGCTGGGGCATATGGGAGGGCCCCTCCTGTCTTGTCCAGGCAGTGGAAGCGGCTCTTCAGGAGACCAAAGGTCCGCTCAATCACCCTCCTCGTCCGACCATGTGCCTCATTGTAGCGCATCTGGGCTGGTGTCACAGGGTTCCTGAGGGGTGTCAGCAACCACGGCATGTTGGGGTATCCCGAATCACCTACAGACAGACAATTGCACATTAGCCGATTTGAAAATGTGTGCGGAAAACAACATAGCAGAACACACACAATGGTACAAAGTCAGTACACACCAACAAGCCAGGCACGCTGGTTCGGCATCTGTGACATCATCCTCGGGATGCGACTACTCCTCATCACGTAGGCATCGTGTGCCGAACCGGGGAAACGGGCACACACATGTGAGATGGTCATATCTGCAAGACATACCACCAGAGCATTGATCGAATGGTAATGTTTACGGTTGCGGTATGCCTGCTCATGTGCCTGTGGTGGTATCAAAGACACATGTGTCCCATCAATGGAGCCAATTACATGTGGCATCCTCCCCAGGGCATAGAAGTCACTCTTGACGTCAGTGAGACGTTGACGTGTTGGGAAATAGATGTACTGGTTGAGGTATCTCAACATTGCCCCCAAAACATCGCGTAGCACACGGCTGAACATAGTCTGTGACATCCCACCAGTAGTTGCCACAGTGTGTTGAAAGGTACCGGTGGCAAAGAAGTGTAGGGCTGCCATCACCTTCACCTTGGGGGTCAGCGCTGTAGGATACGGTCGGCCAGGCTGCAAATGTGGGGCCAACCGCACTGCCAAATCCTCAATAAGCTGCCTGGTGAAGCGGTACCGTCGGATGCTGTCACGTTCCACCATCGTTGCCAGGTCTGGGAATGGTTGATGGACAGCAGGAGCCCTGCAGTGCATAGGTGAAGAAAGCAAGATTGTCAGTCACCCCACCTATGTGCCGTTCACCATACTCAATTTCACATGATACATCATCAACATACACAAGTACTTGATGTGTGTGTCGTTCCGTTTGGACATATATGGCACCTACATGGACATCATCTAACATCTCTGTTCAACAAGTGTTGACAACAGGTTCCAGGGTGTGCTATGGGACACCATTAGGCTGTGTCACAGTACCCATTAACTGCTCTCACGTTCCACACACATACCACAGTGACATGTCTGGACAGGTGCTCCACAGGCATCACAGCTCATTGACAGGTAGATTCCCAGGGAGCCTGTCTTGCCACATGGACACTGGCATGACATGGCGTATCATGTACACATCAGAAAAACAAACATGACACCCACAGGTAGTGGCCCCTGTAGCCTCTGCAGGACAGACATGGACGTCTGTGACACACACACACACACACACCATCAAAGTTCATGCACAAACCACGTGGATGTGGAGACTGTCTCCCATTGTGCACATGGAGTCAGAGACATGTGATACACAACATGCACACAGACTGTGGAGGGACATCACTATTGTTGGAATGGGCCACCCTGTGACGTACATGCCTTCCCACATGTGAGCCTGGGGGTATGTGACATGTCATACACATACACAACCTGGAAATGTGACCATGACACATGCTCAGAAATGAAAAGTTGCACACCACAGTGGTCAGGTGCACAACACACAAAGGACCCTGTCCCCATTAACACGTGCACAGCCTGGGTGTGTCTGCCCCCAAGTGCCACCCCAAAATCCACATGTTCACCCCCATACACAGATAAGGTTATGCTGCCACACATGCCTCAGACAGTGTGGACTGGGTGTGGTGTTGTAGGTGTGCCCCTGAGTCCCTGGAAAGTAAATGTGGCTGGCATAGGTTCACCAGTGACCAGCATGGTGACATATGCGTGTGACCTGTCCAGGGACGTGTTGTAGAGCAATGGACCGATCGGTGTGCCCGGCCGGCCCATTGCATTGAATGTGAGCGGGAACGCGTTGTAGAGCAATGGACCGATCGGTGTGCCCGGCCGGCCCATTGCATTGAATGTGAACGGGTACGCGTTGTAGAGCAATGGACCGATCGGTGTTCCCGGCCGGCCCATTGCATTGAATGTGAGCGGGTACGCCTTGTATGCCTGGTACGCGTTGTACAGCAATGGACCGATCGGTGTGCCCGGCCGGCCCATTGCATTGAATGTGAGCGGGTACGCGTTGTAGAGCAATGGACCGATCGGTGTGCCCGGCCGGCCCATTGCATTGTATGTGAGCGGGTACGCGTTGTATGCCTGGTACGCGTTGTACAGCAATGGACCGATCGGTGTGCCCGGCCGGCCCATTGCATTGTATGTGAGCGGGTACGCGTTGTATGCCTGGTACGCATTGTACAGCAATGGACCGATCGGTGTGCCCTGCCGGCCCATTGCATTGAATGTGAGCGGGTACGCGTTGTATGCCTGGTACGCGTTGTACAGCAATGGACCGATCGGTGTGCCCGGCCGGCCCATTGCATTGTATGTGAGCGGGTACGCGTTGTATGCCTGGTACGCGTTGTACAGCAATGGACCAATCGGTGTGCCCGGCCGGCCCATTGCATTGAATGTGAGCGGGTACGCGTTGTATGCCTGGTACGCGTTGTACAGCAATGGACCGATCGGTGTGCCCGGCCTGCCCATTGCATTGAATGTGAGCGGGTACGCGTTGTAGAGCAATGGACCGATCGTTGTGCCCGGCCGGCCCATTGCTTTGTATGTGAGCGGGTACGCGTTGTATGCCTGGTACGCGTTGTACAGCAATGGACCGATCGGTGTGCCCGGCCGGCCCATTGCATTGTATGTGAGCGGGTACGCGTTGTATGCCTGGTACGCGTTGTACAGCAATGGACCGATCGGTGTGCCCGGCCGGCCCATTGCATTGAATGTGAGCGGGTACGCGTTGTATGCCTGGTACGCGTTGTACAGCAATGGACCGATCGGTGTGCCCGGCCGGCCCATTGCATTGAATGTGAGCGGGTACGCGTTGTAGAGCAATGGACCGATCGGTGTGCCCGGCCGGCCCATCGCATTGTATGTGAGCGGGTACGCGTTGTATGCCTGGTACGCGTTGTACAGCAATGGACCGATCGGTGTGCCCGGCCGGCCCATTGCATTGAATGTGAGCGGGTACGCGTTGTATGCCTGGTACGCGTTGTACAGCAATGGACCGAACGGTGCGCACACATTGGCTGGGGCCTGGCATGGCAACGGACGCGTTTTCGAAGCTCCAACGAGTCTGATGCAGTGAATTCAGTTGGCCAGCCACAACAATGTTGCAAAATCATGGGTGTCATGAAGTTGAAGATTTGAAGGATGCTGTGGGCGTGTATTAATGCTGCAATTCCATGGATAGGTCAAATTCAGAAGATGCAAACGACTTGGACCTATCACTTTGCACACATGGGACAGTATCTGCCTCTGCAGCACATATATAATGCTGGCTGTTCCCCTGAGAGCTCACTTGCCTGCACTACATGCTCCAGGACGACATCTGCCACCAACACTGCTGCTGTTTATGCATCCTCTGGCTCCTGCAATGGCACGTACTGTGGAGAGAGCCCCAGCCTTCAGCCTTGAGGAGAACCAGGCCCTGCTGGACAGCCTCCTTCCACAGTACAGCAAGCTGTATGGGACACCAGGGGAGCAGGTGAGTGTGCTGTCCACTGCCTCACTAATTGTGCATGTTGTCTGACTAGCAGGGCTTTCAGTGTGCACACCACTGGCTAGCATGCCCACTGAGTAGTTGTCACACCCCAAAGTGTGTAGTCACATGCACAGAACTGGTACAGTGCAGTAACAGTGCATTCCAACTAGGTTTACTTCCCATGCAATGATACCATGTAGTGACTGCTGGCAAACTGTTCATAGCCATTGTTGCACTGCCTGTGTACATCATATGCCCCTGTGATTGAGACATGTATATCCAACTGTGTGATGCACGTATATGTTGCATGTGTAGTAATGGCCTTTTCACTTTGTCATCCTCACAGGTTGATGCCCACCAGAAGCAGGAATTCTGGCTGACCATCGCCCGGAAAGTAAGATCCGTGGGGGTCGTCAGGCGCAGGATCCGCAACTGCCAAAAGAGGTGGCAGGACCTTCGTGGCTGGACCCGGAGGATCGCAAGGGTCCAGCTGAAGCTGTCGCCTCCTCGCAGGAGGTGCGGACTCCGGACCCTGACCCCCCACATGCTCCGGATCCTGGCGGTGGTCTTCCCTGACCTGGATGGGCAGCTGAAGGACAGACAGCAGCAAGGAGGGGGTGAGTCCATGACTGCACTGTGCACTTTTTCTGCCATGCTATGTGCCCTCCTCTGGCCTGGTTAAACTTCCACAGTACATCAGTCATGTGGTCCAGGACCCATGTCCCTCATTTGTTACATGCCCACTTCTCCTCTGATACGCATATGTGTGGCCCTTATAGTCATGAAATTGTCTAATTTGGGGACTGTGTCATTGCATTTTGCTTTGCTCAAGGTGGGGGACAGCATTTGTTCCCGTGACTATGTTGTGCAATTCATGGGTGGGTCAATTGCTTACACAATGCCTAAGTTCTGACATGTGATCTGCGTGTAACTTTGATATGTGGTCCGCTTGCTGCTCTGACTCACCACATGTCCCTGGGGAATGTGGCACACACCCATGCTGCTGGTGGGAACAATATTTGGGCCTCAGGAGTATGTGTATCCAGTGTGTCACACATGCTTAGCCACCTGCCTACTGTCCAGGACTCATCCCTCATACAGGTGGAGCTGGACAGTCATGCCTACTCCAGTGCATACAATACACTCTGTACTCCCACTCCCGTGTATCATCTGGCATGTTGTGGTCAGTGAAATGTACCCTCAGGTGTCTGCCTCTGTCTCATTGTGCTGTGTCTTCGTTGTCAGGACTACTGGTATGTTCATCGTTTGGGGCTCAGCATGCCATCTGAGATGTGACCATGATAGACGATACTTCTGTGACTTATAGGTGTCTGATCACTTGACTGTGCACACAGGTGTTTGCGACTGTGACTTTCAAGCAGCTGTATTTTCATTCACAGCACACTGTGAGGTGCTCATGTTCAGAGAGTTGTGTTTCATGTCCCCCATATGTCCAGTTGGTATGACGTGGACAAATAGTAGTACAGATGATGTGGTTTTGGGGGATGGACATGTGCACTTGTCAGTCACATAACTTGCATTCCCCATGCCCTCGGATTGTGACACAGTGCAGACTGTTGTTGTCTGGCTGCCATGGCCATGTGACTTGAGACAGTTATGTATGACTTTGCACGCATTCCTGTGTCATGGCATTCAACTTCCTGGGACTGATCCTGCAGGGGAGTGACATGTGCAACATGCACCCCATTGTGGCATTGACTATCCGGACATGGGTGCATCATGGTGTCTGGTGCTGGTATGCATCACATGCATTCCTAATTAGAATCTGGCCATCCCTTCATCCGGACACCTGCACTGACTCAGTGGCAAGAGATGTGATGTGTGTATGTTCACATGCTTCACCGTGTTCCCTGCAATGTCCAACAACTGTGTAGGTGGTGCATGTGTCCACACTGGGGTCTTACCATCAGACAGGCACCAGACAGATGGGTGCAAGGGCAGGAGGGGTGTGAGTCCCATGGTTGACCATCAGACTGACAATTGGCTTCCCCGAATCTGTGTGAGGACTTTAGGCAATGTTCAACTAAGGATGCCAGGGCTTGCTCTGTAATGTGCTGTACTTACTGTGGTGTGTGCGGTCAGTGCAGGTGACTGATGTTTGTCTGTTTCCCTAATTGTTTGCAGATACATCCACGGCCACAGGAGGGGACAGCTCCACGGACCAGGAGGAGCTGCGGAGCCAGACTGGGTCAGCATTGGACGAGTGGTCAGAGGGACCCAGTGGCACGGAGGGCGAGGGGAGCCACACCGAGGAGTCCTCAGCACCATCCACCTCAGCTGGGGACCACAGCAGCTCGGAGGATGACTCCCTTGTGGAGGCGGGTCTCGGCAGCCACCAAAGGCCAGCTAGTCTGTCTGGCCCCGCCACCACCACCACCACCACCGCCCTCCCATCGGCTCCCATTCCTGAGGTCCGTGGAGGCTCCCGTGCTCGGGAGCGTGTCTCCTTCGTGCCAGGCACCGCAGCCCCTGCCCCTGTGTCCCCTGCTGCCCTGAGTGAGGAGTCTGTGTACCTCCTTCGGCAGCTCCATGTAGGGCAGACAGCAATGCTGAGTGTCCTCCATGCACACACCACTCTGTTGACACAGCTGGTGTCGTTCATGGAGGGCATCTCGACGGGTATGTCTGCCCTACAGAGGAGCAGTAGGTCCACGACTCCTCCCTGACGGCAGCAGTGTCCCTCCTCCAACAGTCCCTCACCCCTCCCACCTCTGCCCCATCCACACTTCCTGCCCCCCACCTGTCCAAAGCACATGCACACCTGCACAGTCATCCACACACACAGACACGAGCAGCACAGACACACCCAAGAGTAAGGCAAGTCGTGCACACAAGCATCCTCAGGGAACTGATACCACAGACACAGGGGATGGGGAACACACACACACACAGGCATCCACATTCACTCCGCCTCGCCTGCTACCCCACATACACAGCAGGTCTTCCTGTGTGACCTCGGCCTCTTCCCCACCATTCCTGCTGACCCAGCACACCAGGGGAAGAGGAAGTCCACCCACACAGAGAGGAGTGCCCCTCGCCCCCGGACACCCTCCCCCAGGCGCAGGCAGACACAGGAGCCCATTCGGAAGTCCCCCCGGAGCAGGAAGAGCAAGACCCCACCACCACCACCACGCAGCTCCAGCGCCCAGTCTCTCTCCTCCATCCCCCAGGCCACCACTGCACAGCTTCCCCCGCCACACCCTGCCCCAGGTTCCCCCACACACCGATACTGCATCCCCAGACTGCTTAGGCCCTCCCCCCGCCACTTGCTCTTCCACCCCCAACCCAGACGCTCTGCCTGTTAGTGGCACTGTTGTGGGGACCGGGTCCCCCCCCTCTGTCCTGCCCATCTCATCTGCCAACCCTTCCACTCCCTTGGAGTCATGCACTGCAGTGGAGTCCACAACCACCACGTCTGACTCGGGCACTGCAGTGGGTACCCAGTCCACTACATCAGTCCAGCCCACTGCAGTGGTTGCGGCACCCACACCAACTGACTTGTGTACCACGGTGGTGCCGGCCCCCCCTGAGTCAGACACCTCCACTGCAGTTGCCGGTGACACTCCTGCACCCACCACCCCTTCACTGCCTCACTCTGCCATCCCCTGATCCTGTCCCTGCGGTGCCTGGCCTGCCCCTTGTATGCCCCTCCAAGGGTGATGTCCCCCAACTGTACCAGTGCAGGCAAGCAATGTGTGACCAGTTGTCACTTCTCACCCCGTTGGTACTGTGATTTTGGACTGGCCATTGGCCTTAGTTTCTTTTGGACTTCCGTTTTTACCCTGACATTTGCTGAATAAAGCGTCTTTTTGTTTACTTTTGGGTTTTCTTTTGATGTACATGATGTGGATGAGTAGCATCCTGCATTTGCAGTTGTAATAGTGTTCACATCAGGACGATGAAGTGTTGCAGTGATGGACTCCATGTGGCCCATGGGATATGTGTCCTGTTGTATTCTGGATCTATGGCATCCTTTGCTACAGTCTGAGGGTGTAATGTTCAGCATTTGACACAGGGATGTCCTTTTTGCATTAGTAAATGAACATCTTTGTCTTACACTGATGCACATCTGGTGGGCTTACCACTGTTCAATGTTCCAATTTCCCTGACTGTGTGCCCAGCTCCACTGGACATGCAGTTTTGAACATCAATGTCGAAGGACTCATCTGTGTATACAGTGCAACTTGCTTGACACGTGTTTGGTGTGTGTGCAGATGACTGACGTGACACCCCCGTACCCAGGCTGATGTGAGCAGAGCCTTCTGTGTGTTGTGGTTGTTGACTCACTGACGGAGTGTTCTGCTGACATGTTTGGGTCGTGCACAGACAAGGTTTGGCACAGCGGACCTTCCACAGGAGTGGTGTGCCCTCATGGCAGTGTGTAATCTGGTGACATTGCGTGGGCCTGTGTTGTGTAAGCATGTCTGTGCGTGTTCCCTTCCCTTTTCCTAGGGATGTTCCTGTTTGTGATGCTTGCTGAGTTGTTCTGTGTTCATCCAGCATCTTGGACCTGGTTTCTCTGTGATGTGGGTGCATGGCAAGCTAATGTTCATGAGGTTGTCATCCCAGGTTGTCTTTGTTGTCAGTGCTGGGGATGCGGGCAAACGCAGATGGGACACATTCAGGATTCCCCTTGGCACTTGTTGTTTACACGAGTAATGTGATTTACAGTTTGTGTTAGCTTACAGTGATTGTGACACGTTGTGTGTGTGACAGCTGCCACTCCTCAGGGTCAGAGCTGCAATGTTGGTAGTTGTGTACGTGTGTTCTTCGTGTGTCACCTTGGCTTCTTCATTGGTGTGTGACTATGGCCAGGATCCCATTGATTGTGGTGGATTTCACATCATGCCCATGTACAGCATACTGTGCTGTGTGTCAGACATTGACAAGTCTTGTTGACTGGCCATGTGTGATGGGTTTCTGCACCTTGGTTCCCACCACCACCCCTGGTATTGTCATGGGTGCATGTGCAATGTCACCAGTCCATGTGAGCTTCACTGCTGCACATTGGTGGAGATCAGGGTGTGTGGTGTTGAGTGTGTGCAAAAGTGAGTTGTTGCACGGCCAGACCCCTACCTCCATATTGGCCTTGGCTGGCAGACCGTGCTGATTGATTGTAGCTTGTGTAGGTGTGATGGTAGTTAGTTGCTCAGGACACATGGCTGGGGTTCACAGTGTGAACGACATCTAACATTGTCATCACAGTGGGATTATCATGCAGGCTAGTGTCAGCACAATATGGGGTCCCTGGGGGTAGTGCTGTGGTGGGTCTGTCTCTTGCTGTGTTAGTTGCTGTTCCTACAAGCTTGTGTGACATGTGTAATTTGTGCTCCCTCTCATCTAACAATACCTGATTGCCCACATAGGGGATTTGGATCCATGAGTTACTTTTGTGTGGCACTGTATGTGCATCTGTGTAATTGGTATTGAGGCCTCATCATGTGTTGTGTGGTTGCCTGGGGACACTGGCACCCCCCCTCACCTGTTGTGTTTGATGTGCAGTGTGGGTCTGCCTGTTTGTGCATCTGCACCACTGCATTGGCATATCTTTAGTGTGCTATTGGCTGTATGTTGTTTGGTGGGTTTCACCTGCTGTCCCTGGGACTCCTAGGTCACCAGTCAGCACAATGATCATTCTTTGTGTGTCCCATTGCTGCCATGGTATGTTATTTGTTCACCTCACATCTACAGTCTCCACAGGGTATCTACATTAGTGTGCCCATTGGTGCAAATATGTGGGTCTGCATTATGATGGTCACTTCTGTCATTGTGTCATTGATGGATGTTGACAGTGTCAGCCCCCATGGGTGATGTTTGTCTGCACATGGCCAAAGGTATGTCTTATTTGCACTGCACTGTTTGCCTCCCCCAATCTATGTTGCTATGGGACACAAGCACTACTTTGCCACTGATGTGTTTGTTGTTCTGTGACCAGGAATCATCCATGCAGTTTGGCAGTTGCAGCTTTTTCAATGTCAACACTTACATTTTGGTCACTGTGATGATGGGGGTTTAGACCCCATTGCCACAATGTTCAAAATGTGCTTCAGTTATGGACCCCACACTTACCTTTTGGTCACTGTGATGATGGGGGTTTAGACCCCATTGCCACAATGTGCAAAATGTGCTTCAGCTATGGACCCCACACTTACCTTTTGGTCACTGTGATGATGGGGGTTTAGACCCCATTGCCACAATGTTCAAAATGTGCTTCAGCTATGGCCCCACACTTACCTTTTGGTCACTGTGATGATGGGGGTTTAGACCCCATTGCCACAATGTGCAAAATGTGCTTCAGCTATGGACCCCACACTTACCTTTTGGTCACTGTGATGATGGGGGTTTAGACCCCATTGCCACAATGTTCAAAATTTGCTTCAGCTATGGCCCCACACTTACCTGTTGGTCACTGTGTTGATGGGGGTTTAGACCCCATTGCCACAATGTGCAAAATGTGCTTCAGCTATGGACCCCACACTTACCTTTTGGTCACTGTGATGATGGGGGTTTAGACCCCATTGCCACAATGTTCAAAATGTGCTTCAGCTATGGACCCCACACTTACCTTTTGGTCACTGTGATGATGGGGGTTTAGACCCCATTGCCACAATGTGCAAAATGTGCTTCAGCTATGGACCCCACACTTACCTTTTGGTCACTGTGATGATGGGGGTTGGACCCCATTGCCACAATGTTCAAAATGTGATTCAGCTATGGACCCCACACTTACCTTATGGTCACTGTGATGATGGGGGTTTATACCCCATTGCCACAATGTGCAAAATGTGCTTCAGCTATGGACCCCACACTTACCTTTTGGTCACTGTGATGATGGGGGTTGGACCCCATTGCCACAGTGGTCATGGTCTGCTTGCATTGTGGGGGCCACACACATTTATTTGTGACACATGTGATAGGGGGTCACGTTGTATGTTCAAAGTCATGTTCAGTTATGTAGGCATTTGACACAGTCTACACACGCTTGTCATGGTGTTGGGGGGGGATGTCTTTTTGTTGCATTCCTTATGTTGGTGTGTGCTTGTTGTGTCATGCATTAGCCATCCTGTGAGTGGGGGTGTTGTTGGTGGTAGGCATCCTGCCACCCATGGGTAGAGGTGGTAGTAGTGGTAGGCATCTGGCACCCATGGGTAGAGGTGGTAGTAGTGGTAGGCATCTGGCACACCCTGAGTAGGGGTGGTAGTGGTGGTAGGCATCCTGCCCCCCATGGGTAGAGGTGGTAGTAGTGACAGGCATCCAGCCCCCCATGGGTAGAGGTGGTAGTAGTGACAGGCATCCAGCCCCCCATGGGTAGAGATGGTAGTAGTGGTAGGCATCCAGCCCCCCATGGGTAGAGGTGGTAGTAGTGACAGGCATCCTGCCCCCCATGGGTAGAGGTGGTAGTAGTGGTAGGCATCTGGCACCCCCTGAGTAGGGGTGGTAGTGGTGGTGGGTATCCAGCCCCCCATGGGTAGAGGTGGTAGTAGTGGTAGGCATCTGGCACCCATGGGTAGAGGTGGTAGTAGCGACAGCCATCCAGCCCCCCATGGGTAGATGTGGTAGTAGTGACAGGCATCCAGCCCCCCATGGGTAGAGGTGGTAGTAGTGACAGGCATCCAGCCCCCCATGGGTAGAGGTGGTAGTAGTGACAGGCATCCAGCCCTCCATGGGTAGAGGTGGTAGTAGTGGTAGGCATCCAGCCCCCCATGGGTAGAGGTGGTAGTAGTGGTAGGCATCCAGCCCCCCATGGGTAGAGGTGGTAGTAGTGGTAGGCATCCAGCCCCCCATGGGTAGAGGTGGTAGTAGTGACAGGCATCCTGCCCCCCATGGGTAGAGGTGGTAGTAGTGGTAGGCATCTGGCACCCCCTGAGTAGGGGTGGTAGTAGCGACACCCATCCAGGCCCCCATGGGTAGAGGTGGTAGTAGTGGTAGGCATCCAGCCCCCCATGGGTAGAGGTGGTAGTAGTGGTAGGCATCCAGCCCCCCATGGGTAGGGGTGGTAGTAGTGACAGGCATCCAGCCCCCCATGGGTAGAGGTGGTAGTAGTGACAGGCATCCAGCCCCCCATGGGTAGAGGTGGTAGTAGTGGTAGGCATCTAGCCCCCCATGGGTAGAGGTGGTAGTAGTGGTAGGCATCCAGCCACCCATGGGTAGAGGTGGTAGTAGTGACAGGCATCCAGCCACCCATGGGTAGAGGTGGTAGTAGTGACAGGCATCCAGCCCCCCATGGGTAGAGGTGTTAGTAGTGGTAGGCATCCAGCCCCCCATGGGTAGAGGTGGTAGTGGTGGTAGGCATCCAGCCCCCCATGGGTAGGGGTGGTAGTAGTGACAGGCATCCAGCCCCCCATGGGTAGAGGTGGTAGTAGTGGTAGGCATCCTGCACCCCATGGGTAGAGGTGGTAGTAGTGACAGGCATCCAGCCCCCCATGGGTAGAGGTGGTAGTAGTGACAGGCATCCTGCCCCCCATGGGTAGAGGTGGTAGTAGTGGTAGGCATCTGGCACCCCCTGAGTAGGGGTGGTAGTGGTGGCGGGCATCCAGCCCCCCATGGGTGGAGGTGGTAGTAGTGGTAGGCTCTGGCACCCATGGGTAGTGGTGGTAGTAGCGACAGCCATCCAGCCCCCATGGGTAGAGGTGGTAGTAGTGGTAGGCATCCAGCCCCCCATGGGTAGAGGTGGTAGTAGTGGTAGGCATCTGGCACCCCTGAGTAGGGGTGGTAGTGGTGGTGGGCATCCAGCCCCCATGGGTAGAGGTGGTAGGAGTGACAGGCATCTAGCACCCCTGGGTAGGGGTGGTGTTAGTTGTTGGCATCCAGGCCCCTATGTGTATATGTGGCATTGGTGATGGCCATCCCGCCCCTATGGTGCTGCTGTTGCTGGTGTAAGTAATTTCTGCATCCCTCTGTGTGTGTGTGATATGTCGGGTACGTGTAGTTTGTTTTTGTGGTTGGTGTCTGACTTACCTTCTGCGCCGTACGCGTCCGTGCCTGTTCTGGTAATAGATGTAGAGTATTGGTAGGACCTGCGCGATGGGATTCATGGTTGGTTCGTCTCGTTCGTCTTTCTCTTTGCTTCGCCTCGTCCTCGACGAGACGTAGCCGCGGATCGTCTTGTGGCGCGAATCGGAGCTTATGTACGCCTCTCCCGGATGCTTTGACGTGCCGTGCGTAGCGACGGGTTCAGCGCGTACGGAAAGCGCATCGTACTTGTCCGGCCGGACGGGGCTGCATTTTGGCTTCCGTGCGACTCGATTCTGCGTTTCCGGATCCGCATCGGTCGGAGAACTGGACCTGTATTGGGTGAGTACGACTGGGTCGGGATTTGGGCAGTTGTGCGCATCGTACTTGCTCGTTCGGACGTATGTGCGAATCGGTCGGGAAACAGGCATTCGCCTGGCTTTTTTCCCGGCCGAATGGTATTAGGTGCGCCTCCGACCGGGATCGGAATCGACCCCATAGTGTACTCCCATACGCCCATGGAATGTAAATGGCCGGCCTAATAAGAACATAAGTGGAGCAATGCTTAATGCCACCAAGCGGCATAACTCTGACATTCTCCTCGTACAAGAAACACTTTGATGGGAATAAAATGCCCCTTCCTGGCAAGCCAAAGTTCTTCATGCCAGGTTAACCAGGGCATCATGTGGGGTTACAATATTATTTAGAAACTGTCTGCCCTTCCATCCACTGCACATATGGAGAGATCTGCAGGGATGCTAAATCAAAATAATATGGACTCTACATGGAAAGTCCCTGTCACCAGTCAAAGTGTATTCCCCACTCAACGCCATGTCTCTCGAATGCACAGGCCTAATCTTGTTGCAACTCCCAACAAGAATTTTGGTCCTAGGAGGATACTTCAATGAGGTAATGGACTAGCGTACTGATAGAATAGGAACAAGTTAATCCATGTAGTAAGGAGTACCTTGCTTGGCTAAATTGTTAAAACTCTATGGGCTCCACTTCCTCCCAGCTCAAAAGGAACTTACATACCACAAACATGTGTTTTCCAGGTTTGACTATTTTCTTGTGCACAGCACAGATCTAGATGCAGTTAGACAAGTGGATATATTATCCTGGGGCTTGTCTGACCACCCACCAGTAGAGTTCAAATTTTGAACAGGGAAATGGATGAGGAGGGTCAGTTGCTCTTATTGCATGGCAGTTGACAAATGTAGACTGTAAAACCTATTATCGCAACTGAGGTTAACTTTTACATCAAACAAAACCAGGACTGAGTGGTGTCACCAGCAGTGCTAAGGGAAGCCTTTGAGGAATTAATTAGAGGCAAAGCCATGACCTATATAATGGAGAACAACATATGCCAACATGAGGTGTCTCTCCTGAATCTGATACCTCGCACCTAAGATCCGGAAATACTTCTGAATATTAATCATAACAGAATACTACTGAGGCAAAATTTGATGGGAGAAGCCAGAGCAGCCTGGCTCACTTACCAAAGCTGTATGTATCAATGGAGTAACAAAGCCAATAAACCATTACATTGGCTAGACCAACACAGTGAGTCAAACAGCAATATCAGCCATGTTTTTGACCCTAAGGGATGAATAGCAAAGGACAACTTTGGCAAATCTTTGCAAAATATAACCATTATATGCTGGACTGAACTCCCCAAACCGAGCAGACTTATGAGACTTTATCAGTGACCTCCCAACATGGCGCCTTACAAAACAAGAATGAGAACTCCTAAAAGGGGAGATCACGGATGAGGAGCTCTTGACGGCTCTGAGTCAACTGCAGAATAGGGAAAGAACTGGTCGGAATGGTTTCCCCGCTGAATCTTTCAACGTCCTCCTCCCATTCAAAGCCCTGCTGGAAGCAATGCTGGCTACTGAGAACCTGCCATAAGACCTATAAGCTCCCAAAATAGCGATAATACATAAACCAGACAGGCCCCCAGAGTCATCGTTCTCCTATTGCACCCTCTCTCTCGTTAACATAGACGCCAAAATTAAAGTGAAGGCTCTCGCTAATCATCTGACAGGGGTAGGCAGGTCTTTCCTTCACCCAGATCAGTGCGGCTATATACCCGACAGTCTATTAGACATAATATTAGATGCCTCAACAATGCTCTCTCTCCATCTTACCATCTGGGTGACTTCTGACCCTTCGAATGGTCAACTTTGAAAAGGCACTCAACTCAGTTGGGTGTGGCTACCTGTTTGCACACCTAGAGAAAATGAATATAGGGCCTAAATTCCTTAGCTGCACGCGGCCCATTTATACACATCTAGTACCCAGAGTCAGGGTAGGTGGCATATTATTATATGACTTACTGAGGCACCAGGATGGAGTGTTCGCTGTCCCAACTGCTAATTGCCTTAGCTTTTGAATGACCAGCAGAGTGGATTAGGACTGATACCTTGCTGAGGGGATTTGAATGGCACCAGGGCTTGCAGAGAGGGTGCCACTTTATGCAGACAATCAGCTCAACTACCTCCAGATGGCCGGACCTTGAGCACTATCGTTGCTTAGAGTCTTTGGCGAGTACTCGGGCTTTAAAGTCAACTTGACGAAATCAGTGGTTTACACATCCAGTGCTACAGTCAGACCTTCTGTGGGCTCTCGATCTTAAAACTGTCAGGGAAGGATTCTGTTGCCTAGGAACCCACTGAGAAGGCTCAGGCCTGCACTATATTCCTACTACTGTCCTTCAATGCAGTTAGTTCCTACATGGCTCGCTCTAGGCCCATATGTGTGGCTAACAGCCTGCCTGATTTGTCCCTCTCTGAATGCATTTTAATTGTGTATATCTCAACGACAAACTCCTTCAAATGTTCCAGTAAAATAAAGTACCCCTGCCTAGCTTCACTCAATTGCATTTCCATCGACTACCTCCTGTTGTTTCAAGAAAGTTTCTGGTGCATTAGATCTTTCACTTACATGTCTCTAATACCTCTAAAAGTGGTAATGCATTCTCCTAACACTATCACTACAAAAGCTTAACACTTTACACTAAGGTTACTCGCGGAACCCTCAATTTTCTTAAAGATATTATCAATAGTTTCCCGAATTTTGCCACAAAGTGCCACTTCTTGCAGAAATTCAGTATGCAACTTCTGTGAAGGAACAGTCCTATGGTGTCGTCCCCAAAGTATATTCATCAATAATTATTTACTGGTTGATAATGATTTACAAAAGTAGTCCACATTTGTTGTGTCCCTTACTAATCCCAACTGGCATCAGCTGGCAAAAGACCTACCGAGAACTATATTAACAATGCATTTACAGTCACTTCCCCATATCCAACAGGGTCCAGTGTTGTCCAACACCAGGTGCATCACTGTTTGCAGTAAACCCGCAGGTTGGACTTATGTGGCATAAAAACATACCAAGGTAAGAGGGGCACCATCTAATTTCCCTCGCAAAATCACAAACTGACCCTCCCCACGTGTAACCTCTTTTTTTTTTTTTTTTTTTTTTCAAAACCTTTATTGGAAAAATCAACATTACTAAAATACAATTTTGCATCAAATCAGAGCATCATACATAATAGATCATTTGCGGAGTACATCAAAAATAAAGATAAACCGATCAGACAGAGGCATTGTCCTGTACAATACGGTAAACGCACCATTGAGCTATACATAGCTGCATAATGTGATGTCAGCACCTTAGAGGAAGGAACAGGTCCGGCTAGAGAGAGATGGGGACAGGGGAGGAAGTGACTACTGACCAGCACCGGTGGCTGCCGCGGGCGGTGTGCCGGCGGGGAGCGCGGGGGAGGCAGTCCGGCTCGGGTGTGAACAGGTGTGAAGGTACGTCACTAGGGGGCCCCATATGTCGAGTGGGCGAGATCTAGCAGGCATAAGGTCCCAGAATTCAGATAGTAGGGTCTGGCATCTAGAGGCATCTTCAAGCCATTGGGCAAACTTAGGCGCCGGTCTGCGCCCCCAACACATGGCCACCCTACGCCGCGCAAGAACGAGCAGCATTGCGACCAATCGGCGAGAGGCATCCGGGCAAAATTTAACAAAGCCCAGCAGGCACAACGGTGGGTCGGGCCGAACCGGCGTGGAAGTGATCTCAGAGACAGCCGCACAGACCTTCCGCCAGAAATCAGACACCCTAGGGCACAACCAAGCCAGATGAGAGAAATCTGCGGCAGGGGCAGAGCAACGCAGGCACCTATAGTCAGGGATGAGTCCCAGTTTATGTAGCTGAGCGGGGGTACGATATAGCCTGTGTAAGTATTTGAAGTGTATGGGGGGCGGAGCTTGCCGGCGTCGAAGATGGCCGCCTGAGTGTAGGGCTCCGCATTACCATCAACAATCCTTAAGGAAATCCTGCGTTTACCTGGGTCTGCTTTCCCGCAAACTGCTGCTTGGTGCTGCTGTGGGGACCCTCTTTCCATCGCGGGTCCCCGGCTGCGATGAAGACGAGAGCTAGCGGAGCGCGGCGTGAGTCCCTGCGACGAGCTGCCTGGGCCGCGAATCCCCGGACTCGATTTTGCCGCCTGCTGACCGGAGGTGCTGCCGAGCCGGTCGGCCGTGCCGCCTCGTCCCGGTTGGGGCTCTGCGGGCCTGGTGTGCCCTTCCGCGGCTGCCGCTATCTGTAGGGGGTCGCTTGCGGTAAGCGACACGCAGATCACACACCCGCGGACTGCAGAGATGCGGGGGAGCGCCTAGTCAGCGGGGCGCTGCCTCTGAGAATAGCTTACGCGTCTGTGGCGCCTGGAGGGGACAGGCCGGGAGCGGTGGTGCTGGCGGTGAGGCATAGCGGCTTTGGGGCCTTCTTTTGACTTGGCTGGATCTCTGGAAGGACCTGGCCTGTGTTGCTTCGCCCCGCAGCCGGTGGGCATGGTTGTGATGGTAGCGTGAGCAGCATCTGGCACCCCCCATCGTTCTGCTCGTCGTGCCATTGGATGCATGAAGGTGCTCGGCGTTCTCTCCTCCTGCGGATGCTTCTGGGGGTTGCTGGCAGCCGGTTGCTGTGCCTGTGGATGTGCCCTGCGCCCCCTCCCCCCCATTTCTCTTGCTGTTGTGGATGCCACTGTTGAGCAAGATAGCGCCTGGGGCTTGCGCTGACTTCATAGTGGAACGCCGCATGACGTGCGTACCAAGGCTGAGAGGGGTGTAGGGCTGGTGGCACAGACGACGCCCATACCTTTCTACTGAGGGATTCACGCGCTGTTTCAGGTGCTGGGCTGCCACTCCTGAAGGAGCCCCGGAGAACTGTGACCAATTGCTGGCCCTTTCTGCTCGGCTTTCGGTTGACGCATAGTGTGCTTCTCTTAGCTGCTTGATCTACCGGCTCCAATTCTGGTGGGTGTTGCACGCAGCTATGGGCAGAACGGATAAAACGCAACAAAAACTGTCCTTTGAACAACGCAATCCCAGGGATCGCTCTCGGACGGCTGAAGAAACGGAGCAAGCTGAAAATCGGGAGCAAGCACTGCAGGGTGGCGACCTGAAGGCCATTTTGGTCTCCATGGAAAAAGGTCTGCAGAACTCACTAACGGTACTGGGGACGAAGATAGACTCCCTTTCCTACCGCATGGACCGGATGTCTGAAAGGTTGGACAAGCAAATGGAACGCCTTGACATGGCGGAACGACGCATCACAGAGGTGGAAGAGGCGCAGACCGAAATGGACACCGGTCATAAGCGTATGGATCGGGCGCTACAAGTGCTACTAGATAAGACGGAGGATTTGGAGGCTAGGTCTCGGAGAAGTAACCTGCGAATTACTGGTCTGCCGGAATCGACATCTATCGGCAACATGGAACAGTTCATCGAGAAGCTGCTAACTAGACTTCTGGGCTCTGACACCTTTTCGCCCCTGTTTGTGGTTGAATGGGCACATCGCTCCTTGGGCCCGCGTCCGGGTGCGCCTCCGAGGCCCATTATAGCAAAGTTACTTAATTATCGTGATCGGGATGCCGCGTTAAGGGCCGCAAGGGAGAAGCAGGCATTGCATTACGAGGGTTCTACACTTGCTATATTCCCGGAATTCACGATGAAGGTGCAGGAGGCGCGCCGCCAGTTTGTGACACTCAAGAGGCAATTGCGTGACCAGAACCTTGATTATGCAATGCTATATCCGGCTCAACTCCGTGTTAACCGCCAGGGCAGGTCGCATATTTTCACGGACCCCAAGGCGCTTCAAAAGGCCATGAAGGACTGGGCAAAGGAGCAGAGGCATAGCCCAGATAGGGAAGCCATGACTGGTGCGGTCGGAGGCTCCTTGGAGGAATAGGACTGAACTCGTCGTTCGCCTCACAGATAAGACTTATGTGTTGGGGGGGATGTCACTTTGTCCAGATACTTTTCCGAAGGTGATTGACACTGGCAAGATGGGGGAGAGTTTTTGAATATATTTTGGTTGCGTGATGCTTTTGCTTTTCGCATATTTTTGCACAAGTTTGCCCTTTAGTGTTGGGCTGAGGGTCTGGTTGGGCTGTGCGCTCTGCTTTACGTATATAACATAAGCGGGTGCGTGTGTCTTTTGTAAACGCTAATAATGTGCTAGATGGAATGCGGAGGGCCGTAGATTGTCGTCCATTTGGTCGACGGTAAATAGTTGGCAACCTCCGCCTACGAGTGTTACACACACTTGGGGTCTTGTTATTGTTGTTTTCTGGTGGGAGGGATTGTTACTTTTCGGCCCAGAGCAACGCAATGTTTGATTTGTATTATATGGAATTTGGGGTACTGGTTCGTCAGGTCCGAGTTGCGGGGATCTTGATGTGGGAGGGGGGTGGAGGGCTGTTGAGACTCAGATGTTGTATCATGCAAGGTATTGGACAAGTACATTTGTTGCATTGTAACATAGTACCACACACAATTGACGTATGGCAACGATGATTGGCCCTAGTTCACGTACAGAGGGAGGTGGTGGTGAGTCACCAGTGGACTCACTCAGAGTGCTCACATGGAATGTCCGGGGGTTAAACGATCATAGAAAAATCCGTAAGGTCCTTTCATACCTGACGAGACATAATATAGACGTCGCCCTGCTGCAAGAAACTCATCTCCCGCTTAATTCCCCTATGTTACGGAGCAGGGGCCTGCTGGGTAATATACATGCTGCTGGCTTCACCACGCACGCACGTGGTGTGCTTACATGGGCCAATCCTAGATCTGCACTCACCATAGACCCATTATTCACTGACGCCGAGGGCAGATACGTCATCACTAGGTGTTATGGGAAGGGTATGACTTTATTAGTTGTCAATATCTATAGCCCAAATTTCGACTGCCCGGACTTTTATGCAGGGTTAGCGGATAAGGTGGCCGGCTATAGCGAGGGCCACCTATTGTTGGGGGGTGACCTTAATCTTGTTCGAAGTCCTTCATTGGACAGGTCAGGTGGGCCTGTAAGGAACATTTCTGCTGCCGCTAGGGAGCTTGATTGTGCGTTGATTAGGTTCGACCTGGCAGATGTGTGGCGTTTGAAATATCTGACCACAGGTGGCTATACACACTATTCCGCCTACCATAAGCTACACACCCGAATCGATTATTGGCTTGCAGCTAGGCCACTTTGTGACATGGTTCGATCATGCCAGGTGCTGCCACGAACACTTTCAGACCATTCGCCAATTTTATTGGTGCTGGACACACCTCGCAGACGCATACCCCCATTCACATGGCGTTTTCCTCCCTATTCTTTATTAGACGCTGTTTTCAAGGAAGAACTAGCTGAGGCTATTGAGACTTTTTTTGTGACGAATGTGGGCTCTGTGGACGACTACCAGGTTGTCTGGGAAACCTTCAAAGTTTATATCAGGGGGATCACTATATCTAAGCACTCAGGGGTCCTCCGCTCCATACGTAAACGTCTTGCGGACTTAGAGGGGGAAATCAAGACTCTTGAGCGACGGTTGTTGACCCGTGCTGACAGTTTCGATGGGGAGAAACTTGTGGAACTACTACGTGAATATAACACAGCAGCTGACAAAGAGATCAAGTATCTTAGTAAATACGCCACTGCTAGGGCGTATGGTGAGAGCGAGCGGCCCGGGTCGGTTTTAGCTCAACTACTTAAGAAACGCAGAGAGACGTTGAATACGGTGTGGGTCAGATCCACTGAGGGCGAACTTTTAACTGAAGTTGCGGAAGTGGCTGACAGATTTCGACAATATTATTCTGAGCTCTATGCTTCTAGGAACACTGCGACCGACGATGAGGTTATTGATTATCTGTCCCATATACAACTCCCTTGGCTTACTAACACACATAGGGAGTTTCTCATGAGGCCCATAGAGAAAGATGAAATTCTTCTTGCTTTAACTAGCATGAGGGCAGGGAGCGCTCCAGGGTCGGATGGGTTAACGGTCGCATTCTACAGGGCATTTATAGATTTATTGCTCCCACAATTATCCACGCTCTTTGACGATATGTGTGTGACAGGGAATATGCCACCATCCATGTCCGAGGCAGTAATAGTAGCACTTCTTAAGCCCGGTAAATCCTCGGAGGACTGCGCATCATATCATCCTTTGTCTCTACTTAACGTAGACACGAAGATATTTGCAAAGATCCTTGCAAACAGACTAGTCCCCCTGGTCCCACTCTTGGTAGCACCAGAACAAGCGGGGTTTGTTCCCGGCAGAAATTTAACTTACAATTTACGCACTGTCTTCGGAGCCTTACAGCATATCAAGTCGGAAACGCCCGCAGTGGCGGTCTTCTTAGATATAGAGAAGGCATTTGATTCTGTGGAGTGGTCGTTCATGAATCATGTTTTGTCTCGGATGGGAGTGAGCCCGGTCTTTTTACAACTAGTTGGCACTCTTTACAGTAAACCCACGGCCCGCATTAAGATAGGCAATATAGTGACGGACTCTATACACATAACCCGGGGGACGAGGCAGGGTTGCCCGTTATCTCCATTGCTCTACGCTCTGGTGGCGGAGCCGCTGGCTTGCGCGTTGCGGGAATATCATCTAAATCGTGGTATAAGTTTTCCACGCTACAAAATTATAGTGTCCATGTACGCTGATGATACTCTCCTATACGTCAGACATCCAGAAGTTAACCTCTCGGCTGTTTTACGGGAGGTGGTGCGATTTGGTGGGCTTTCAGGACTGCATGCGAATTGGTCAAAATCTATTATCTTTCCCCTCACGCCGAATACCCCTCGTTTTGAACTTGATTACCCGCTGCGATGGACCACGGATGCGGTCAGATATCTGGGTATCAGAATTCACACGGATTCTGACATGGTATTTAAGGAAAATTACGGGACTGTGTTTAGCAAGTTGGAAGAGGATGTTGAAAAGTGGATTAAGCTTCCGCTATCACTTCTTGGTAGAATATTCATCATGAAAATGGTGGTGTTGCCGAGGCTTTTGTTTTTATTTATTAATATACCCATGGTTCTGCCTCGTGCCTTCTTTGCCCGTCTCACCTCTTTGATGGTTAGATTAGCGTGGGCGGGTTAGCAGCCGCGCGTGAAGTGGCAGGTTTTGGTGCTTCCCTATTCTATGGGTGGACTTGGTGCTCCGGATTTCAATTTATATTATAGGGCCGCACAATGTTCTCACGCCTATACCTGGATGCATGGCCCCCCAGATATACCTCACTTTCGTATTGAATCGGATGTAGCGGCACCACTCCCGCTCCCTGCCCTGTTGTTTCAAGCTGCAGATCGCAGGACTTGCATATTGGATTCTATTAATGCCACAACACATGCTTGCCACTATTTATTACAATTACAGGCCGGTGCTATATTGTATTCCCCATTAGCTTTAGTAGAATGGTGTACATGGTTGCCCCCCTGCAAAGAGAAAGGGGTCACACAAGCACTTCATGACTTGGGCGTCCGTGTTGTGGGGGAATTGTTTGACGATGGAGTGGCTAGACGGTGGGAGGAGTTTGCTACCAATGAAGCAGAACCTACTATAATGACGCGATTCCAATTTCATAGAACGCGACACGCTCTGAAAGAGCAACTGGGTGACGACTATTTGGAACCACCTGAACTAGCGGCTTTAACTCTCACTATACGTGCGAAATCCCCCAAGCGCATAGTGGCTATTATTTACAATTCATCCATGTCCTATAGAGCTAACCATTATATAAAGGCACGTTTGGCATGGCAAAGCGACTTGAACATCGAAATAGCAGACACAGTGTGGTCCTATTGTTGTACCAGTACCAAGCGGATTTCACTTAATGTCCGGCACCGTCTGGTACACTTCAAGTTCCTAAATAGGACTTATTATACGCCGGAGAGGCTGCACAGGTACGGTTTGAGGGAGACTGCGAACTGTGAACGTTGTCATGCTGGGTTGGCGGACTTCCTCCATCTGGCCTGGACATGTCCGGGAATCGCAGCCTTTTGGGTCTCCGTCTTCACGGAAATAGGTCTGATCACTAACTTGCCCCTCGATCCTGACCCTACGCTGGCACTGTTAGGTTACTCTAAGTCTATTCCCAAGGGGATAAGGCGGCTGGTGGACATGGGAATGCTGATGGCCAAGCGCAGGGTGGCTATTAACTGGTTTCGTGGTCCGCTCCCTACACTCGCACAATGGAAAAATGACATGACATTCTGCTGTACACAGACAGAGATCTTCAGCGAGCTTTCCCCTCCACGCAGCAGGCCAAAACATTTTTGGGAACTGTATAATACTTATAAGCTTACATCTGACAGTGGTGTTAATGGTCCACCCTTACCGACGCAGAGTTAGATTGTTTGTGACAGGGGGTCATTGCTTTTTGCCTTGTAAGCTCAGCTATACTTGCTTTCTAGGTGTGTGCTCCATAATTGCTGGGACATCTGTAATCTACCTATAATGATTAAACGAACATGGGGTTTGTACATGTGCAGTGTTGCTAGCGGGACATGGTGCTTTTGTCAAGCCGATACTATCGTTTATATGTTTGATTTGGGTGCTCTGTATAATATGATGCTCCATGCTGAGTCTCTTTGTTGTACGTTTTAAGAAACTTAATAAAATAAATTAATAAAAAGTATTTGAAGTGTATAAGACGGAGGCGATAATTGGGAGACAATTTTTTAGTCTGATTGCAGCAATAGAGCCAGTTGGCTTGGGAAATGTCCACACCGAGATCCTCGCCCCACGCCATACGGGCGCGATCAGTGGAGATGGAGGCGGTCGACAGGGTAAGTGCGTATAGTTTGGTCACCAGCTTCTGGGGAGTGGGGGAGGAGTATATGAAGTCGAGAGTGGGCATCGAAGGAGGAGGCTGGGGGAACGTGGGATGTAACTCCCTGCAGATCGCCCGCAGCTGATAAAAGAGCAAAGTGTCCAGAGGACCAGAGGAAGCAGGAAGAGAATAGAAAGTATTTCCAGGATAGAGATCCGCCAGTGTCGCCAACCCCAGACGGGCGGCGTGCTTGGACATGCCAGCTGGTTGGAGAGGAGGGAAGGTAGGATGACGTACAATCGGCATAGCGTTAGCTGATAGCGTAGGAACATTGGAAAGACGACGCAGCCCCAGCCAGGCCCAGCGCAGTGTCTCGACCGTGTCCACCTCAGCCCGCGGGCGACCAGCCGGGGCAAACAGGGCGGTGTTCGGCGGCCAAGGGGCCGCAAGGTCAGCCTCGACTGCGACGTGCGGCTGATAAGAGGAGGGGTGAATCCAAAAATGTAAGAAGCTGGCATGGGCACTTA
The DNA here is from genome assembly GCA_963921515.1 of Calotriton arnoldi. Taxonomy (NCBI): domain Eukaryota; kingdom Metazoa; phylum Chordata; class Amphibia; order Caudata; family Salamandridae; genus Calotriton; species Calotriton arnoldi. The sequence goes on from CAWUFW010002626.1 coordinate 1,871,581, forward strand.
AGGCATAAAGTTTGAAATTGGGGGCGCCCATGCCGCCAACCGACATGGGGAAAGTAAGGATGTCGTATGCAATCCTGGGTTGCTTGCCAGCCCAGACGAGAGATATGAACAGGGAGCGGATTTTACGAAAAAAGTGTGCAGTTAGTGGTATGGGGATATTCAAAAAGAGGTAAAGGAATTTCGGGAGGACCACCATCTTGGCGATTGCTATACGACCGGCCAGTGACAGGGGGAGCCGGTTCCATTGAGGTATTTTAGACTCAAGCCAGTCCACCGCGCGTCCAAAGTTGGCCCGCCAGAGGTCATCCAAGTCCCTACTCAGCCAAATACCTAGATAGCGAGTGGGGCCAGAGGCCCATACGAAAGGAAAGTCCGGTGTAAATGGCTTGGTGGCATCCGTGAGCGGGAACAGTACTGACTTACTCCAGTTCACCTGTATGCCGGAGAGTCCACGTCCACCAAACCGTATTATCTCGCGCACTAGAGGACTGAGGTTTTCTTGGGGATGGCGGACATACAATGTAATATCATCCTCATACATGGAGACCAAGAGGGCGCGGGCCGAGAAGCCGATGCCCTTCTGAGTATGGTGTTGCCGGAGTCTGGCAGCGAGAGGCTCCATCGCAATGGCGAAGAGCATAGGGGAGAGCGGGCACTCCTGCCGTGTGCCGCGTTCAATCAAAATAGGATCGGAAATCTGACCATTGATCCGAAGGCGGGCGGAAGGGCGAGTGTAGAGGAGTGATATCTTGCGAATAAAGATGTTGCTGAAGCCGAGGCGCGGTAGAAGAAAGAATAGAAAGGGCCACTCCAGTGTGTCGAATGCCTTGGTGGCATCGAGTAGAGCAGCAACTGCAGGGAGGCTAGGATTAATCTGATGAAGGACCGAGAAAATGGTCCGGAGGTTGTGGGATGTAGCGGGCCTGGGATGAAACCGGACTGGTCAGGAAGAGCGATGAGGGGCATGAGGAGGAGACGGGAGGCCAGTAACTTTGCAAAAATGTTATTGTCCGTATTAATTAGAGAGAGGGGGCAATAGGAATCGCGGCAATCAGAAGGTTTGTCCGGCTTAAGTAGAAGCGTTATCATTGCCTCACGGAGCGATTGCGGGAGGAGGCCATTGTCAAAGGAGTCATTATACATGGCGGCCAGATGTGGCACAAGAAGCGAAGCAAAAGTCTTATAGAACGAGGCGGGGAGGCCATCTAAACCAGGGGCCTTATCACTAGGTAAACTATTTATGGCAGCGAGTATTTCTTCTTTAGAGAAGGGTACATCTAAGAATTCACGATGATAGTCCTCGAGCCAAACCAGTGCGAGGGTATCAAAATATTGGTTAAAGTCCTCACGCGAGGAGGTGGAGCCCGCGGTGTAGAGTTGCGAATAGTAGTCCATAAATCGAGTCTTAATTTCCTCAGGGGAGGTGGTTCTAGTGGGGCCACCGTCCGGAGTGCCGCGATATACGACGCGGCACGAGGGGGACGAAGGAGGTTGGCCAGGGTCTTGCCAGGCCGATCGCCCTCACCAAAGCGGCGAGCCCGGGCCTCTCTGCCAAGGAAGGAGAGTTCCCTGTTAGCCTCCTCAGCAAATTCTGTATGTTTTTCGCGCAGGCGAGCGAGAGTCTCAGAGCTGGGGCGGGTTGCATGAGCGGCATCCAGAGCCTTGATCTCAGATTCTAGGTTATCTAAAGTGGTGTGGATGGAGCGAAGGACACCAGATTGTTTAGAGATACACTCGCCGCGAATCACAGTCTTAAAACCTTCCCACAAAGTGGATGCTGAGTCTACAGAGCCGACATTTAAGTCAAAGTAGTAAGAGATCGCGGTTTGGATCTCGTCACAGAAGACGGAGTCGCGGAGAGCGTTCGGGGGAAGCCGCCAGGTGAAGGCACACTGAGGAAAGTGAGGAAGGCGAAGACGAAGCTGGACTGGCGCATGATCAGAAAAAGTGCGTGCCATATTGTTAGCGGAGGTTAGCCAAGTGAGGATATCAGGGGAGGTGATCCAAAGATCAATACGGGACCAGCAGCCAAGGGCACCGGTGACGCAAGTACCCTCTCTGGCCTCAGGCCACATGTGACACCATGCATCATATAGCGAATTGTCGGTGAGTATGGACTGAAGGAGAGCAGTGGAGCAAGGGTGGGTAGAGTAGGGGCCAGAGCGGTCCAAGTCTGCAGAGAGTGTAGCGTTAAAGTCCCCCCCCCCAGAGAAGTGCCGCGGGGCCCAAGGACGAGATTAGGTGCCATATATGAGTGAAGAAGTCAGGGTCGTCCGAGTTAGGGCCGTACACAGCAGCAATCGTCATAGGTTGGGACAGTAGGGAGCCATGCAAGTTAACGTAACGTCCATCTGGGTCAGTAAGAACCTGAGTTGTGTGCCAAGGAAGCCCCCTCCTTATCAAGATGGACACTCCCCGGGAATAGGAGGAATAGAAAGAGGAGTGCGATTCCCCCCAGTATCGCGACTGAAGTCTAGTAGCGGTAGCAGGTAACAGGTGGGTTTCTTGTAAAAGGCAAATGTCAACTTTGTGCCGGAGCAGGTGGGAGTGAATAAGCCTGGCCTTGCGGTGGTCGTTAAGACCGCGGATGTTCCAGGTCCAGCATATGGTGTCAGTCATACTATGTTAGACCAAGGAAAAATGAGGTGCAGGGCAGTGAGTGCAGTCTGTGGCCGTAAGCTGGTGTGTGTGACGGGGCAAGCATACCTGGATGAAGAATGGACGGCGCAGTCGCATGAAGCATGCGATGGAGCCAGCAAGTACCTGCAAGTATGGATGGCATAGCTACGGGAGAAACCACATGTAGATGAAAAAAGGGGAGGCAGGCGGTGCCGGACCAAAGAGTACCAACCTAAGGAAGGGTGAGGTGCATTGTACAAACACAGCACAGTGATCAGGCATAGCAGTGTAGTGATGCATACTGAAGAGATACGAAAGATGAGGACAAGAAAACTTTTTTTTAAAAACCCTCCCCGACCCAAACAGACCCACCACACGAAATGCAGTGTGAGGGCCCCAGAAGGGGGCAACAGTCCCCAAACATGGCATCACGGTCTCTGAAATTTAGAATTTTTGCAATGATGGGGCGGGCTGGTAATCCGGGGCCAGGGCGTGGGCCAAGAGAGCGATGAGCCCGCTCAACAATGAAGACGGAGGAGAGGATATCACCAAAGAGTTCCCTGACGAGCTGCTCCACAAAATCCTCCATGCGGGAAATATTGGTGGATTCGGGTACTCCCGTGATGCGGAGGTTGCTCCGCCGGGAACGCGCTTCCAAATCTTCATTTTTATTCCGAATGATGTCAAGTATTTTGTCCATCTGCAATAATTTTTGACGATCTTGAGTGGCGGCGTCCTCAGCGTCAGAGACCCTGGACTCAACGTGCAGGAGGTGAGTGTCGTGAGAGTCCACAGGGCCTTAACCGAGTCCAGGCGGGCGGACAGTTGGTCGAGTTGGGCCACGATTCCGGTGAACGTGGACTTAACGTCAAGCATAATCGCCTTCAGATCATCGTCTCAAGAAGGGGGTGCCTCCATTATGGCCGCGGGGTCGCCACCGTCCGATCCCGCACCATCCTGGCGTGTCGATCTGCGTTGATCAAAGGTGATTTTGGGCTGCTTAGGGTCAGTCCTCCCCATGGCTGTCAGAATCAGACAGGAGGTACCACCAGGGAACAGGAGGGGGAAATAGCGACCAATAAGAGCAGCGTCAAAGAGCACAGCAGGCGAACCACAACCACACAGCAGTTACGGGCAAAACAGGAAAGATAGCAGGGTCACCAGCACTGGGGAGTAGCAGCGGTCAACCTCCGCGAGTGATGGACGCAGTGAGGCGATGAAAGGACGTGGCAGATGGCGAAGGCACCAGGGTGGCAGCACAGCAGGGTGATGCAGGGAGAGCACGGCACTTTAAGCTGAAAGCAGTGTGGATACCAGAGGAGCCCACAGGTCACCAAGAAGGGCGGTCAATTATCCAGCGTGGGGCCAGCGCCACGGGGCCGATGTCCACAGAGCCTGGCTAGTGGCACACTAGGAGGGGAGCACAGGGGATCACACTGCGCGCCACACGATTCCCAGGCTATGTTACAGAAGCCGCCACCGTGGGGATGTGTGCATTGAGGAAATGTCACCAGATGACTGAAGGCGCCGTGGCGACGCCACGGTATGTATATGCAGAGGCGGACTCACAGAATACAGGATAGCCGTCCAGAGGCCATACAGGGGCACACGCCAGCTGGCGCAGAGCAGACCCCAGAGCCGAAGCAGGTCCGGTCTGCGAAGGAGGAGAGCCGGCCTAAGGTAGGATGCAGCAGCAGCTGGGGCCCAGGGCCAGGCACGTCCGAGGAGCGGAAAGAGCACCAGTCACCAGAGACAGGGGCAATGAGGGAAAGGCGTGTTGGGCCGCAGGAGGAGGCAGCAGGGGTGAGTGCGGGCTCAGGGCTCCCCGCACAACTTAGCAGCACAAAGCAGACCCCAGGGCCGAAGCAGGTCCGGTCCGCGGCGAAGGATAGCAAGCCCGATGTTTGAGGCAGCCTCAGCTGGGGCCCAGGGCCCGGCACGTCCGGGGAGCAAGAATGACGCCAGTCACCAGGGACCAGGGTGGTAAAGTCAAGGCGTGTTGGGCCGCAGGAGGAGGCAGCAGAGGTGCGTGCGGGCTCAGGGCTCCCCGCACGACTCAGCGGGGAGGTGGGAGCGCGCGCCAGTCTGGGGCAGTCGCAGCGGGGAGACGCGGGGGGCACACCGCTCCCGTCACCAGGCCCGGGCACTCGGAGCAGTCAGAGTGAGCGCCAGAAGGAGAGGAAAATGGCGCCGGAATCGCGAAAGGCCCGGGCCGGGCGGTACAACTCGCAGGCCCCCAACCCCGCCGCAAAGAGCCCCAGCGGCAGTGGCACTCACCGGACAGAGCAGTTCGGGATCCTCCGGAATCCTTCAGGCGGCACGGAGCCCCAGGCGACCCAGCCCGACAGCAGGGAGAGGAGGGCCGGGCCTCGCCGACTGCAAGGTGTGGGCCCGGCGCCGCGATCGGGCGGCAGTTCTCAGCCCTCACGAGTCGCCAGGGAGCAGGAGCAGCACCGGTCGATGCCTCAGGTAATGTCAGAGCAGGAAACTCTGGTTGTAAGCAATATAATTGCCGTCGTCTGCAGGATTCTGACGGATATTTAGCTTGGCCGGCAGAGCCCACTTAGAGTGCGGCCATCTTGCAGCCGGCCAAGCCACGCCCCATGTGTAACCACTTTAACTAGGTCTAGTGGGACTCAAGCCATATCAATGGTCCCCAAACAAAGCAAGAGAATCAGGTAGTGTATTCCCGTCCACTCCACTCCATTTCATTTTCAATCTATCATTCTCCATTCTGCTGAGGTGGAACTTCTGGAAAAACGGTATGTGACTCATTTTCCTTTTTTTTCGTTTGTCAGTATCTTCTGAAGAATCCATGCATTAGCTGCACCCCGTACATTTAAAGTCATGAACCTGGACTCTTGCATATTCTTTACTTCCTATTTTCCTGTTAAGAGTATTTACTAGATTTTAGAGAGTAAAAAGGGCCAGTACACCTCTTATCCGGAGGACTGTCAGGTAACACAGACGTGGAGTCGGACAGTCTGTCAGATAGTGGAAATCAGTGCTTAATTTGTGCTGGTGGTTTCCGGTGCTTAGCACCGGGACTTATGTAACACGGCCAGGTCTATTGAATTTTTCTTCCCTGGGTGCAGGGCCTAGTAAATAATAAAAAATAAATGTACCTGTCCCTCCTGTCCTAATTTGGTTTGGCTGTCTGCCTGGTATGTCTCCAGATAATGGCCCACTTAGGTCCAGGCATGCTGTCTGCATCACGCTAGTGATGTCAGTAGTGCACGCCTGTGTTGGTTTTTTAGGTTGAGCCTAGCGCAGCGCGCATACGCTCAACGTGTTGTATCTGGTATGTGTGGTGAAAAACCTCCCATCTTTCCTATTGGTTTCTGTTGCTGCCCTTCTTAAATGTTTTGTTTAGTGGATATGGTAAATTAGTCCTGCCTTTTGGAGTTTTGGACCCTCCCAGGTCATTGCCTGTTACCTTGGCAGTACTCTGTTTTTAATATACGTTGGTTCCTGCGCACTCTATTTTTCCTTTCCATCCGCTCATCAGCACAGCTTCACGGACGCATTGATATTCCCTTCTGTTTGTTTGTGGCTTTCTCCCTCCCTCCTTGTGCTCGAAGCCCTCCCCACCCTCCAAGCACAAATGCAGCTGTGGGTTTCTCACTGCAGAGAGTCCTTGTAATGCGAATCCCCCACCAGCACCAGCACTCCCCCGTTGCCTGCCTTGGTTTACTTCGGCAGCAGCTGCGGCATGTACAAGTGGTTAACCCTTTCTTTCCCCCATTTCCCTTGTCCTTGTGTTCAGCTGATGAATAGGTCTATGAAGCCTCGTTGCATGCCCTGGCCAATGTTTACAATAGATCAGTGCACCCACCCACTCTTACCTGCGGATGTCGCGGCCGCAAGAATCAGCAGCACCCCCCTCCCGCTGTTACCTGCGACCGCATGAATCAGCAGCCCTCCCGCTCTTCGATTAAGCCGACGCGGGCGGCAAACGCAGGGGCCGCCCCGGGTGGCCTAAGGCCTAGCTACACCACTGCAATAGATGTCTCTACACTCGCTCTCTCTCTTCTAGCCTCTTTCCCCCTCCCAATCCAGCCAGCCGACCCTCATACTCCACCCTATACAACACCACTCCAAGCAGTGACACTCAAGGCAATGTCATTCTAGGCAGCGCCACTCTGCTCCACGCATTGCAACTCCACACAGCGCCACTCCACTCCATGCAACGCCACCGATGCAGCGCCACTCCGCTCCACGCAACTCCACTCCATGCAGTACCACTCCGCACTACGCAATGCCACTCCAAGCAATGACACTCAAGGCAATGCCACTCTACACAGCGCCACTCAAGGCAATGCCACTGTACACAGCACCACTCAAGGCAACGCCACTCTAACCAGCGCCACTCCATGCAATGCCACTCCACACAACACCACTATGCCCCACCCAACGCTACTCCATGCAACGCTACTCTACGCAGCGCCACTCGGCTTCACGCAACTCCACTCCATGCAGTACCACTCCGCACTACGCAATGCCACTCCAAGCAATGACACTCAAGGCAATGCCACTCTACACAGCGCCACTCAAGGCAATGCCACTGTACACAGCACCACTCAAGCCAACGCCACTCTACACAGCGCCACTCCATGCAATGCCACTCCACACAACACCACTACGCCCCACCCAACGCTACTCCATGCAACGCCACTCTACGCAGGGCCACTCGGCTCCACGTAATGCCATTCCACAACGCTGCACTCCACACAACTCGACGCTGCACCTCACTCCACGCAACACCACTCTACGCTGCACCACTCCGCTCCACGCAATGCCACTCCAAGCAATAACACTGAAGGCAATGCCACTCATTACAATGTCACTCCATACACTGCCACGCCACCTGTTCTACACAACGCCACTCCTTTTTACACAACGTCACTCCACGCAACGCAAATTCGCTCTACGCAACTGTACTCCATACAACTGCACTTTACTCTACCCAACCCACTTTACTCTGTGCAATGCCATTTCAAGCAGTGACACTCAGGGCAACGCGACTCTACGCAGCGCCAGTCCACTCCACGCAACGCAGCTTCACACAATGCGACTCCACGCAAAGCCACTCCACGCAACGTCACTCCATTCCGCTGCACTCCAAACAACTGCACACTGCACGCCACTCCATGCAGCGCCACTCCACGCAACACCACTCCACTCCATGCAGCACCACTCCGCTCTATGCAACGCCACTGGAAGCAGTGACACTCAAGGCAACACCACTCCAAGCAGCGACCCTCAAGGTAACGCCAGTCTACGCAGCGCCACTCCATTCTACGCAGTTAAACTCCACTCCACGCAGCACCACTCCGCTCCACGCAACGTCACTCTGCTCAATGCAACGCTACTCTACTGCACGCAATTCCATGCAACACCACTCCACACAACGCTACTCTACGCAGTACAACTCCACGCAACGCCACTCCAAACAGTGACACTCAAGGCAACACCACTCCATGCAGCACCACTCTGCTCCACGCAACGCTACTCCAAAGAGCGACACTGAAGGCAACGCCACTCCATGCAAAGCGAACCCACTCCACACCGCTGCACTCCACATATCTGCACACCGCACTGCACGCAGCACCACTCCACGCAGCACCACTCCACTCCACTCCATGCAGCAACACTCCGCTCTACGCAACACCACTGGAAGCAGTGACACTCAAGGTAACGCCACTCTAGGCAGCGCCACTCTGCTCCACGCAATGCCACTCCATGCAACGCTACTCTACGCAGAGCCACTCCACACAACCCCACTCCAAACAGGGACACTCAAGGCAACGCCACTCTACACAGCATCACTCCGCTCCATGCAACGCCACTCCGAGGAGTGACACTCAATGCAACTCCACGCTGTTGCACTCCACACAACTGCATGCTGCACCCCACTCCACGCAACGCCACTCTACACAGCGCCTCTCCGTTCCATGCAACGCCACTATGAGGAGTGACACTCAAGGCAACGCCACGCAGTACAATAATACTCCATAGAAAGTCACGCCCCCGCTCTATGCAACGCCAACCCGCTCTATGCAACACCACTCCATTTTACACAACACCACTCCACGCAACGCAAATTCACTCTATGCAACTGTACTCAAGGCAACGCCACTCCGCTCCACACCGCTGCACTCCACACAACTGCACACCACTCCATGCAGCGCCACTCCATGCAACACCACTCCACTCCATGCAGCAACACTCCACTCTATGCAACACCATTGGAAGCAGTGACACTCAAGGCAATGAAACTCTACACAGCGCCACTCAAGGTAACTCCACTGTATGCAGAGCCACTCCACTCCACGCGATGCCACTCTGCTCCACAAAACGCCACTTTGCTCCACGCAACGCCACTCCACTGCATGCCCCTCCATGCAACGCCACTCCACACAACAATACTCTATGCAGCACCACTCCGCTCCACGCAATACCATTCCACTCCACGCAACGTCACTCCACTCCACACAATGCTACTGTATGCAGCACCACTCCATTTCATGCCAATCCACACTGCTGCACTCCACACAACCGCACGCTTCACCCCACTCCACGCAACACCACTCTACGCAGCGCCACCCCGCTTCACGCAATGCCACTCCAAGCAGTGGCACTCAAGGCAACGCCACACAGTACATTGTCACTCCATACAACGCCACGCCACCAGCTCTATGCAACACCTCTCCACTCTACGCATCGCCACTCTACGCAACACCACTCCACGTAAATTCACTCTCGCAACTGTACTCCATACAACTTCACTCTACTCAACCCACTCCACTCTATGCAGCACCACTCCACTCTAGGCAGCACCACTCCAAGCAGTGAGTCTCAAGGCAACGCCACTCCACACAATGCCACTCCATGCATTGCAACTCCGCTCCACGTAACGCCACTCCACACATCGCCAATGTACTCTATGCAATGCCACTCCATGCACCACCACTACACGCAATGCCACTCCACGCTGCTGCACCCCACACAGCTGCACGCCGCTGCACTCCACACAAATGCATGCCACACCCCACTCCACGCAATGCCACTCTGCACAGCGCCAGTCCACACAACGCCATTCCAAGCAGTGACACTCAAGGCAACGCCACTCAGTACAATATCACTCTAGAAACGCCATGCCATCCCGCTCTATGCAACGCCACCCTGCTCTCCGCAACACCACTCCATTAGACACCTGCATGACCTGCACAGAAGATTACAGCGTGACAGTGACGTGACCTGCTGTGACCAGCAAATATCACATCACGTCTCAATGAGCAAGTAAGGTAGGAGCAAAGTTACTTGGCAAGGTTGTGCAAGATGAAAAATTAATTTAATGAGAGGAGCGCATCGGGGGCGTGGCCTAGCAACATGGCCGACAGGACGTGAGCCTTCTCAGCTCTCCGTCGTCCGCTCAAAATATCCTGCATTTCTACTTGAAGCCCCGCTGCACATCAGAATTTCGGCGTGGGGAAATGCATGTGAGCCCCCCTGGGTCTGCCTGACCAAATTTGGGCGCGTTGTGACCGGCCACGGTGCCGAGCTTGAAAGTGAGTAGTGCCGATCGGCCTATGCCGGACGTCCTGCTGCACCCGGAGCCCTGCGGAAGAAGTTTGGCCCGGGAGGAGTGCGGGCGCGCCGGGTGGTCTCCCGCTCTATTTCTTCGACTACCGCTGGGTGCAGCTGCCGGCCTCATGACTTGGGCTGTGCAGGAGCGGTGATTCGGGGCTGAGCTGCGGAATGCCGAGTATCCTGCTAGCGAGGTGGCCTTGCACGGACCCCCTGCCAAGTGTGAGGAGCTCCCGTGAGGCACTGCCTTCCATCGGCGTCCGGGAGCAGAACGCGGCGATACTGAGTGCGGGGGACTGTGCGCTCGGCCAGTGCTGGTGAGTGGGCCTGGGGCGGGTGCGGCTCCCCTGGCCAGGGCCTGGAAGGCGGAGCGGTCCGCGCTGGGCCTGGTCTGGGTGACAACGGGCCACGCCTGCACTTGGTGCCCACCCCTGTAGTTGAGTGACTTGTGCAGGTGCCTGCGGGCTCTTGGAGAGGAGCGTGGGTGGGGGGGTTGCGGACCCTCGGCCCCCCCCTTTCCTGCGAGTAAAGGCCGGGGCAGTGCAGAGCTGTGGGGACCGGAGCCATGTGTGCTGGCGCATTGATACTGCTGCGGTGCCCCTGGTGAATGCGGGGGGCCCGCGGAAACCTGCCACTGCACATTTGAAGACCCAGAGAGGCTGGACATGATAAAGAGTAGCCTGCAGTGCTGATCTGGCCAAGCATTGCTTGGTCTTGCCCGCACCGGTTGCCTGGGTGACCCGCCTTAACTGTGACCCTGCTGAACTGAGCTGCTGCATAAGGAGACTTCTTGGGGCAGGTTGGAGCTGACCTTGGCCTGCAGCTCTGGGCCGGAGGAGTGGTGGGTGTCATCCAGCTGGATTGAGGACATTGTGCGTGGGGCGGGGTCCCTGTGTGTTCTAACGCCTGCTGACCTGGATTGTCAGCGAACCCTTGCTGAGGGGACTTCTTTGGCACGAGCATCGCGTTGGTGAGTGTGGCAAGTGAACGTGCAGGGAGGTCCCAATGGGCAAAGACAAGCCTCAGAAGACGGCTGGCCCCAACACTATCACGCAGTACACTACGCCTAGGCACCCCCGCCAGCGCCTGACCAGACAGACTGGGGGGGCGGACCGGATTCGGGGGGGGAAGCCCAGAACCCACTAGGGCGGAACTCATGGCGGCCATACAGGGATCCAGAAAGGCGCTGGAGGATAGAATAGACACTGTCTCTGTGGATGTGAACCTACTACGTGCGGATCTCTGAAAGGTAGCTGATAAAGTTACGAACACCGAGGGGGAAATAGCAGAACTGAAAGGTGAGGTGGTTACTCTCAAGCAGCAGGTGGCACAGATGACTGTGGTTACGAAGGCCCTGGAGAGTCGTGCTGAGGAGGCAGAGGGGAGGGTGAGACGCAGCAACATTCGACTGCTTGGCATCCCGGAAAGGGCGGAGCTGGGGGCGGCCGAGCAGTTCCTGGAACGCTGGATGCATACTCAGCTGTGTCCTGAGGGATTGGCGGACGTGTTCGTGATTGAGAGGGCATATAGGGCTCTCGTTCCTCCCCCCCCTCCGGGGGCCCAGCCTCGAGCTATCATATCTAAAATCCTTAACTATCGGGATAGAGACTGCATTCTGGGGGCGGCAAGGGAACACAAGGATCTCCAGTATGAAAATAACAAAGTGTCTATTTACCCGGATTACACTAAGCAAGTTCAGGACCTTCGAAAATCCTTCTTGGGAGTGAAGTGTAAGCTGCGGGACCTGAACATGCAATATATGCTCCTGTATCCTGCCAAGCTGAAGGTGATCTTGGGGGGCAAGGCGCAATTCTTTGACTCCCCGGAAGATGTTTGGGAGTGGCTGGAGAGCCGTGGCGATGGACTGCCGCCTGGAGAAGCAAGGGGTCAGAAGCGACGATGGGGGACACAGCCGGACGGAGACCGGCGGCGGCAACAGAATCAAGTGGAATCGCAAAATGCCCTGGGAGGTATCGCAGAGGAGGATAACGGTGGGTGACGATGGAACGCTGCAGTCTAACCCTCTTGTGGAGAGCACTGCGGAGGTCGACTTGCCGGGAGCCGCGTCCGCTCGACCGGATGCGCAGGATCAGACTTTGCCACTAACACTGGATGTTGTGCCAGAGACCTTGTTGGAGGATCCTCCTGAAGGTGGCAGTGAAAGTGATTAATCATGGACTGCTGGGCTATGGTGCTACTTGCTGTCACAGGACAGCGGCGCAGGAGCGCGGCGATGCTGTATGGTGCTGCTTGTTGTTGCGGGACACGGGTGGTTGGGGGGAGAGAAGAGCTGAACTACTAGTAGCTTTCCTCAAAAATTATACGGCATATTTATTCTATTTTAATTCAAAAGGAGAAATGGAAAAGATGGGGCCTAGGTGTGTGATCTGGTATTCTAATAACACACATATCATTATCTAAAACACACATTGTCTAACGTGACAAATCTCATTGTTGACAAAGCAACTGTCCCGTTAGTATTGTGAGCAACCTGTAACATATGGCGGAGCCCACAAAAAAAGGTATACGTGTTCAACGATACCAAAATGTATAAAATCAATAGTTATAGTCCACATTCTACCGTATAACAAAGCGGTAGAAGTATGACTCTAATTTCCGTCTTGCCTAAAAGTTAAATGATCCAATTGGAACTCCCTCTATTTGGAGTCAAATTTGATAAATTTATAAGTGGTAGCGCCTGAAGTGATCCACTATCTAAAAGAGCAAAATACAAAGAAATTACAGTTATTCCCTTATGTGTTTACGAAATTGAAATACCGTTAATAAAATCCTACAGATTTGTCCACTGCCCGTGTTTTATTTAGCATTATACCATATAGAAACAGTAATAGAGAAAACGATCTGGTGTATACCTTACCCCAAAATTCGCATAATCCACAAAAAAACTCTCTATGTTTGGAGTCAGTGCTGGTACGATACGTGTGGAAACCCTGATAAGTTCCACAATCTAAAAGGAGAAAAAAGTAATGCGAAGCCGCAATTACTCCCCCATAGGCATAAATAATATTGGAATATCAATTCTCTTGAAGAGAAATATTTGATTCTCCTAGCACATTTAATAATCTAAAGACACTCACCGCAGAGACCACAGCAGTACGTTCTCTGCTTCCTTCGCTACGCTGAGTCGCGTAAACAGACGCCATCACCATGTGTTTGTATTTATCCTAATCCTGCGCTACTTGCTTGACCTCTGATCCCTCCCTGTGACTAGTCACATGACGTTCAAATCTCTCATCTTATTGGAAGCGGAGTATCGCCATCTTGGAGAAGATTACTCTTCGATAGTCAATTCCCAAAAAATGTAAATCTCGGGTCCTATGTTACGCCAAGAACCCAACCTGCCGTAGTATTTTCTCATATCTTAAGTTATTATTAAGCGCCGCCGTCTTATAAATATATCAGGCACGAAACCTTATAAATAATGGAAGTCTGGTTATAGTCTCCCTGAGAAATGAGTTGAATTATTATTATTCTATTAATGAATCTTATCGTAAAATGACCTTATTATAGTTTGTAAATGAGACGAAAACCGGAAAACACTTTTTCCTCTCTCAGAGTGTTCTCCTCATTTCTATAAAACATCTAGGTTTCCACCACCAAAAGAAAGGACAGAGTTAGGGGGATAGAGAATGTGCATTGCTCTTATACAACATCATTTTCTATATTGTCCTTTGTTTGTTAATATACATCATCAAATATACACATTCAGTTACCTTAGCAGTATGAAGCCCACCAACACACAGTGTGGGTGCTATTAGGAACATGATACATTATGTGTCAGACATCGAATAGTATGGGCTCACAAATACACACTGTGGGCACTGTTAAGATCATAATACATTGTGTGCCCAACATCGACGATTTAACATGTATCTTTATGCATCGTCTATTACTTATAGAGCATTGTTCATTGTTATCCATGAATCAATAAGGATAAACCATCACCAACATTTTAATCCTGTAAAAAGACATGCAGCTCTCTATCTGTGTTCAATCCTGAATCGACAGACCTCAGCTTTATCAGCCACCTAGTTTCTAGTTTCCTCAGTGCTAGAGTCCGATTGCCACCCCTGAAGTTCTCCTCTGCCACTGCAATACCATGGAATCTAATATTGAGTATCTCTGAGTTGTCATGTACACTATTATAGTGTACTGCTAGAGGATAATTGACATTGTTATTACAAATTGCTCTAATATGTTCTTGCACACGTTCCTTAAGTGGTCGAATAGTACTGCCGATGTAGATCAAACCACATTGGCAGATGATACAGTACACCGTGAATTTTGTATTGCAATTCATAAAGTGTTCTATTTTGTGAGTTTGCCCCGTGTTGTAACTGAAACTAGTAATTTTGTTAACGGCAAACTGACACACATTGCAAGTAGTGCACTTAAAGAAACCTGATGGTTTCTTTGGTAGCCAACTTTGAAATTGTACTCTTCTATTCGTATTTACAATGGATGGACTCAATATGTTCCTTAGTGTTTTTCCTCTGCTGTATGTCACTTGTGGTTTCTTTGTTGTGTAGGGATCTAAACTGTGGTCTAGTCTTAATATATGCCAATGTTTGTATAATATCTTATAGATATTCTGGCTATGTGCATTATATGGCGTAATGAGTGAAATCTTATCTCTCTGCTTTGGCTTCTTGATGTTGTTTTTTAGGAGCCTCGTGCGTTGTGTCCCAACAATCCTATTCTGAGCTTTATCCAAAGATGTTTTATCATATCCCCTAACTCTGAAGCGTTCCTTCATGCCCAGTAGTTCCCGTTGAAATTCCCCATCATTGCTGCAATTTCTTCTCAGTCTTGTCATCTCTCCATAGGGGATGGACCTTAATTGTGAAGCTGGGTGTGCACTTTTAGCATGCAAGATGGAATTGCATGCAGTTGGTTTACGGTACAATTTACATTCAAGCTTCTCTCCCTCTGTACATAATGTGATGTCCAGGAAGTCTATTTCATTTTTATTGAACTTAGATGTGAAGGCTAGATTATATGTATTATTGTTAAGATGTTTAATGAAGTCCGAGAGGGTTTCATTATCTCCCCCCCATATTAGGAGGATGTCATCTATAAACCGCCCCCAATAGATGATTGACCCCGTCAAAATGGGTGGGCAGTTTCGCCAGATGTGATATTCCTCAAAAAAAACCATGTATTGATTCGCAAATGATGGGGAAAACTTGGAACCCATGGCCACCCCAGATGATTGTCTGAACCATCTACCATTGTGTAAAAAGTAGTTGTTGTTGAGTGTAAGGCGAGTGAGCTCTAGAAGCATTTGAGTGTGTTCATACAGGTTGGCATCTCTTTTCGAAAGAAAATATGTGAGAGCTTCCATACCCTTTTCTTGGGGAATGCATGTATATAATGCACAAACATCCAATGTAACCAGGGTGAATTCATCTGACCACGTGAGGTCTTCTAGTTTGTTCAACAGATCCTTAGTATCCTCAATGAAAGAGGGCAAATTGCGTACTATCGGTTGTAAATAGATGTCTATATACTCCGAGATTCTCTCTGTAGGTGACCCTATCCCTGATATTATGGGTCTACCGGGCGGGGCTGTGTGACTTTTATGTACCTTAGGTAAGATGTAAATACATGCCGCTTGCGGTGTGGGGTTGTACATATATTTGAACTCCATATCAGTTAGTAAGCATGCATGGAGCCAAAACCTGAGTGTTTTCTCAATTAGTATAGTAACCTCTTTCATTGGGTTACTAGATATCACAGTATACGAGCCAGTATCCCTCAACTGATTGTCAATTTCATTGATGTAATAATCTGTGTCCATTAGGACAATGTTGCCCCCTTTGTCAGCTTCTTTTATGGTTACATCAGAGTAGGTGGTTAGTTTGAATAGAGCTCCTCTTTCTGCCTTGCTAAGATTGTCTTTAAAACCTTTATGTTGCTCTATGAACATGTCTTCTAGTTTATAGAGATCCTGTGTAACTGCTTTGTAGAAGCAGTCGATCATATTATCAGGTGAAAGTATGGGTGTAAATTTTGACTTTGTTCTGAGACCACTGTCTAGATTTAAATTTGTGTCAATATCTAGATCTCTTAAAATTTCACCCATGCTAGGAGCCGGTCCCAAGCTCTCATCCAATGACAATAGGAGTTGAAGATCTTGTATATCTCTGATTGTCTTATCACTCTTTCTTGCTGTATATATCGGCATTGGACACGGTTTGTAATTTGCATCAAAGAATTTCTTTAATTTCAATTTTTGTACATATTTAAAAAGGTCAATATGTATTTGGGTGAAATTAGGCTTTGACATCGGACAAAAACTTAACCCTTTTTTTAGTACATTTATTTCATCACAGGATAACTCATATTTAGACAGGATTCACAATAGAAACATCCTCAATTACAGTAGTAGTGGACATGCATGGGTTTTCTATGTTGTGGGACTCCGTCCCCACCTGCACATTCAGTTCTTTTGAGTGCGTGACGCTGATCTGAGAACCCTTTTTTCTTGATTGGTATCTATTTTTTCTGCCACCTCTTATTGTGCCCTTCCACCTATGTCTTTTTTGTGGAATACTACTCGATTCCCCTTCCTGTACCTCTTGAGTTCGTCTAAAAAAGAAGAACCTGATGCGATGTTACTGGTGTTACCTAAATTGGTGTGTATTTCACTTCTAGTCTCACTGATCTCACTCGTTATGCTAGACAAGTCAGACTCACTAGCCGAAGTGGAGGCTATTTGTCTAGAATCACATGGTTTGTCAGTCCCCCCTCTCGGTTTGTACTCATCAAATCTTTTAGCGAATGTAAAGATTCTACCGTTCTTGTAATCGCTTTCGTCTCGTTTTAGTTTCCGTATTTTTTTGTCTCTGATGTAGTTTTGATGTGCATTCAACACCTCCTTCAAAATTTTGTAGTTTTTCTCAGTTGCATCTTTGAGATTAAGAGCTTTGGGGGCACATGCATCAAGGTAGGCTTTTGCGATTCCTTAATTGCGATTATTAAGGAATCGCAATTAAGGAATCGCAAAAGCCTATGCATGTAGGAATCGCTATAAAAATAGCGATTCCTAAACATTCCTTAATTGCGACTCGCTAATTGCGAGTCGCAATTAAGGAATACCTCCCATTAATTCCTATGGGCCTAGAGGCCCATAGGAATGAATGGGAAGACATTCTCAATTAGCGATTCGCAATTAGAGAATCGCAAATTGAGAATGCAATTTCAAGGTGCCAGGGTGTCAAAATGACACCCTGTTGCACCCCTGAAATTGTGATGTGCACCCATGTATGCGCACACACATGCCCCAAGGGCATGTGTGTGTGTAACCTAAAACTTAAAAAATGCATTTTAGAGCATTTTTCGAAGGTATTGCAAATTACAGACAAGTTTGATTTGTCTGTAATTTGCGGTCCCAAATAGCGAAATCGCTATTTGAAAGTGCTCTAGCATTGCATTTAAGGAATCGCAAATTGCGATTCCTTAATGCAATCGCAATTTAGGAATTCGCAATTAATTGCGAATTCTTAAATTGCGCATAGGAAACACTTTCATGCATCTCCAAAGGCCAATTTGCGATCGCAAACGGCCGATTTTTGCGATTCGCACCGTTTGCGATCGCAAAAACCTTTGATGCATGTGCCCCTTGATCTCTTCTTCAATATTTTCAATTTCTTCTAACAATTTTGATCTCTTCCTTTCCGCGTTTCTAATCAGCAGGTCCATCATTCCGTAAGATGATGAAGATATAAGATTTTCCCATTCACTAAGCAGGTCCGGGTCTAAGTCCTCAAAGGAGGGAAAAATAATGACCCTAAGGCCCCTCAGTACCTGCTTAATTTCAATGTATTTTTTTAATGTTGTCAAATCCCACCACCGTGAGAGTTCTTGTTTTCTTACTCTCTCTAGTCTGATGAACAATTGTTTAAGCCCCTGAGGCTTAGTCTCCTGTACAATCGTTTTCTTGCTCTGTATACCACTCCCTGAAAATATGTCATTAAAGATTCTGTCTCTCTCATCGTCAAATTCTGCCATATTTGGTATTGGATCTCTTCTAACAATTACTCTGATACTAATTAGTCACAGATCACACTATTCTCAAAACTTGAGTGCTGGTACCCATATAACAATTATTGTAACTAGATTGGTAGTGATGGTTCCCATAGACTGAGAAGAACCGCACAATCAAGGAACAGAACAAATATATCACATTATACTGTAATGAAGTGTGAAATAATTTTTTGTTGAATTCGACAGTATTTTATGGGGTGCTAGCTTGGCTCAAAGCGCACCTACTACCAAGAGATGATAATTTACACAAAAGAAAACAAATGTGTATGCAAACCCACATTTATAGAGCACTGATGAGCACACCCTTAGATGTTAACAATCCAATAATGTATTGGTTATTTTCACTAAGACCTTATATCCAATATATATATACAATTCCTCAGTAGATATTATCCATCAAAGCGATCAGACAGTATACAGAGTCCATAAGAATCAAAGTTTCTTCAATATTGCGATTTTTTATTCTTATATTCCAAAAATCCAGCAAGAAATCTGCCACTGTGCCTTGCCAACACATGTTTCGTCTACCCGTAGACTTTTTCAAGGCTGGCATAATAGATATTTAAAACATCGTTGTTTTATATGTACACATAAGTTGGCTTAATATATCAAAAAACTTACAATTATAATAAAAACGTGGTGGATTACAGAGATGTTTAATATTTTTACCTTTATCTATATCCAAGACCGTGAAAAGTATCCATCACCAAAAAGATTTTAATTCTCATTAGTTATAAATCTCAAACAAATAATTATATTGTAACAAAACCAAAATTATCAGGAATATCAAAATTCCAACATGTGTCCAGAAAAGAAGAAAAGACCGGAGTAAGTGAAAAACAAACTTATACTAGTCACTGTTTACAATGGATCACCAAAAGTGTGCCAGAAACCAAAAAGAAAAAAGGAAAAGAAAAATGTGTATTGTCAGATGAAGTCCCTTAACTAAAAGATATCATACCCAAAGAAATTGAACACTATCAACCCACCAGTTGGCGCGAAAAATTTGTCGTTACACTGGTTGTAAATCCGATCAGAATGAAACTCCTATCCATAAGTTGAGTAGGTATCCACAAACTGTGTGCAAAAACAAATAAAAGTTTAACCTTTCTTGCACAGTAGATAATAAGACGTGTCGTCTTATTAAGTTTAACCTTTCTTGCACAGTAGATAATAAGACGTGTAATACGGGAGCAGGTTGCGGATACCTGGGATAGGTTGGACAAGTATACGCTTACGAAATATCGCCAGCGGCTGCATGCAGAGGGAGATAAATCTGGTCGATTATTAGCCTGGATATTGCGTAGGGGACAGGCCCCCCCCCCGGTTACCTGTCTTAGAGCTCAGTCGGGCGAGCTGGTCTATGCTCGAGCAGCTATGCTGGAAGTATTCCAGCAACACTTGCAGACTGTATACAGGGCAGACCCCCTTGTAAGCGCAGACCTTTATATTCCCTTTCTGGAGGGCCTACAATTGAGGCAAGTGTCTAAAGAAGTTAGGACGGATCTGGATGCGCAACTTACCGAGGAGGAACTGATGGAGGCGATAGCGGACATACCTAGGGCACCGGGAGGCGACTGGCTTCCCATTGAGTATTACCAGGCATACTCGGCGATGCTGGTCCGACCTTTGTTGCAAACCTTTAATGAGTCCTTTGATAGTGGAATATTGCCCCCCACGATGCGCGAGGGTGAAATTTATCTGATTCCAAAGCTGGGTGGTGATGTGCAGGACCCGCCGGCATACCGACCACTGACAATGATTAATTCAGATTTAAAAATACTATGTAAAGTACTGGCTAAAAGGTTGGGACCGCACATGGCCCACTTAGTTCACGAGGACCAGTGCAGCTTTATCCTGGGCCATAGTACGTCGAAGAACGTGCGACGGCTGGCGCATGTTCTGCACGAGACGCAGGGGGCTCCTGAGGAGATGGCGCTGGTGTCCATCGACCTTGAAAAGGCCTTTGACACGGTGGACTGGGGGTACTTGCTGGAAATTCTTCGGAACTTGGGGATTGGACCACGTTTTTGTAGATGGGTTAAACTACTATATACAAATCCCGCGGTGTGTGTGCGAATGGGTCAAACTAGGTCGGTGCAGTGGTCGTTGGGGCAGGGCACGCGGCAGGGGTGCCCGTTGTCGCCGTTACCGTTTGCGCTGGCTATTGAGCCCATGGCGATATGGGCAAGACAGGAATTGGGCCGCCGGGGCATACACAAATTGAGCACAGTACGCACCTCATCTCGCTTTATGCTGATGATGCGTTGTTCTATGTTACATCTCCGCGTGAGGCTATACCGCAATTGCTGAGGTTGATGGACCAGTTTGCAACTTATTCAGGGCTGCGCATAAACAGGCGTAAATCCTTGGCGTTCCCCCTAGCGGGGATGAGAGAGGGTGAGGCTGAGGAGCTGCCTAGTCTGGGGCTGAGATGGGAGACGGATCATTTTAGATATCTAAGGGTGCAGGTGACTCATGGGGATACTAGGCTGATGGGGGCGTGGCTAGCCAGCCAACATGTCGGACGCAAGTCCCTAACGCTCGGACTGACATCCCCCTTGAATCCGGCAAATTTATCCAGAACAGTGAGTCATCCACGTCAAACATCAGTGGGACCAGTAAGCCAAAGACTTGCTGAAGCCGAGGAGCCCCGAATCGTGCTGCTCGGCCGCCCAGAACTGCAGCTGCTGCGGGGAGGGAAACCGGGGCCTGCGGACTGTGGGGCCGCGCGCCAGAGCTCATCGGCGGGAGGCGGCCGCCCGCACTTGGACAGTGGCCCCTGTGACGGCGGAGAACAACGGAGGCGAAGAGGCGGCGGCCTCCCTGCGCGATCCCCGGTACCAAGAGCAGCGATGCTGTGATCGGCAACCCAGCACATACCAGATCGCTTGACCTCCCGGGACTGCGGCTGATGCGGTGAGGAAAGCCGGGGCCTGCAGTTTGTGAGCCCGCGCGCGGGCGATTATCGGCGGCGGGCGGCTGCCCGTGCTTAGACGGCAACCCCTGTGGCGGCGGAGGACAGCAAAAACGAAGAGACGGCGGCTTCCCTGCAAGATCCCCCGGTATCGAGAGAGCCGAGGCCGCGTTCGGCGAAGCAACCCATACCAGGCGCCGCTCTACGGCGCTGCAGGCGGGCACTGACCTCGTTGGTGGGCGTCCTGTGACTTGCCAGACCCCTGGCGAATTAGACTCCTGGCGCGGCCTTGCCGATGTGGAGTGCGGGAGACCGTCGCGAGGCGAGCCGGGTCCCCACGAGGTGAGCCTGGGCCGCTGTGGCAGTGCTGAGTGACCTGGCGGCCGCGAGGCCAACGTAGGCGCCGCCCTGCCCTGGAACATCCCGGTGAGTGTCGACGCATAGCGCAGGCTGCGTCGGAGAAGAGTGCGGGCAGCGGCCTGCTGCGGGGGGGTGAGAACCGCGCACTGGAGGAGCTGAGGCGTGAGGAGTAGGAGCGGGCGGCCGGCGCTTGCTGCGGGGGCCCTCGGCGGAGCTCTGACGGCGCTAGTACACTGAGGCAGTCTGTGGACAAATTGCTTAACCGGCCGAGGTGCGTGGCCTAGCAGGGACAGACTGGAGAACGTGAAGGCCCCCCAAAACCGAGACCTGGGAAGCATACAGGCATCCCGCTGACAGGGCGGACAACGAAAGCAAGGGGTTAAAAGCTAAGGGTGACCTGCCCGATATCGATGAAGGGCGGAGGTACGGGCTGAGGCCTACTCGAGGGAACACACGGCGGCCTAGGAGAAGCGGATCCCCACAGACCAGACGCTCTGTCACAGCAACTATTGGGCACCAAGGAGGCAAGAGGAAACGCCAGAAGTAAGTGGGCGCTGCGTGACCTCCTTCTCCCACCCAAAGCGACGCCGCGACCAACGGGAATAGGGCCTATACAACTGGCTGCCACCGGGGACATACATGATCGCCATGATGCCCTGTAGCTAGGAAAAGCCATAACTTAGCGCCCTGCTAAACTTACATTGACGCAACCAGATGCCCTGTCACTGAGGGGCGCCGCCGACTACCACCCTGCTGTGGGCCCAGACGCCCTGCCCTACAGGAAGACTGCTAGTGCAGAGACCGCACATAAGATCCGCAGGCCGTAACATGCATCCTCGTGAATAGACAGTCACACGTGGTGCGGCTGCCACTGACGGCCCCACCTGGCCACACACCTCCAGAGGCTCACACCTGTGAAGGGCCCAGATGCCTGATCGGAGCCTCCGCAGGGGCGCCACCACTGGCGTAGCTGCCCCCCCCAGCCGCTGGCCACGAATGCCCACGGCGCAACAGCTTGTGATGGGCCGGATGCGCGCCAAGATGCAGCAGGGGCCCCTGCGCGCACGTAACCTAGATCCCATAGCACATAGGAGCTGAGGGGGAGATGGAGGGGTAGGAAGGTAGGAACCCACAACAATACACAGAGCGCTGGCTGCGCGACCTTTTGCCCCAGGGAACATTGTCAATGCAGTTTGCAGTAGAAAGAGCCCACCGTGTACCGGCGCAGAAACCCCAGCCAGGAGCTAGGCCGCGCCCGTTCATTTTCAGGATACTCAAATACAGGGACAGAGATGCGGTGCTACGCGAAACACATAAAATGGACAGCCTCAGAGTGGGTGGTAGTCAAGTAATGCTCTTCCCAGATGACACCGCTCTAGTGCAGCGCCGCAGGAATAACTATGCGGCAGTGAAGCGCCAACTCAGAGCTCTGGAACTACCGTACTCACTGTTATTCCCTGCCCGGCTGAGAGTGGTTGTGAAAGAAGGGACCGCTTCTTCGATTCTCCTGCGGAAACATGGGACTGGTTGGAAGAAACGGGGCGGTGGACAGGCACAAGGCCCTCGGATCCAGATGGAGGCAACCCAGCAGGCAGGAGGAACAGGCGGCGAGGACGACGAGGAATGGTGCGAAATGCGAAGCCAGGGACGGCAGCCCCGAGCCCGGAGAAAATGAGAAGGGAGAGGCAAGATGCCCTGGAAGCGGTCACAACTCTTGGATCCCCACACTCAAAAGACCACTTAGACTCTTACACAAAGGACGCATTGGTGGCCAGTGGCTCCTCGTCACCATCAACTGAAATATCCGATGACCTCTGCCTACCAGTGGTAACGCCACAAACTGCTGATGGTATCATAGGATAACGCACTGGCACGCTGAACTCTGTCACAGGCAGCTCACGCAAGTAGACCATTGCCTGTTTACACATGTGTTCTTCCATTGTGTTGCAAATGGGGGCGGGTCTGTTGGGTTGATGGCCACACTCATCCCATTAGGTGACGATACGGAGGCCGCTATGCCCGCGCCCGGCCAAGCCACGTATATTACCACAGGGAGTGGGTGCACATGAGACGTCACTAAGCACTGAGCTTGGCTGGACTCGCACACTTATCTGGGCGACTAGCTAGATGGCACACTGTATGCATAGGAATGGGGGACAGCCGCAGCAGAACGTTACCTGTGCGCGTACCCCTTCAGGCAACACACTGAATTAGTTTGTACTTCTCAGTTGTTACAGAGGTTTGGACGGACATTCCGCAAAGTTCGCCCCAACTGTTATGTTGTTCTTAGTTCAATTATTGTTTTTGTTGCAGGAGACCGATACACTAGTATATGTCAATGGCCCCCGCACACCACGGCGCGCCCCACCCTTGACGCCCCCAGTGATTAAACACACCAGAAATGACACGGGCTAATGTAGTTACGTGGAACGTACGCGGCATGCACACACCCACGCGACGCTACTCCATATTCGCTTACCTCCGGAGACACTCGGTTGTAATTGCCTTATTGCAGGAAACACATATGACACCGCCGGAACTAGACAGACTGCGCAAGCGCTGGAGGGGACAGGTGTATGGCACGGTATACTCAGCACATGCGAGGAGCACACTAATCTGGGTGAGAGCGGGCACCCCGTTCGTCTGTGCGGATGTGGTGGTAGACCCCGAAGGCAGATACACCTTAGTGCGTGGGACACTTAACTGTCAGGCAATACTACTGGGCTCGATATATGCCCCGAATGTAGACCAGCCATCGTTCCTAGCACAGTTGTCATCAACGCTGACCCCTTACGCTGGGCTCCCCTGGCTGTTGGGCGGGGACTTTAACTCGGTGCTCGATGTACACATAGATAGGTCCTTCCCTCCCCTTCGGAAGACATCGGCTGTGTCAAACGCGCAGGCGCTCACGGACTGGCTATCACACTGGACATTGCTAGATATATGGCGCGTCCTCCACCCCAACGAACGTATTTATTCCTACTACTCCGCACTACATGACCTACATGTACGCCTAGATAGAGTGGTGGGCTCCCAATCCTTAGTCCCACTAGTCGAGACATCGGAATACCTGGGGCGGACACACTCCGATCATAACCCTATGCGAATCCAGCTCAGTTGGGAAGCTGATCGCCCTCCCATTCCCACATGGCGCTTCCAGCCAACCGCATTAGAAGACTCCGAATTCCGCGCATCACTAGGAACGGCTGTCCTCACATATTTTGAACTCAACGAAGGAACAGCAAGCAATGCCCTGGTGGAGTGGGATGCCCACAAAATAGCAGTCAGAGGTCACTGTCTAGGGGCCACATGGAACATACGCAAGCAGCTAGCATTATCGCTCACCCGCCTAGAATC
This sequence comes from Calotriton arnoldi, assembly GCA_963921515.1. NCBI lineage: Eukaryota > Metazoa > Chordata > Amphibia > Caudata > Salamandridae > Calotriton > Calotriton arnoldi. The sequence continues at coordinate 1,896,494 of CAWUFW010002626.1, forward strand.
ACAGTTACTCCAATCTGAACGCGAGGGAGAGGGAGGGGGCAGACACTCGGGCCGCCTGGAAACCCTCCGGGCACAACACGCGGAACTCATGGAGCGCTTACGATGCCACAACTACATGGCTCACACAGCTTGCACACATGCCACAGCAGATAGGGTGGGCCGCCTGCTTGCCTGGCTGCTGAAGCAGGAGAGTAATCACACCCCAATCGGAGCCATATGTACACCGGAGGGGAACCTCGTGTATACACAGCGTGAGATCCACAAGGTGATGACAGACCACTACACACAGCTATACCGGTCCAGGGGATGCTGCCCAGGTCCAGAGCTAGAGAGATTTCTAGAGCCTGTCCAGCTGCCCACAGCCTCAGAGGCACATCAGGAGACACTCAATGGTCCCCTTACCTTAAAGGAACTCGGGGAGGCGATCCAGTCTATGGCGTCTGGGAAAACTCCGGGGCCGGACGGCCTACCCGCCGAATATTACAAGGCTTACCGGGAATCACTGGTGCAGAGTTTACACACCCTTTACATCACAGCTCTGGAAGAGGACACACTGCCCCTTTCGATGCGTGAGGCATACCTGGTGTCCTTGCTGAAGCCGGACAGGGACCCCACAGCCCTGGGATCTTATAGCCCCCTGGCGCTGCTTAATGCGGACTATAAGATATTCGCTAAAGTGCTGGCAGAACGGTTGGTGCTGGTAGTCCCCGAATTGGTTCACAGCGACCAAAATGGATTTGTACCCAAACGTAGCACATCACTGAACTTGCGTAGGTTTTTTAGAGTGGCGTCGGACAGTGTGCAGACGTGGCCCAGAGCGGGATGCCTTGTGTTAGACCTGGAGAAGGCCTTTGATTGCTTAGAATGGAGCTATCTAGCGGCAGTGCTAGCGAGATATGAGCTGGGCCCGGGATTTCTCCAGATGGTTGGCCTCTTATACAAAAACCCCACAGTTCGGGTGCGATTGGGGCCATACATTTCTGACACCGTACCGATATGCAGAGGCACCAGGCAGGGGTGCCCGCTGCCACCCCTTCTATTTGCTTTGGCGATAGAGCCCCTAGCGGCAGCGTTACGTGCGTCACTGGGAGATGGAATACCCCTGGGCGACGCGGTGCACCAAGTGTCGCTGTACGCAGACGACCTCCTGATCTACGTGAGGGACATAGAGCATATACAAACCCAGCTGGCATGTACACTGCGCGACTTCGCCGCCATCTCGGGACTCAATGTAAACGCTGGCAAGTCCTGTATTTATGCATTCGGGGAGGGAAGCCGAGACCCGGGTTATACCCTAAACGGTACAGGGGGGCAATGGAGGGAGGACACCTTCCGCTACCTGGGAATCCAGATATACCGTCAGCCGACAGATCTATTCGACGGCAATCTGGGAAAGGCTCTGGCAGCAATCAAGTCACAGGTACACTTTTGGAACTCGCTCCCGCTAACGGTCACTGGCAGAGTGGCATTATCCAAGATGGTGATCCTCCCCCGCCTCCTGTACTACTTTGCTAATCTACCTCTATATGTTCCGGCGTCCTTCTTTGCTACACTCACTAGATTACTCAGGGACTTCCTTTGGGGGAACGCCAGGCATAGAATGGCACTAACAACATTGTACCTGCCAACTGACCAGGGGGGTCTTGCCGCACCTTGTTTTGAGCACTACTACTTAGCCGCACAGCTGCAGTGGATAGCCCGTTGGCTTGCGGATAGGGGCCGAGAGGATACTGCAACCACACTACCTCCCAGCTCACTGGAACAAATAACCAGGCTATTCCACCCGGCCACTAAAGCCGCAACGCCGACGCCGCTCCTCCTGGCGGTGGCGTACAAGAGCTACCGATGTAGCCTTTACCTCACCAGAGCGCTAATCCCCTACGCACCGGCAATACCACTGGAGGACTCCCCTAGTGGGCCTGGGTTACTCACGTCTATTGCACTCAAGGAATGGCATGACGCCGACATGCAGACCCTGGGAGATCTGTACCGGGATGGCACACTCATACCATATGAGTCCCTAGTAGAAGACGTGGGACTACCACCGGGCGATTCCTAATGCATCGATCGCTGGTTGCGACACTAACTGCTAGATGGGGGACATGACCACGGAACCGAGCCAACACCTCACTATACAGTACCTCCATGTCATGGGGCGGGGCAGGCATTTGGTTCGCTGGTTCGCGGCGTCACTTCGAACACACGCAGCGATCAGTCTGGATCCACTCCGCCGCAAATGGGAAACAAATCTAGGGCGACAATTGGAGGACAGGGAATGGGAAAAGATAATAAAGAGCCCAGTTCGTATACCCAGAAACATGCGATTCAGACAAATACAACTGTTCATAGTCCACAGAGCATATCTTACACCCGAGACGATCAATAGGTACTTCCACCGCACGGACGCAGTGTGTCCTCGCTGTGCAGAACCGGGAGCTGGATTGATACATATGCTGTGGGGCTGTCACCGACTACATACCTATTGGCACGCAGTCAGCGAGCAATTGCACACATGCACAGGGCGCGACATACCCTTTGAATGGATTGCTTACCTATTACACCATTTCCGTAGAACACCGGCCACAAAAGTCACATCTAGGTTCCCTGACCTGGGATTGGTGGTCGCCAAGCGCCTTCTTACTAAGCGGTGGAAAGCACACGATCCGCCGCATATATGTGCATGGAGGTACTCGCTTCTAGCATGGGCCAAAGCAGAGGGAATCGCCATCCAGCGGGAAGAAACGTTGGGGCTGAGAAAGGAGCCCAGAGCGACTCAGTGGGAGGGATTGCTCCGGACCCTACAGCAGGCGGGGGGGGGACACCCCTGAGGGACAGCCCGAGGGTGGGAGGTGCGAGCCCGTAGTGAGTACCGGACACCCCGCCAATAGTCAGTCATAATATCAGGCGCACGCACATATACCACTTAACACTCAGGGTGGACATAGCCGCAGCCTATGAGTGGGGGCTACTGTCAAGTTGATGCCACGAGGTGGGGCGATGGGGGTGAGGGAGGGGGCATTGTGCGGGATAATCACACAGATATCGGTTAATGCTGCTATGGTTAGTTTTGGTTTTGATTGTTTTGACTATAACATTTGTTCAATTGCACGCGCTGAATGATCGGAAAGGACTCTGTAAAACGCACCAATGAGACCATGCAATTACTGTATTGTAACTTCTACCCTCCGTGAAATGGGTTGTTTGTTGGGGTTAACCTCGTTTTTGAACCAACGACGACATAGATATGTATGTCATGTTTAACACCCACTTAAAGTAGTGTATCTCTAATGTTGATAGACGGAGCAATGTATAGATGGCTCTTAATGTGGCACGTTGCTTTTCATGGATATGTAACACAAAAGACAATAAAAACAGATTTAAACAAAAAAAAATGGGGATACTAGGCTGATCCAGTTAAATCTGAATTGGGTGGCTGAGTCGCTGAGGCGCTCCGTGGAATTCTGGAATACGCTGCCAATGTCACTAATGGGTAGAATAGCGGTGGCAAAGATGGTGATGCTGCCAAGATGCTTATATGCCTTGCAGAATGCATTGTGCCCGATCCCTGTTAAAAGTATTTCGGCAATTGAACTCTCTCCTGGTGACCCTGCTTTGGGCAGGAAAGCGTTGTAGGGTCACGCTGCGTGTGCTCCAGAAGCGGTATGAGGAGGGTGGACTTGGGGTTCCCAGGTTTGATCTTTATTATTACGCGGCGCACCTTCAGCATGCGGTGCAGTGGATGCATGAGGGTGATCATTGGGAAAAGCGATTACTTGCCGGGCGAGTGCAGCCAGAGGATCTCCCTTTGATTTTGATGGAGGGTGCTGGGGTGAATGTGGAGCTGCCGTATGTGGTTAAGCAAACGGCCTGTTTGTGGCAGAAAGTTGTGGAACGAGTGCTGGGGCGGGCTCCCTTCCATCCGGAATTGTCTATCTGGCAGTTAGTTCCGGTGCGCAGGATGGTGGAAAACATGTCTTTCCAGGCATGGAGAGAGGGCGGCTGTATGGTGTTGGCAGACTTGTGGATCAATGACACCTACCTTACGTTCGAGCAGGCGTGTGAGAGATTTGGCCTGGGTCAGGGGCAATATCTTCAATATGCTGGCCTGATGGAAGTGGCTAAGGTGACATGGCCATTGGATCCGGATATGCCCCGTACTACGGAAACCTTAGATATATTGCTTACATGTGGAGGTGGGCGCAGATTGGTGTCTTTGTTGTTCAAGGCCATGAGGGCGGACTCAGGATCTTTGGCCTTTAGGGAGTGGGATGCGTGGAATGTGGATCTGCAGGCGCCGCTGCAGGAGAGAGATTGGGTGAGAGCATGCACGCTAACGCGTAAGGTGTCCTGCAATGCCCGGTTGAAGTTGCTGCACTATAATTTCTTGCAACGGGTGTATATGACCCCGGCGAGATTTCCTCGTATGGATGCCTCCCATTCGCAGGAATGCCCTAGATGTCATGGCGCCCATACGGGGTTCATGCATCTGGCGTGGACAAGTTCATCAGTACTGGCTTGATGTAGTAGCGCGACTCAGTGGAAGGGTGGGAATCGCACTGGAGGCTACGCCTGAGCAGCGCCTTCTAGGGTTGGTACCGCAACGCAAGAAGAGAAAAATGGCCAACAACCTACTACAGCTAGCGCTGGTGCTGGCTAAACGAAGGGTTGCCATTTGCTGGATGGGTGAGCAAGCCCCCTCTTCTGGGAATTGCTGAGAGATGTAGGAGAGTGATCATTGGCTGAGGAGTTGCATGGCTGAGAGATGTAGGAGAGTGGTCATTGGCTGAGGAGTTGCATATGAAGGCCTGCCGCAGAGACGAAAAGTTGGAAGAGGATATTGCAAGTTGGAGAGAGTTGTGCAGGGAATTGTTGAATCCAACTGGGTTAGGCTGCGAACAGTTTAGTGAATCCGATGGGAACAACAGTATGTAAACGCTGGTGCTTGTGTCAACCCTATTTCTATATGATGCTGACTCCGCTGCTAAGCAATGAAAAGCGTAAAATGTATTCAGCTGTGCTAAGTGCTTGAACTCTTATGCGTGAACTGAAAATAAGTCGATGGATATTGTCTCGAAGTATTCTGTATATGACTGCTCGAGTTATGTGGAAATTTTATAAATAAAGTTATTAAAAAAAAATGAGAGGAGCGCATCATGACTTTTTCGTTTTGCAGTATTACTGTTTACATAGGAAGAACTTGGCCCTAGGGAATTCGACTACGTTAAAAGAGACAGTCACACAAACATGGTACAGATAAGAACCCATTTGACATGAAAGTGTAAAGTAAAATTGGATCAGTGTCAAAACAGAGTAGTTTGTCCTAGAAATGATATTGGGTTCAAGGAAAGTGAAGTGCTGTAGGCCTTAAGAGCTGTAAACAGGCAATGTTAAGTAAAATATAGGTGTAAAGTCTATGTTGAAGTATGCTTCGAGGAAATAATTTCCATATCAAGTCAGGAAAACGGAGTTTATAAGATAGATAATGTTAGACCTGGCATCCTTGGCGTGGGTCTCCCTTCCATTTTTTATGATGCCTCCTGTTACTGATCTGTTTTTGCTGGTGTTAGATGCTTTGGGCACTGTGCCACTGCTATTCAGTGCCACAGTGCAAGTGCTCCCTATGATAAATGGTGTTATGTATTAGTGACTCCATGATTGGATGATTGGTTTACTTGTCAGTCCCTAGTACAGTGCACTGAGTGTGCCCAGGGCTTGTAAATCCAATGCCGCTGGTGGGCTTGCAGCACTGGTTGTGCCACACACAGAAGCGGCTTGTAAAATGTGCCTCAGGCCTGCCATTGCAGAGCCTGTGTGCAGCCTAGGGCTGCCATGTCGACTTGGCGAGTACACCCACTTACCAGTCCCTAAACCTTCCCTTTACTGCATGTTGGTCACCCCTAAAGTAGGCCCTAGGGCAGGGTGCATTGTAAGTATAAGGTAGGACATGCCCTGGTGTGTGTGGCATGTCCTAATAGTGAATTACAGCCATTTTCGTTTTTCACTATTGCAAGGCTACCTGCTCCCCATAGGCCAGAATGGGCAGACTGACTATTCCACCTTATAGTCAGATCTGACCCAGGGAACATGGTAGAAAAACGAATTTAGTATGCCTGAACTCTGAATGATAAAATACATCTTTTAGTGAAGTTGGTTTTAACATTCTGTGTTTGAAAATACCACTTTTAGAAAGTGGGTATTTTCTTGCCTACACTTCCAAGCCTGCCTCTGCTAGGTTGTGTATTCCTTGTCTGGAGATTGAGTGACAGGGGCTGGGGGTGGCTACAGGAGACAGGGTGAGTCAGCACAGGGCTGAATAGAAAGATCTGCATCCAGAGTGGAGGGAGGAGCTGCACCTGGGTCTGAATAGGGCTGTGCCTGCCTTCCACAATGCTGGCTCCACCTCCTGCCGGGAGGCTGAGCACTCTGCCCCACATTCTGAAAGGAAAGAAGGAGTCAGAAAAACAAAGTGCTCCAGGACTGACCAGAACTGGTTTTGGACTAGGCAGAGGCCTCTCTGCCTTGAGAGGACAAAGAAAAACTGTGTATAAAAAGGGGACCCAGACCCCTAGGAAATTAGATCACTTTGTGAAAACAAGAAGAAACCTTTGCTGAGGAGCGGAACCAAGAAGAAACTGAGGAGAAGACTATCCCTAAGCTAGAGGGATCTGCCTGCAGTGGTTGCCTGACTGCCAAAGGAAGGAGAAAGGACTTTGTGTGCACTTTTATTTCAACTTGTGAAGGATCTCCAAGGGCTTGAGAAAAGAGCTTGCCTCCTGCTGTAGTCTCAGGGACAACAGACTTCAACCACCAGCTCCCCAAGAATCCTTTGGAAGTGCCTGCTGCTGTTTTGGGCCTTCTGAAGGGACTGCGTGTCTCAAGGAGCTGGAAGCGCGACTCAAGAGGGAGAAGCGTGTCGCCATCGCAGCCGCTGCCGTCGCATCACGGAGATGACGCCGCTGTAGCTGTCGCATTGCACCGCATCTCGAGAAACGTCCCGCAACACCGAAGAAGCGTGTCGCCGCCGCAGCCGCTGCCGCCGCATCGTAGATGTCGCCGCTGTAGCTGTCGCATTGCACCGCATCAAGAGAAGAGTCTCGCATCGAGGAAGAAGCGTGTCGCCGCCGCAGCCGCTGCCGTCGCATCGTAGATGTCGCCGCTGTAGCTGTCGCATTGCACCGCATCGAGAGAAGCGCCTCGCATCCACGGAGAAGTGTGCCGACGTCGGAGCTGCTGCCGTCGCATCACGAAACAAGGGTGTCGCCGCTGCAGTTGTCGCATCGAGCGGAAGCGTCTCGCAACGTCGGAGAAGAGGGTCGCTGCCAAAGCCGCTGTTGTCGCATCACGGAACAAGGGTGTCGCCGCTGCAGCTGACGCATCGAGTCGAGACTTCTCGCAACATCGGAGAAGCGTGCCGCATCAGGAAGAACTTGACGTCTTTATTTCTTTGCACCGGAACTTTGTCGCATCTCCATCTCTGCAACACTTTCGTTGTAGAAACGTGACGCATCGTAAGGTACATTGACTCAAAGTGTCGCATTCTAAGAACTTAAGAGAACTAAGCTAAACCTACCATTTTAAGTACAGTATTGTGGATTTTTGTCGTTTATGGTCTTGTGTTAAAACTATATAAAGAATACTTATTTTTGATATAAACCTTGTGTGGTGTCCATCTGTAGTGTTGTCACTGGATTACTGTATGTGTTCACAAATGCTTAACACACTGCCTCTGAGATAAGCCTGCCTGCTCGTGCCAAGCTACCAAGGGGGTGAGCAGGGGTTATTTTAGGAGTGTACCCCTTTACCCTGACTAGAGGCGAGGGTCCCTATTTGTCACAAGTACCTACCTGTGCCAACTAGAGACCCCCAATTCTAACATTGGTGGTCAGCGGTGAGGATTCTGGACTTGCATTTGTGACTCATGTACAGTGATTGGTGAACACTACTAGTGAGTGCAGACCAAAACGCGACCACATACTTTTGGTAGATTTTTTTTTCTGGGACTTTCCATTTTTAGCCAAGTTCAGCCATCATGAAACCAGCATCCATAGCATCTGTTGATTTTGATTGGGAAGAGGAGAAACTAGAATGCTACAATGCAAGGCAGCTGAAGCACTTCTGCAAAAGATTTAATGTTGCAATTACCGGGCTCACCAAGAAGGAGGAGTTCTATAAGGTGCTGAAGGCCTGGGTAGAAGCAAGGAAAACCCCTGAGAATGAGGAAGGGGATAATGATGCAGATGTGCAGCTGGAAGGGCCATTGGGTCCAGGGGAAAGGAAGGCACCTTCCCCAGCAGGTAGCAGTGTTTCTGCCAAAGGTCTGTCCACAGAAGAGCTGGAGGACAGGGAGAGAAATAGGATGCATGAGTTGGAGCTGGCCAAAATGAATGGGCAATTGGAAATTAGGAAACTGGCCCTGGAAGAAAAGAGGATACAGCTTGAGCATGATAGAAGTTTGAGGGAGTTGGATTTGAAAGCTAGGAGCTTAGAAATTACTCCCTCTGGTGGCAGCACACCGTCAATGCCTGTGGAATCTAGAGTGTATATTCCTAAGGATGTGGTCAGAGAGTTTTTTAAAATGATGACATTGTGCAGTGGTTCAAGGCCTATGAGGTAGCCATGTCTTCCCACCGGGTCCCTGAGAAGGATTGGGGAGCGGGGTTGTGGGGACGGTTCCTTAGTGAGGGGCGGGACACACTGCTAGATTTGCCTTCTGATGTCCATAATTCATATCACCACATGAAGGATGCTTTAATGTCTAGGTATGGTTTAACTCCTGAATTGTATAGGCAGAGGTTCAGGGGTTGCAAGAAGATAGAGAACAGTACCTGGGTTGAATATGTCACTTTTTTCTGCAGAGCATTGGATGGTTGGGTGAAGGGTAGCAAAGTTGATGATTTTCAGGGGCTCCTTGATTTGATTGCATGGGAGCACTTGTCAAGTAACTGTTTTCCAGAGCTACGCCAGCACCTGATAGATAGCAAGCTGACTATCCCTAGGAAGCTTGCTGAGGAGGCGGACCGCTGGGTCAGTACCAGGGTCCACAAGGGTCACGTGGGAGACTCAGCCAAGGGTGGGCAGGGTCCCCAGCAGAAGAGTGGGGGACAAGGGTAAACAGAGGGAGTTCCAAAGAAGGCCCCAAAGTAGTCCCCAAGGGAACCAAGGGAAAGGTTCCCAGCCTCCCCCCAGAAACCCTCAGGGGCCCCGACAGGTCCCCCTGTTCAAAGGGGACCCCTGAGATGCTACAAATGTGGGGACCTGGGTCATATAGCGAGTGATCCCAGGTGCCGCCAGTTTGGAAAGACCGCACCCCCTGGTGCAGCCCCCCGGCAGATGGCTAGTGTAGCCCTGGGGGAGGAGATGGATGCCCAAGAGGGGTGGGGTCCTGCAGAGATGTCCCTTGTCTCATTAGGAGACTGTGAGGTGGTCCCCAAGACCCAGCTGCCTGATAACACTAAGAAATACAGGCAGTGGGTGACCATCAATGGCCATAGTGTGGAGGCTCTTAGAGATACAGGAGCCAGTGTGACAGCTGTCAAGTGTCACCTGGTGTCTCAAGAGCAGGTTGTCCCCCATGCATTCTATCCAGTTGTTGCCGCTGACAACACAGAGAGTCACTGCAAAGTGGCTCAGGTTCCCTTTGAGTGGGGGGGTCTCTGGTACTCTTCAGGTAGCTGTGAGGCCCGCCATGCCTGTTGACTGTTTGTTAGGGAACGACTTGGAGAGCTCACCTTGGGCGAAGGTGGAGCGAAGTGCTCATTTAGAGATGTTGGGTTTGCCTGACTGGGCGTGTGTGACCACCCGGTCCATGGCAGCAAGTAAAGGTGCTCAAGAGGACCTGGCGCCTGAGAGGGAGGCCCAGGTACCTGCCGTCACGAGAAGAGGCAGGGGGCGCAGGAAACTGGCCCCCGAAGTTCCCACGGTCTAGAAGGAGGCAGACCTTGAGGGGGATGCCCTGGAGCCTACAGGGGAACAGGTAGCTGAACTGGGGGACCTGCCTGAGCTGACCCATTGGCAGCAAGAAGGAGGACCCTCCAGGGAAGAATTCTGCAAGGAGCAGAAAGAATGCCCTTCTCTGGTGGGTCTGCGGCAACAGGCTGCAGACCAGGCAACAGGTGATCAGTCTGGGTCACATTGGATTTACTGGGAGAATGATCTCCTGTATACTGAGCCTAAGGTTGCTGAGCCTGGGTCAGCCCGTGTGCTGGTGGTACCCCAGCTCTTCAGAGCCTTCCTACTGGGGCTGGCTCATGATGTTCCATTGGCAGGACATTTGGGGCAGGACAAGACCTTTGAGAGGCTTGTCACCAACTTTTATTGGCCCCAAATGCGCAGGAGTTCAGACACTCACTGCAGGACATGTCAGACTTGCCAGGCAAGTGGAAAGAGTGGGAGGAAGCGCAAGGCTCCTCTCCAGCCATTCCCTGTAGTCAGCACCCCCTTTGAATGGGTGGGTATTGACATTGTGGGACCACTGGACCCCAAGACAGCCATGGGCAACAGGTTCATCCTGGTCTTGGTGGACCATGCCACCCGGTACCCGGAAGCCATACCTCTGAGGACAGTGACGGCCCCCGTGGTGGGACGAGCACTGATGGGAATTTTCTCCCGAGTGGGATTCCCTAGAGAGGTAGTGTCTGACCGGGGGACCAACTTCATTTCCAAGTATATGAAGTCCCTGTGGCAGGAGTGTGGGGTAACCTACAAGTTTACCACTCCTTACCACCCCCAAGGAAATGGGTTGGTTGAAAGGTTCAACCGAACCCTCAAAGGCATGATTATGGGTCTTGAGGAACCTATGAGGCGTAAGTGGGACGTCCTCTTACCATGCCTGCTCTTTGCTTACCGTGAGGTGCCACAGAAATCTCTAGGGTTCAGCCCCTTTGAGCTTCTCTATGGACACCCCGTGAGAGGACCTCTAACTTTGGTCAAAGAAGGCTGGGAGCAATCTCCCAGGAAACCTCCCCAGGATGTATACAGTTACATGCTGGCCTTTAGGAACCAAACTAGGCGTTTCAGGCAACTCGCTGAGGCGAATCTGGAAGCCAGCCAGGAGGAGATGAAGCGGTGGTACGACCAGAATGCCACTCTGGTAGAGCTTCAGCCTGGTCAGAAAGTGTGGGTCATGGCCCCAGTGGAGCCCTGCGCGCTCCAGGATAAGTGGACCGGACCCTTTGAGGTTGTAGAGCGCAAAAGTCCGGTTACCTACTTGGTGGACTTGCGGTCTCCCAGGAACCCCTTGAGGGTCCTGCATGTCAACCGCCTGAAGCCCCACTTGGAGAGGTCCCAAGTGGGCATGCCCTTAGCGACAGATGCTGGGATGGAGGAGGAGACCGAGCCTCTTCCTGACCTCCTGTCAGCAACAGAGCAAGATGGGTCAGTGGATGGTGTCAACCTCTCTTCCACCCTGACCCCTGAGCAACAGAATGACTGCCGCCAGTTGATGGGGCAGTTTTCTGATCTGTTCTCCCTGGTTCCCGGTGTCACAGATTGGTGCATCCATGATGTGGACACTGGGGACAGTACACCTGTGAAGCACAAATCTTACAGGGTGACTGACAGGGTGAGAGCTTGCATCAAGGAGGAGGTCTCCAAAATGCTTGCGTTAGGGGTGATTGAGTCCTCTAACAGTCCTTGGGCCAGCCCAGTGGTCTTGGTCCCAAAGGCTGCCGCACCGGGTGCCACACCAGAACTCCGGTTCTGTGTGGACTACCGAGGGCTCAATTCAGTCACCAGGACTGACGCGCACCCCATCTCCAGAGCTGATGAGCTCATAGATCGGCTAGGGGCTGCCCGGTACCTCAGCACGTTTGACTTGACGTCTGGGTACTGGCAGATCGCCTTGACTGATGGGGCAAGAGAGAGGTCAGCATTCTCCACACCAGATGGGCACTACCACTTCCGGGTGATGCCCTTTGGGATGAAGAATGCCCCTGCCACCTTCCAGAGGTTGGTCAACCAGGTGTTGGCTGGACTGGACTCGTTCAGTGCCGCCTACCTGGATGACATCGCATTGTTCAGCGCCAGTTGGGAAGAACATCTGCGCCACCTCTGGGAAGTGTTGATGGCGCTGCGGAGAGCAGGCCTCACGATCAAGGCGAGTAAGTGCCAGATCGGGCAGGGTTCCGTGGTGTACTTGGGACACCAAGTGGGGAGCGGCCAGGTGGCGCCCCTACAACCCAAAATTGAAACCATCCTGAATTGGGAACCCCCCAAAACCCAGACAGAGGTGAGAGCCTTTCTAGGACTCACGGGTTACTACAGGAGGTTTGTCAAGGGGTATGGCAGCATTGTTGCGCCCCTGACAGAGCTGACTTCCAAGAAGCAGCCCAGGAAAGTGATTTGGACTGACACCTGTCAGAAAGCTTTTGAGGCCCTGAAAACTGCCATGTGCACGGCGCCCGTGCTCCTGGCACCCAACTTCTCCAAAGAGTTCGTAGTACAAACAGACGCTTCAGAGCATGGTGTGGGGGCTGTTCTGTCACAGATGAATGAGGAGGGCCTAGATCAACCCGTAGCCTTCATCAGTAGGAGGTTACTACCACGGGAACAGAGGTGGAGTGCTATTGAGCGTGAGGCATTTGCTGTGGTCTGGGCACTGAAGAAGCTGAGACCATACCTGTTTGGGACTCACTTCCGGGTTCAGACAGACCACAGGCCCCTCAGATGGTTGATGCAGATGTGGGGTGAGAATCCAAAGCTGTTGAGGTGGTCCATTTCCCTACAGGGGATGGATTTCACGGTGGAACACCGCCCTGGTACAGAACACGCCAATGCTGATGGTCTGTCCAGATTTTTCCGCCTTAGTGAAGAGAACTCCCCTGAGGTAGGGTAGTTCTCCCCACATTTCAGCTGGAGGGGACACGTGTTAGACCTGGCATCCTTGGCGTGGGTCTCCCTTCCATTTTTTATGATGCCTCCTATGTTACTGATCTGTTTTTGCTGGTGTTAGATGCTTTGGGCACTGTGCCACTGCTATTCAGTGCCACAGTGCAAGTGCTCCCTATGATAAATGGTGTTATGTATTAGTGACTCCATGATTGGATGATTGGTTTACTTGTCAGTCCCTAGTACAGTGCACTGAGTGTGCCCAGGGCTTGTAAATCCAATGCCGCTGGTGGGCTTGCAGCACTGGTTGTGCCACACACAGAAGCGGCTTGTAAATGTGCCTCAGGCCTGCCATTGCAGAGCCTGTGTGCAGCCTAGGGCTGCCATGTCGACTTGGCGAGTACACCCACTTACCAGTCCCTAAACCTTCCCTTTACTGCATGTTGGTCACCCCTAAAGTAGGCCCTAGGGCAGGGTGCATTGTAAGTATAAGGTAGGACATGCCCTGGTGTGTGTGGCATGTCCTAATAGTGAATTACAGCCATTTTCGTTTTTCACTATTGCAAGGCTACCTGCTCCCCATAGGCCAGAATGGGCAGACTGACTATTCCACCTTATAGTCAGATCTGACCCAGGGAACATGGTAGAAAAACGAATCTTAGTATGCCTGAACTCTGAATGATAAAATACATCTTTTAGTGAAGTTGGTTTTAACATTCTGTGTTTGAAAATACCACTTTTAGAAAGTGGGTATTTTCTTGCCTGCCTCTGCTAGGTTGTGTATTCCTTGTCTGGAGATTGAGTGACAGGGGCTGGGGGTGGCTACAGGAGACAGGGTGAGTCAGCACAGGGCTGAATAGAAAGATCTGCATCCAGAGTGGAGGGAGGAGCTGCACCTGGGTCTGAATAGGGCTGTGCCTGCCTTCCACAATGCTGGCTCCACCTCCTGCCGGGCGGCTGAGCACTCTGCCCCACATTCTGAAAGGAAAGAAGGAGTCAGAAAAACAAAGTGCTCCAGGACTGACCAGAACTGGTTTTGGACTAGGCAGAGGCATCTCTGCCTTCAGAGAACAAAGAAAAACTGTGTATAAAAAGGGGACCCAGACCCCTAGGAAATTAGATCACTTTGGGAAAACAAGAAGAAACCTTTGCTGAGGAGCGGAACCAAGAAGAAACTGAGGAGAAGACTATCCCTAAGCTAGAGGGATCTGCCTGCAGTGGTTGCCTGACTGCCAAAGGAAGGAGAAAGGACTTTGTGTGCACTTTTATTTCAACTTGTGAAGGATCTCCAAGGGCTTGAGAAAAGAGCTTGCCTCCTGCTGAAGTCTCAGGGACAACAGACTTCAACCACCAGCTCCCCAAGAATCCTTTGGAAGTGCCTGCTGCTGTTTTGGGCCTTCTGAAGGGACTGCGTGTCGCAAGGAGCTGGAAGCGCGACTCAAGAGGGAGAAGCGTGTCGCCGTCGCAGCCGCTGCCGTCGCATCACGGAGATGACGCCGCTGTAGCTGTCGCATTGCACCGCATCTCGAGAAACGTCCCGCAACACCGAAGAAGCGTGTCGCCGTCGCAGCCGCTGCCGTCGCATCGTAGATGTCGCCGCTGTAGCTGTCGCATTGCACCGCATCAAGAGAAGAGTCTCGCATCGAGGAAGAAGCGTGTCGCCGTCGCAGCCGCTGCCGCCGCATCGTAGATGTCGCCGCTGTAGCTGTCGCATTGCACCGCATCGAGAGAAGCGCCTCGCATCCACGGAGAAGCGTGCCGCCGTCGGAGCTGCTGCCGTCGCATCACGAAACAAGGGTGTCGCCGCTGCAGTTGTCGCATCGAGCGGAAGCGTCTCGCAACGTCGGAGAAGAGGGTCGCCGCCAAAGCCGCTGTCGTCGCATCACGGAACAAGAGTGTCGCCGCTGCAGCTGACGTATCGAGTCGAGACTTCTCGCAACATCGGAGAAGCGTGCCGCATCAGGAAGAACTTGACGTTTTTATTTCTTTGCACCGGAACTTTGTCGCATCTCCATCTCTGCAACACTTTCGTTGTAGAAACGTGACGCATCGTAAGGTACATTGACTCAAAGTGTCGCATTCGAAGAACTTAAGAGAACTAAGCTAAACCTACCATTTTAAGTACAGTATTGTGGATTTTTGTCGTTTATGGACTTGTGTTAAAACTATATAAAGAATACTTATTTTTGATATAAACCTTGTGTGGTGTCCATCTGTAGTGTTGTCACTGGATTACTGTATGTGTTCACAAATGCTTAACACACTGCCTCTGAGATAAGCCTGCCTGCTCGTGCCAAGCTACCAAGGGGGTGAGCAGGGGTTATTTTAGGAGTGTACCCCTTTACCCTGACTAGAGGCGAGGGTCCCTATTTGTCACAAGTACCTACCTGTGCCAACTAGAGACCCCCAATTCTAACAGATAATAATGTACAGAAATGTAAGAGCATATAAAGAAGATTCTTTGAATTATATTTATAAAGTTTAAAACATTCCGCTGGAAATGTAATGATAAAACTATAGGCACTTAAATTAATGACATACCATACATTCACTTGTCATCTTTATAATCATATCCTTTTGCATCCTTCCTTACAACCACGGTAACAGATTACCATTAGTTACCATTAACAGCAGCAGTGCTTAACCCAAAGCTCTTGGCTATCGACACCCTCGTCCTCCTTCCACTTTTATGAGTGCAGATGTTGGTCCGGTCAACAGCCGGTGCTTAATTTGAGCCGGTGGTGGCAGCTGGGACCCACCGGTACTCATTTTTGGGGACTATTATCAGAGTTAACCAAGACAGAGAAAGGAGGAAGAAAAAGCTAGAAAAACAGTGAGGAAGAGAGAAACATTGGAAGAAAAAGAACATGTAAGAGTTCGATAAAGAGTGTATGATGACAGGGAGTGTAGGGTGACAGATGAAAAATGAATATAGCATGTTACTATGCATGCTATTACATTGTGTTTCCATTACAACGCAGTCGTTACAACGACCGCGTTGTTAGAACGCAATACCTTTACATCGCAAGTCATTAGATTGCATTGCTGTAGGGGGCGCGCTGGATTTAGGAATAGTATAATTTACTATTCCAACTCCAGCGTGTGCAACAGTAGGGAAGGTGTTGGAATAGTAAATTATACTATTCCTTAGTTTAGCGCGCCCCCTACAGCAAGTCGATCTAATGACTTGCGATGTAAAGGTATCGCGTACTAACAACGCGGTCGTTGAGCACCGCGATGTAATGACAGCGTTGTAAACGCTGTTTCCCATGAAAAATGCATGATGTCGAATAACGATACACAGTTTGGGAACTCCACATTCTTGAAATTCAGTAGCACCAGCCACGGGATTTTAAGCAAAAGTTTGGGCCCCTGCACTTATTCATTTACAAAATAAGCACTGGTGGAAATTACCGTAGTGGGAATTGGTCCAAGTTTCCAACTCTGGCTACGGATTTCAATACTTTCGGTATTTGTGGTCAACACAGATGTCCTAAACTGTGACTTCTCAGAAAAGGGGCGGCTCCTCCACGTGGGCGGAGGAGCGTCACCCTACTGCTTTCTCGCAGTGCGAGAAGCAGAAACATAAAATGGTATTTTAAATACCATTTTATGGTTCTGCTTCTCGCACTGCGAGAAAGCAGAAGGGTATGCCTGGCTGGGAGCGGGCGGGTGGGCGGTCCTGCAGGAGTCCAGGGGAGGAGTGGCTTGCCCACTCTGCGTGCGCTGACTGTTTGGTCGGACCCAGGGCCAACCAAACCAGTCATACGCACTCTGCATTTTCTCTATGTAGGCTGCATGCAGCCTACATTGAGAAAATGGCCTCCCCATAGACGCCTGTGGGGTCGGCGTCCTAGCCAATCACAACGCTGCCATTGCAGCGTTGTGATTGGCTTAGGGGAGGGAGGCTGCCTGCTTCCTGTATGGAGAGGAGACGCGACGCGGGACCTGAGGAGATGGTATGTTCATTTATTTATTTTTTTACATTAAATTAACGCCCCCTCCCCGCGCGACCCACTCTCCGCTCAACCCCCCGCCCCCCCACCCGCGAGTCATGCCGGCCGCGACTGTCTCAGAATAGCAAAATCAGCGGTATTACCAAAATCATAGAGATCTAAACTTTAGAAAATAGGGCAATTTTTCAATGTTCGCCATTAATATTGACACGTGTCACACATAAACCCACCCCTGAGATTACACATTTTATAGGCTCAGGCAGTAATCCTACAGGTTGCAGACATTGAGAGTGGCAGGCCTTCAGGGTTGTTAAAGACGTGGCCAGGAATATCAGAAGGTTTAGTGAGGAGTGAGGCGATTAGAGGGAAAGTGTTTCTTTTCGAGCAAATTGGCCTCTTAGCACCAGTGGAAATATGATATAATTTGAAGACAAAGTTACAAGGGATTACGTGGAAGATTTATTGTCAAAAGCATTCATTTTAACCAATATTTAGCCAGTATAATTGGTCAAAAGTGGATAAGATAAACCAACAATTACACAGGAGAGGTAAGACTTCTGTCCCACTGGATGGTTTTGGGAATAAATAATGGAAAATATTACGTTTTAAACTGTACTGTGCCAGAATCATTAGTCTAACTTTCACAAGATAAAAAAAAAAAAAAATATATATATATATATATATATATATATATATATATTACCTACTGGCGGTCGCCGGTAGGTAGTTATAGTTAGGACCTCGTTTCTATTCAAAAAGCGTGTTTTCTTTTGCCAATATCTTTGGCGCCATTTGACGAATCCTTGCGAAGTTTCCAAAAAAAAGGTTCATTGAGGTCAGCTCCTGTCTTGAAAGTTTCGGGGTGATTCGTCAAGCGGTGGCTGAGAAAAAAGGGGGGTCTCAAAACACGTTTTCCCCATGTTAATTTCCATAGGAAATTTTATTACAGGCTACAGCCCGAACTGCGGAACGGAATTACACCAAATTTGGAAAAAAAGGTAGCTCTTGGTTCAGAATGTGACTTTTTTTTAAATGGTGTAAATCCGTCCAGTAGTTGCTGAGAAATTTTAAAAATAAAAGTTTCGATATCTGAGCACCGAGGAGGGTTCGCGAACCCTCCCGAGCACGAGCTACACTCTGATTGGCTGCCAACACTCCAAACCAGAATGTGTTGGCAGCCATCTTGTGACTTGGTAACCGAGTCACAAGAAATCAGAAAAAAAGAAGATGAAAATGAAGAAAAGGGGGAAGGGTAGAAACACCCTGACCCCCTAGGCCTGCTCAGGGGGTCCCACAGGACCCCTAGGGCCCAAAAAAGCATTTTTTTAAAGAAAAAAAAAGGCAGAATTCGCGCTGGGGTCGCGAATCCTGCCCAAATTTTTTTTTTTAAATGAAGCGCGGGCTCCCCCGCCCCCCTGCAGCCCTGGGGACCGGCACCTCCCCGGGGTTTATTCATTTGAATGCGGGGGGGCACGTGGCCCCCCCCATAGCCCCGGGGACCGCCACCTCCCCGGGGCTTTGTTTATAAATACGTGGGGGGTCCCAACTCCCCCCACGCTGCCCCGGGGCATTCAAATTTAAAACGTGGGGGGGCCTCGCTGGCCCCCCCAAGCCCCGGGGACCGCCACCTCCACAGGGCTGAAATGTTTTTTTTAAAGTGTGGGGGGGGGCTCCTGCCCCTCCCCACACTGCCCTGGGGACCACCACCTCCCCGAGGCATTGAATATATAAATGCTGGGGTCCGTTGCGGCCCCCCGGGGACCACCACCTCCCCGGGGCTATGCAAATGGATGGAGGGGGGCCGCCCTTGATGGCCCTGGGGACCGCCACCCACCAGGGCCGGCTCCTGCAATGTCCCACCCCCGGGACATTGCTGTTTGCTATGGCAGGGTGGGAGCACCTGCTATAGCAAACACTGCTTTGCTTCATTGAAGCGAGAGCAGGACATCCTGCTCTCGCTTCAATCAAGCAAAGCAGGATTGCTTTTGCACAAAGGGAGCTGCATGTCAGCAGCTCCCCTTGTGCAAAAGCAATGCCGGCTCCCGCAGGAAGCAGGGAGCCGGCGGGACCGTGGGGGCATTGGGGCTCCCCCCACGGTCCCCAACGGAGAGGCCAGGCCCCGGGGGATGGGGTCCCCGGGGCCAGAAGTGGCCTGGGAGGGGGGCCACGCGGCCCCCCTCCCCAATAATTAAAACAAAAATAGAATAAAAAAAACAACGGAAATGCCGGCCCTGGGGGATGGGGTCATCGGGGCCATAATTGGCCTTAGGAAGGGGGCCACGCGGCCCCCCCTCCAAATATAAATTTAAAAAAATAAAAGTCTGGCCATGCCCCGGGGGATGGGGTCGCCGGGGCCTAAATTGGCCGCGGGAGGGGGGCCACGCAGCCCCCTTACCGTTTTTTGTTTTTTTAATTTGTTTATCAAAAGGGGTCAGGCCCTGGGGGATGGGGTCCCCAGGGACCCAAAAATGATAAAAGAAGGGGGCCACACAGCCCCCCTTCTAAAAAAAAATATTTAAAAAAAAGCCGGCATCTCGCCCGGACGCCCCGCCCTCCCAGCAACACTCTGCAAACGCGCCCCTGGTGCGTTGTAAGTTGGGGAATTAATTCCCTTGAATACTGAGGGTCCCTGGGGGCCAACTAGCCCACCAGGTACCTCCAGTATGCGCCACAGAGCTGCGTTGCAGAGAGGTGGTCCGAGGCCATGCCCCTTTACACCACTCTGCAAACGCGCCTTGGCGCACTGGTGGTGGGGCGATGAGGTCCTCTTGTGTCCTGAGGACCTCAGGACACAAGTGGACTTCATCCCCCGAGCAGCAGTGCGCCAGGAGCTGCGTTTGCAGAGTGGTGTAAAAAGAGGGCGTGGGCTCCGACCACTCTCAGCAATCTAGGTGTGTGGCGCTTACTGGAGGTACCTGGTGGGCTAGTTGGCCCCGAGGGACCCTCAGGAATGAAGGGTACTTAATACCCCAACTTAGAACGCGCCAGGAGGTGCGTTTGCAGAGTGGTGGGGAAAGGGGGCGTGGCCTTTGTCCACCTCTCAGCAATCCCACTGTGTGGGGCTTACTGGAGGTAAGAGGTAGGCTAGTTGGCCCCTAAAGGACCCCCAGCAGCGAAGGGGACTTCAATCCCCATCCAAGTGCGCGCCAGGAAGTGCGTTTGCAGAGTGGTGGGGAAAGGGGGCGTGGCCTGCTATCACAACTTAGCAATCCTGCTGTGTGGGACTTACTGGAGGTAATAGGAGGAGTAGCTGGCCCCAAGGATGTCCTTGGGGGCCAACTACCCCTCTTGTTACCTCCAGTAAGTCCCACACAGTGGGATTGCTAAGACGTCTTCGGAGGCCATGCCCCCTTTCTCCACCACTCTGCAAACGCGCCTCCTGGCAGACTACGGGATGGGGGAAGAAGTCCAATTTAGTCCTGAGGGACTTTGGGGGCCAAGAAGCCCTCCTGGTACCTCCTGTAAGTCCTACGCAGCGGAATTCCTGAGCGCTGGTCGGAGGCCCAGCACCCTTTCTCCACCACTCTGCAAATGTGACTACTACTTAAAGAAGCATCTTTCTGCACCTCTGACTTAGAGGTAGTTTTAATCCCCCTGCCTTATTATGTACTAGCTTTCTTTCAGAAAACAATGGTTCCTGTGGATTGGTATGGTCTATTGTAATATTAATATTTCGCGTAATAGCAATGTGAAGGTTTTTTTTGGGGCTGTCAGAGGGCAAAGAACCACCAATACCAATGATTGAATATATCACATACAATTTTATAGTATATAACAAAAGGAGCAACATGTATAGTATCAAAAATTTAAGAAAACATAGATACACAATTGTGCATAGTGTCCCAGTGAAAACAGAAACCTTAAATAACAGTGCTAAATAGTGACAATAATTTTAACAAGGTTTCCATAATTCTTTAAAAGTCGACCATTAAGTATGTACAAAATGTGCAGCAGCTATATATAATAATATGTGCTTGTTTATGGTTCGCTTTTGCTTATTGTCGACGACGTTTCGACCCTCTGTGCAGTACAGGGTCTCATCAGGACCTAGGGTTGTAGGGACATCTATGGAGAAAAATGGGGATAAAATCAGCATAGGGCCCAATTAATGGCACAAATGTGACTGAAGGGAGAGAGACTGTGATGTAAATACCTGGTAGTTTCGCACAGCCACGTGAAGGGTGTGTGCCAACCGTAGGTGAAAAGAATAGAAAAAGATACTCACAATGGGACCCAGCCGGGTGCTGATTGTGGGAAAAGGAAAGGGGAGTTAAGATATGAAACTAAGAGTTATTCTTGTATAAGGGTTAAATGGAAAATAGAGGCTCTTACCCCAATTGTAAGAAGAAGGAAGGGGCTGCTCGATGAGGATGGCACAGCGTTTCAGTTGAAAGGTAATACACTATAGCATAGGATGGCTAATAGTGTGGCAAGCGAACTCTCTGGGGAAAAGGGAAAACATTTTTACATATGTCTTCCAGAGTCAAAAGGTCTAATAGTGTCCAATTAGGGAATTAAATACCTGTGTAGTGATTTAATCAGGCTCTAAAGTTCCTGTTCCATAAGGTATGTAAAATTACGTCTTTTATCGCGGCGCCCAGTCGGTGCTGCCGTCAGTGTTGTAGTTTTATCAGGGCGGGTCCTGTCAGAGACACGAATAGTAGTTAATGGCCCGTTACATAACAATCTATATTTAATTTAAAAGTTTAAAAGGTCCTGTATATATCAGAGACCTTGTCTTTTTGCCCGTAGGAGCGATACCAAGCATAATTCGCTCTTACCTTAAAATTCAGAGAGTTATGCAGCAATGCGGGAAGCTTCGCCGCTGGATTTTAACAAAGCTGCGTGAGTCAGCTCTGTCTGAGATCAAATGACAGAGAGCGCCTTGTGACAGGCCTCTAAATAGAGCAAGAACACGCCGAAACCGGAATGGGCCACAGGATTCACTGCGGATTACCGCAAGGTGGTTCCATCCGTTTTTCGGTGTTCGGTAAATCAAGGGAAGGATTAGAAGAAAGACCAGAGGTTTAGATAAGGAAAAAAGGAAGAATGAATTAAATTAAAAGAAAGAGAAAAAGAAAAAAGTTTGGCACAGGACGGGCTTGCGGATTCAGGGTGTGTGTTGCCATCACGGCAATTATATTAGCGATAATAAAAGTTACGCGCCACGAAATTTGTGTAATTAAATTCCAAGCATGTGTAGTACTTTGGAAGTATAGATATACGTTATATTATGGATTAACGTGAATTATAACATTTGATGAAATCGTATCTATACTGTGTTACGAATGGCTACGGGCAAAAAAGACAAGGTCTCTGATATATACAGGACCTTTTAAACTTTTAAATTAAATATAGATTGTTATGTAACGGGCCATTAACTACTATTCGTGTCTCTGACAGGACCCGCCCTGATAAAACTACAACATTGACGGCAGCACCGACTGGGCGCCGCGGTAAAGAAGCGTAATTTTACATACCTTATGGAACAGGAACTTTAGAGCCTGATTAAATCACTACACAGGTATTTAATTCCCTAATTGGACACTATTAGACCTTTTGACTCTGGGAGACATATGTAAAAATGTTTTCCCTTTTCCCAGAGAGTTCGCTTGCCACACTATTAGCCATCCTATGCTATAGTGTATTACCTTTCAACTGAAACGCTGTGCCATCCTCATCGAGCAGCCCCTTCCTTCTTCTTACAATTGGGGTAAGAGCCTCTATTTTCCATTTAACCCTTATACAAGAATAACTCTTAGTTTCATATCTTAACTCCCTTTCCTTTTCCCACAATCAGCACCCGGCTGGGTCCCATTGTGAGTATCTTTTTCTATTCTTTTCACCTACGGTTGGCACACACCCTTCGCAGTGGCTGCGCGAAACTACCAGGTATTTACATCACAGTCTCTCTCCCTTCAGTCGCATTTGTGCCATTAATTGGGCCCTATGCTGATTTTATCCCCCTTTTTCTCCATAGATGTCCCTACAACCCTAGGTCCTGATGAGACCCTGTACTGCACAGAGGGTCGAAAAGTCGTCGACAATAAGCAAAAGCGAACCATAAACAAGCACATATTATTATATATAGCTGCTGCACATTTTGTACATACTTAATGTTCAACTTTTAAAGAATTACGGAAACCTTGTTAAAATTATTGTCACTATTTAGCACTGTTATTTAAGGTTCCTGTTTTCACTGGGACACTATGCACAATTGTGTATCTATGTTTTCTAAATTTTTGATACTATACATGTTGCTCCTTTTGTTATATACTATAAAATTGTATGTGATATATTCAATCATTGGTATTGGTGGTTCTTTGCCCTCTGACAGCCCCAAAAAAAACCTTCACATTGCTATTACGCGAAATATTAATATTACAATAGACCATACCAATCCACAGGAACCATTGTTTTCTGAAAGAAATTTATCTACCCTGGTTCCGTAGTGAGTAGGGTTCCCCTGTTTTTGTTCTTGACTCTTAGTGCGGTGGCTACACCGCAAGGGATTTATCCTTTGATTGGATTTTTCCTAATACCCTATAAGCATATAGGGTTACTCCTGGCCAAAGGGTTATGTTGTCAGAGGGTGAAGCACCTATCTATACTGATGAATACATTGCTAAAATTACCAGTGGACCGTCATTGTTCTCAACGGAGCCAAGTAGAAGTATAAGCCCTAGGCAGCAATTGCTTGATAGATTGGAGAAAGCTAAGAAAAAGCATGTTAGAACAGAGCTCCATGCTCGTATGCTGACAGAATACCTGAAGGCAGGGATAATACCACAGGGACTACAGATTAGGAACGTCCCAGGCATTTTTCCGCGAAGACCCAAAATTTAAAGGCAAATTCAGTCATATTTCTACGACATGTTCACGCCACTGGATGGTCCTGGGTGTTGAAACAGCACTGGAACATGCAAAAGCAGAACTCAAAGAAATTGAGGAATTAGAGAAGGAACTCTTAGGCGGGGACGGTGTCGCAGAGGCCAAAACATTGTTAGACAAACTGAATAAAACTATTGAGGATTTCAACTCTTTCGAACTTAAGAAAAAAGCAGATAAGGTCACTAAAGACATCAAGAACTTTTCAAAAGAAAGAGCTTATCCCTATCTCAGAGACGATTATTACACCACAATTGGGAATCAGAATAGACAGAATACATGGGGAAGATATAGGAGAAACCAACCCATTACATTTTTTGAATCCTCAGGAGGATCAGACGAGTCTGACGCCCAACCAGGTCCCAGTAGAACAGATAATCGTTCAGGACAGCCTTTTTTAGATCGAGGTGGGAAAGCCAAAGGCAAGACCTGGTACCAGTACCCAGGGGAATGACAAACACGGCGGAAACACTATCAGTGGGGTCCCCAACCGTACTAGGGCAAAACATGAATATGATGGCAACCATTCCCATTTTTAATTTGTCTCATCACATTATGTCATCCTCAGAAATATCACTCTTAAGCAAAGGTTTATCCTTTGTGATAACGGAAAGAACGAATTTTTTTCAACTTAAAGGCAGAAATCTTTCAATTCTTTAGAAAGATACGTCTTAAACTGTTCTTTAGAGATAAAGAACCTATTACACAAGACTCAGTGACAGGCCTACGACTACCGTCAACCTTCTTTCCCACCAATGGTATGGTGCCACCTGAATTACTTGCTTTTGAAAAGCTTGTATTACAAGGCTTGGAGAGAATGAAAACTACTAAACAATACATACCTTACAATATCACGTTACAAGAACGTCAGGCACTTAATGCACTAAAAAATGACAGTTCTATAATTCTGAAACCTGCTGATAAAGGAGGCGGAATTGTAGTTCAAGATCGCAAGGACTATGACATAGAGATCCTAAAACAAATTGGAGAGGAAAAGCACTATAAGAAATTGCGTGCTAACCCATTACCAGATATTCGCAATGACATACTGCATCTCACTACAGAAGGCCTAAGTGAAGGATATATTACTAAAAGGGAGTTTGAGTTCCTCAATACAGAATGTCCCAGAACCCCGGTTCTGTACACATTACCAAAGATACATAAGAGCACCACTAATCCTCCAGGACGTCCCATTTTGTCTGGATGTGGGTCTATACTAGAGCCCATTGGGAGATATATAGATCATTTCATTAAAAACTTTGTCCCTGTTCAGGAAACGTATGTGAGAGATACGATGTATATGGTAAATCTGATTGAAGGAATGCCGTATGATATTAATTCTGACTGGCTAGCGACCCTTGATATTTCCTCACTATATACTAACATACCTCAGGAGGAATGTATTCATGTAATAGAGATGCTACTGGAGACGAGACCTAGGCCAGTCCAGGTACCCACCCCCTTCATTATATCTTTGCTTCGAATTGCACTACAAACTAACTATTTTGTATCTAGTGGCAATTATTATCAACAATGCTCTGGCACCAGCATGGGAGCAGTTTTCGTGCCTAATTTAGCGAATATATACATGGACTATGTAGAACAAAAGTTTGCATTAAGTGTCACCAATTTGTACCATGCCAACATTAAATGTTGGAAACGGTACATTGATGACATTTTCCTCATTTGGTCAGGCAGTGAACTAGAGTTTAACAACTTTGTATTGTACCTCAACAGTATCCAAACACATCTAACATTCACGTCCACTGTGCATAGATCATCTATTTCCTTCCTTGACCTTAATATTAACCATGCAGATGGGATGTTATACACCGCCCTACATAGGAAACCGACGGAGAGAAACTCTCTTCTATCGTATAGAAGTCACCACCCACGTGCTCTACGAGATGGTCTACCTTTTGGTCAGTTTCTGCGCCTCCGCAGAAATTGTACCTTTAAAGAAGACTACATGCGAGAAGCAGAAATACTTAAAGCCAAACTTGTCATCAGAGGCTATCCCAATAGATTGGTGAGAAAATCATTGAAACGTGCCTGGTTTTACCCCAGGGAGGAACTCCTAAAAACCAAAGCAAAATCGTCAGTAGACAGACTCATTTGTGTCACTACATTTGGCACACACACGAGTAAAGTTCGCAACCTTATAAGTACAAATTGGGATATCATCAAAAGTATTGACCCAAGTATTGAGACACCCATGTTTGCTTACAAACGTGGCAAAAACATAAAAGACCACTTAGTTAGATCATCTACTGAGACAAATACGAGCAGACCAAATACACTACACTCAGTATGGGGTCTACCAGAAATCAAAGGGCACCATAAATGTGGGAATTGTGTTTCATGCCCTTCCACATTTAACACCAAAACATTTGAACATTCAAATGTCAAGCACGCATTGGAATTCTTTTCCAATTGCAACACACACAACGTTGTGTACTGTATATGGTGCCCCTGTGGCCTCCCATATATTGGACAAACCCAGCAACCAGTGAAAGCTAGGATTGGACAACACAGGAGTCGGATACGCAGATCGGTAGCCAATGCTCCCTTAGTTTCCCACTATGATGAGAAAAATCATACTGCAGATGATATTAAGTGGCAAGTGATTGATATTGCCAAGATCCCAGAGAGGGGTGGAGACATCTCTCAAATCCTACAACGACTTGAATGTCGTTGGATAGAGAGAATTAATTCCATAGAGGAGGGTCTCAACTCTGTTGAAGAATGGCGAGGCTTTGTGACGTCATTAACACACTAAGATACCTACACAAAGGTATACCTCCCAAGTGTCCTCAAGATGCGCTTGACACCATGAATCTGCATACATATGACCGACCTGCCCCGGTAGACATCGTGGCTAACATACTGTTTAGGTCTCACCATTGCCGTGACCTTGGATGTCATGGACTATTTTATGAGTAAACAATATATCGTGTGCCACTATTTGTGTTGCAGATCATCGTTGTGTTTGCAAATAACATTTCTTGTACCAATACTGATGGGTATACACATTGTTGTTTCCAAGATATAGCACATATGTTATTTACTGCAATACACTTTGCATTCAAATAAACAAAATACATATGCTCCATCACCGTGCTCCAAATTACACTCATGACAATAGGCGAATCTCTCTGCTGCTGTAACACTACCAAGCTCTTAAGAGACCGACAGTTGAATTGTGAACCAATGACCAGTTGTTTTGAATAGATAATATGTATAATGGAGTATGACATTGTTACACACACATGTTAGCCATGCTATAATGTTGTATATACACCTTTACGCCTTTACACTGTAATCTATGTAAGCAAGGCGACACTTATGTGTATACTTGATTGTGCGTTAAGATTAGACTATTTTGTGGCCTTAAGGCTTTTTTCATTAGCCATTATCTGTGATCTTTATGGCATTCGTATCACAGTATAGATACGATTTCATCAAATGTTATAATTCACGTTAATCCATAATATAACGTATATCTATACTTCCAAAGTACTACACATGCTTGGAATTTAATTACACAAATTTCGTGGCGCGTAACTTTTATTATCGCTAATATAATTGCCGTGATGGCAACACACACCCTGAATCCGCAAGCCCGTCCTGTGCCAAACTTTTTTCTTTTCTCTTTCTTTTAATTTAATTCATTCTTCCTTTTTTCCTTATCTAAACCTCTGGTCTTTCTTCTAATCCTTCCCTTGATTTACCGAACACCGAAAAACGGATGGAACCACCTTGCGGTAATCCGCAGTGAATCCTGTGGCCCATTCCGGTTTCGGCGTGTTCTTGCTCTATTTAGAGGCCTGTCACAAGGCGCTCTCTGTCATTTGATCTCAGACAGAGCTGACTCACGCAGCTTTGTTAAAATCCAGCGGCGAACCTTCCCGCATTGCTGCATAACTCTCTGAATTTTAAGGTAAGAGCGAATTATGCTTGGTATCGCTCCTACGGGCAAAAAAGACAAGGTCTCTGACATATACAGGACCTTTTAAACTTTTAAATTAAATATAGATTGTTATGTAACGGGCCATTAACTACTATTCGTGTCTCTGACAGGACCCGCCCTGATAAAACTACAACACTGACGGCAGCACCGACTGGGCGCCGCGGTAAAGAAGCGTAATTTTACATACCTTATGGAACAGGAACTTTAGAGCCTGATTAAATCACTACACAGGTTTTTAATTCCCTAATTGGACACTATTAGACCTTTTGACTCTGGAAGACATATGTAAAAATGTTTTCCCTTTTCCCAGAGAGTTCGCTTGCCACACTATTAGCCATCCTATGCTAAAGTGTATTACCTTTCAACTGAAACGCTGTGCCATCCTCATCGAGCAGCCCCTTCCTTCTTCTTACAATTGGGGTAAGAGCCTCTATTTTCCATTTAACCCTTATACAAGAATAACTCTTAGTTTCATATCTTAACTCCCCTTTCCTTTTCCCACAATCGGCACCCGGCTGGGTCCCATTGTGAGTATCTTTTTCTATTCTTTTCACCTACGGTTGGCACACACTCCTTCACGTGGCTGCGCGAAACTACCAGGTATTTACATCACAGTCTCTCTCCCTTCAGTCGCATTTGTGCCATTAATTGGGCCCTATGCTGATTTTATCCCCCTTTTTCTCCATAGATGTCCCTACAACCCTAGGTCCTGATGAGACCCTGTACTGCACAGAGGGTCGAAACGTCGTCGACAATAAGCAAAAGCGAACCATAAACAAGCACATATTATTATATATAGCTGCTGCACATTTTGTACATACTTAATGGTCGACTTTTAAAGAATTATGGAAACCTTGTTAAAATTATTGTCACTATTTAGCACTGTTATTTAAGGTTCCTGTTTTCACTGGGACACTATGCACAATTGTGTATCTATGTTTTCTTAAATTTTTGATACTATACATGTTGCTCCTTTTGTTATATACTATAAAATTGTATGTGATATATTCAATCATTGGTATTGGTGGTTCTTTGCCCTATGACAGCCCCAAAAAAAAACTTCACATTGCTATTACGCGAAATATTAATATTACAATAGACCATACCAATCCACAGGAACCATTGTTTTCTGAAAGAAATGTATCTACCCTGGTTCCGTAGTGAGTAGGGTTCCCCTGTTTTTGTTCTTTATTATGTACTAGGGCCTTGCAGAGGAGGTCATGCCAATCACAGGGGTACCCCAACGCATAGTGTTCCCTAGTGTATGTAGGTGTTTTCACTGTATTCTAAGTGTCTTTTAGCATAGCACTGGCTCTAGGCCAGGTTAGTCAGAGTCAGTTACCACCAGTACCCGTCAGCAAAAAGTTGGGGGCACAGGATGACTTTGCAACAAGACCTCTTTCTGCTCCTCTGTTGATCTTTGTGCACATTTCTTGCTTCTTTCTGCACCTTTCTTCATCTTTCTGGACTTCTGTTGCCTCTTTCTGCATTTCTCTTGCTTGTTTCTGCGCCTTTATTCCTCTTTCTGCACATGTCCTACCTCTGTAAGCATAGTTAGAAATTAGCATTTAAAAAACCTTTGAAATTCACTGAAAAAACCACAGGTTTCAGGGACGTTATAGTTAGAAATGAGCATTTAAAAACCATGGAAATTCACTGAAAAAAACACAGGTTTCAGGGACGTTATAGATAGAAATTAGCATTTAAAAAACCTTAGAAATTCACTGAAAAAACCACAGGTTTCAGGGACGTTATAGTTAGAAATTAGCATTTAAAAAACCTTAGAAATTCACTGAAAAAACCACAGGTTTCAGGGACGTTATAGTTAGTTGGATATTTCACTCGTACAAAACCAGTGAAATTCAGCCGTTATAACTCGCGCCCCCGCAATGCACTGCTGATGACGTCACATATTACATCACTCATGACATGGTCAGTGACATCGCTGATGACATCACTGATGACATCTCAAATGACATCACTGATGACGTCACTGATGACATCATCCACGTGATAATTTGATGCATCTTCTCACACCCTAATATAACCTTTGATAGACCCACTCTAAATTACAGACTGCCATTCTCAAAACCATAGACACTCCAACACCAATAACTACATACCCACTTACTGATTCTTAGATCTACACACCCATCCACTCACTCACCCATACAGTCACTCATACTTTCGGTCACTCATCAGTACAGGACTATCATATGCACTCATACACCTATATAGACACTCACACACTGTCACTCATCCATAGAGTTACACACACACCTAGTCAGTCATGCAAAGAATTAATCACACTCCCATTTACTCACCTATACAGTTATACACACACCACCTCACTTACTCATACAGATACTAACACATACTTACACTCTTATACAATCACTGATACAAGCACACACTCATCCATACAGCCACTCTCACAATCACTCACTCTCACATATAGTCATTTATATACTCCAACACTCACATATACTGCCTTTCACATATGTAGTTACTCACACATGTACCACTGAGACATCCATTCGCTCACCAACACACCCATACACACACTCACCCACCCATACAGTCCATCACAGATGCACTCTTGAACCCATACACCCAGTGAATCACCCACTCACATATCTATGCACAGTCACGCACCCCCCACCCAACCACACAGACACTGAGGCACCCATACAGATACTCAGACAACCAATCAATAACCCATATAGACACTCATTTAGCTACTCACCAACCCATGCAACAGCTTACACACCAACTGACAGACTGATACAGACATTTACACAGTTTAGTCACTAACCCATGCATTCACTAAGACACGTTTAATCACTCACTTATACAGTCAGTCACGCCCCACTAAATCATCCATACAGACACTCATACACCCACTCATTCCTCAATACACCTTGGCCTATATATATATAAAACATATTTAAACTTTACAGAAACACACAGTCACTTTATGATGTCATCAGTGATGTCATTTGAGATGTCATCAGTGATGTCACTGACCATGTCATGAGTGATGTAATATGTGACGTCATCAGCAGTGCATTGCGGGGGCGCGAGTTATAGTTAGCTGAACTACCTATAACGGCCGAATTTCACTGGTTTTGTACGAGTGAAATGTCCAACTAACTATAACGTCCCTGAAACCTGTGGTTTTTTCAGTGAATTTCTAAGGTTTTTTAAATGCTAATTTCTAACTATAACGTCCCTGAAACCTGTGGTTTTTCAGTGAATTTCTAAGGTTTTTTAAATGCTAATTTCTAACTATAACGTCCCTGAAACCTGTGGTTTTTTCAGTGAATTTCAAAGGTTTTTTAAATGCTAATTTCTAACTATAACGTCCCTGAAACCTATGGTTTTTTCTGTGAATTTCAAAGGTTTTTTAAATGCTAATTTCTAACTATAACGTCCCTGAAACCTGTGTTTTTTTCAGTGAATATATATATGTGTATATATATATATATATGGATAATGTTACTTACCCAGTAAGCATCTATTCTTGGCATGTAGAGCTGTAGATTCACATGCTTTGCATACTCCTGCCATCCAGTGTTGGGTCCGGATGTTCGCAAGTGCAAGTTGCTTTTCTTCGAAGAAGTCTTTCCTAGTCACGAGGTAAGGTGACTCCTCCTTTCGGTAATAGTGTGCATGGGCATCGACTCCATTGTTAGATTGTTTTCCCGCAAGAGGTTGACAATTGAGTAAGTAAGTGTAGTATAGAGATGTTCGTGCGTATAAGTATATAATGAAGAACTGCAACAACTACAGGTACCTGTGGAGGCGGGTGGGCGCATGTGAATCTACAGTTCTACATGCCAAGAACAGATGCTTACTGGGTAAGTAACATTATCTGTTCGAAGCATGTGTGATGTAGATACACATGCTTTGCATAGACTAGAAAGCAGTATACTCCCAAAGCGGTGGCTAACTTGTAGTTGTTGCAGTTGTTTGGAACAGTGTTTTAAGGACTGCTTGGCCTACATTAGCCTGGTTACGTGCTAACACATCCACTCAATAGTGTTTGGTAAATGTGTGTGGTGTAGACCATGTAGCTGCTTTACATATGTCAGCTAAAGGAATGTTACCTAAAAAGGCTATAGAAGCCCCTATTTTGCAAGTGAAATTTGCTCTAGGGGGTATGGTTAAAGTTCTTTTGGCTTTAGCATAGCATGTTTGAATGCATTTAACAATCCATCTGGCAATCCTAGATTTAGATATAGGATTGCCCTTGTGAGGTGGAGCAAATGCAACAAACATTTGTTTTGCGAAAGTCCTTTGTCCTATCTATGTAGTACAGTAAAGCTCTTTTAACATCAAGCGTGTGAAGAGCACGTTCTGCTACAGAATCAGGTTGAGGAAAGAAGACTGGTAACTCAACCGATTGGTTTATATGAAAAGCAGAAACTACTTTGGGAAGGAATTTAGTTTTGCTGCGGAGAACTATCCTATCTTTGTGTAGCTGAAAGAAAGGTTCTTCTAAAGTTAATGCCTGTAGCTCACCAACTCTCCTCAGTGATGTGATAGCAATGAGGAAAGCAACTTTCCAGGAGAGGAATTGTAAAGGGTACTTGTGTAATGGTTCTAAAGGTGGACCCATGAGCCTTGTGAGAACAATGTTGAGATTTCACACTGGGGCAGGAGGAATCCTTGGTGGTATTACCCTTTTTAAGCCTTCCATGAAGGCCTTGATTACTGGAACTGTGAATAGTGACAGATGTTGCCTATTCTGTAAGTACGCAGCTACTGCTGCAAGGTGCAAACGAATAGACGTGTAAGCCAGTCCTCTTCGTTGTAAATGCAACAAGTAACAAATAATGTTTTGTATAGAAGCATCTAAAGGATGAATTTTGTTGTTATTGTAATATAAAACAAATCTTTTCCATTTTGCTGCATAGCAAGCTCTGGTGGTAGGCCTTCTTGCTTCTATTAGAATATTCATACAGTTTGGTGGTAAATTTAAATAACCAAACTCTATGACTTCAGGAGCCAGATCGCTAAATTCAGTTCTTTGGGATTTGGATGTCTGACTTCTCCATGGTTCTGTGTGAGGAGACTGGAGGTAAGGTGCAGTTTTTGAGGTGGAACTAGTGACAGCTCCAACAGGGTGGTGTACCATGGTTGACGGGCCCATGTGGGAGCTATGAGAATTAGTGTGAGGGATGTTTGCCTGAGTTTCCGAACCACCCACGGAATGAGCGGGAGAGGCGGAAAAGCGTAGGCAAATATCCCTGACCAATTCATCCATAGGGCATTGCCCTTTGAGAACGGGTGTGGGAACCTGGAGCCGAAGTTTGGGCATTTTGCGTTTTCAGCTGTGGCGAATAAGTCCATTTGTGGAAATCCCCATTGTTGAAAGTACGGAAGGAGAACTTGGGGGTGAAGTTCCCTCTCGTGAATTTGCTGCCTTCTTCTGCTGAGGAGATTGGCAATTTGATTGTTTACTCCTGGGAGATGTTCTGCCAGAAGATAAATCTTGTGATGGATCGCCCAATTCCAAATGGCTTGAGCGTGTGTTGACAGTTGGAGAGAGTGTGCCCCGCCTTGCTTCTGCACATAATACATTGCTGTCATATTGTCCGTTCGGACTAGGACAGTTTTGGCTATGACCTGAGTCTGAAAAGCTTTTAGTGCTAGGAAAACAGCTAAGAGCTCTAGATAGTTGATGTGGAGAGTCTTGTGCTTGTTGCTCCACATGTCTTGTATAGTGAAATCTTTGAGATGAGCCCCCCAACCTGTTAGAGATGCGTCTGCTGTGAGCACGATTTGTGGAAGAGGGTCGATGAAAGGCCGGCATAGGTTCCACCACTGCAGAGAGCAATGGGTACGGCAGTCTACCAACACTAGATCGGTCAATAGACCCTGTGATTGATTCCACTGACGTGCTAAGCACTCTTGTAGGGGGAGCATGTGAAGCCTTGCATGGGGTACAATTACGATGCAAGACGCCATCACTCCGAGCAGTTGCATGAACACCCTGGCTGGTAATGCTTGGTCGAGTTGAAACTGTAGAATTGTAGTCTGAATATTGTGTATTCTGGCTACATTGGGAGAGGCTAGAGCTTTGACTGTGTCTAGACTGGCTCCTAGGTAAGACTGCATCTGTGACAGATGCAGGTGAGATTTTTGTGCATTGATGGTGAAGCCCAGTTGATGAAGTAGATCTATTGTGATCTGCGTGTGCTGTAGACAGTTCTGGTGAGTGCTGGCTTTGATAAGCCAGTCGTCTGGATAGGGGAAGACATGTATTTGTTGTCTTCTGAGATGAGAGCGACTACTGCTAGGCATTTTCATAAAAACTCTGGGAGCTGTAGTCACTCCGAAGGGAAGCACCTTGAACTGGTAATGCTTGCCTGCTATCACAAATCTGAGGTATTTGCGATGAGACAGATCAATTGGAACATGAAAATTAGCATCTTGTTAAATCTAGAGTAGACATAACGTCGGCTCTCTGTAAAAGTGGGAGTACCTGTTGAAGTGTCACCATGTGAAAGTGCTCTGACAGTATATAACGGTTTAACCCTCTGAGATCCAGAATAGGTCTTAGGGAACCGTCCTTTTTGGGGATGAGAAAGTACAGAGAGTAAACCCCTGAGCCCTGGTACTGTATTGGAACCGGCACTAATGCCCCTTTTAGTAAGAGGGACTGGACCTATTGTTTTAGGAAGTGTATGTGTTCTGGAGATAACTTGTGAGATCAAGGTGGAATGTTTGGGGGATTGCTGGTAAGCTCCAGGAAATAATCATGTTGGATAATTCCAAAATCCACTAGTCTGATGTTATAGACTGCCAAATGGTGAGAAATTGTTGAAGTCTTCCCCCGAGAGGTGTGGTGTAATCGGGGGGAAGCGTGGGTAATACACTTTTTCCTGGGGGAAGGGGAGTTACGGTGTGTGTTGCCCTTACCCCTACCCTTGAAGTTGTTGCCTCTATAACCTCCTCGAAAAAACCCTCTGGAGGGAGAGGACTGGTTGTTACCTTTGTAAGTTGAGGTATTTTGATCAGGGGGTGGGGTTTTTGACCCTCCTCTGTAAAAGGAGCGACGAAAGGAGCCTCTGTTGGACGTAGTCTGGAGTACTCTCATAGATTTAGCTACTTCAGTGTCCTTCTTCATTTTCTCTAACGCCTGGTCTACGTTAGGACCAAATAGGTGTTCCTTATCAAAGGGTGTGTTAAGGATTGATTGTTGGCCCTCAGGTTTAAACCCTGAAATCCTTAACCAAGCGTGTCTCCTGAGCAGGATGCTGGTGTTAACCTCTCTAGCTGCGGTGTCTGCAGCATCTAGAGCACATTGTATAGAGGAATTAGAAATGAGCTTACCTGCATTTACTAAGTCCTGTGCCTTAGCCTTATGCTCATCTGGGAGATATTGGAGCAATTGCTCCATTTCGTGCCAGTGTGCCCTGTCATACCTGGCTAAAAGGAGTGCATATTTGCAATGCGCCATTGATTTGCAGCCTGAGCAGCTATGCGCTTGCCAGAAGCATCAATTAATTTGGACTCTTTATCTGGCAGAGGAGCATCTCCTAATGTCTGAAAATTCGCCCGCTTACGAGCATTAGACACTACTAGGGAATCTAATGGCAACTGTCCCTTGATAAATGTAGGGTCTGTAGGAGAGGCCTTATATTTTTTGTTCACTCTAGGAGTCAAGATGCGTGCTCTGACTGGGTCTTTAAAAATCTCATCAGCATGTCGCATCATTCCTTTGAGCATGGGAAGTGTCTGTGATGACCTGTGTGTGGATGCTAAAGTCTCAAACAAAAATTATTCTTCTAGTGATTCTTTGTGTAGTTCTACCCCTATGGTAATGTGCAGCCCTAGCAATGAGTTCTTGGTGCGATGTATTGTCGTGTGGAGGAGATGGTTTGGCTGGGTAAAGGTCTGGATCAGTATCACCTGGGGATCAATTGTGTAATCTGTCCATGGATCTATTGGGAGATTCATACCCCCATCATCTGCATCGTCATGGTGAGATTGTGGGGAATCCTGAGGAGTAATCTGCAAAAGATTCTCAGGTGGAGACGGAGGTGCTGGAAGTGGAGGTGATGGTAGATGGAAAGGACTTGTAGCTACAGATTTTTTCTTCAAGGGGATCTTGTAAGAAGTGTCCTCATCTTGAAGCTTGCGTTTTTGAGGTGGTTTTGTGTGAATATGGCCAGTCTCAGGGTTAAAATGTAGCCCCTTTTTCTTCGGATCAGGTGTTAATGGAATAGTGTCCACTTTCGGATCCAAAGGGGTCTCTTTGTGTTTCGGCGCGAAGTTTTCGGTGCCGGTGTCTTCGGGGCCGGCGGAGGCTGGCCTTTCGGCACAGAAGGCTTCGGCTTTGAAGGTTGCTTTGGTTTTAGTACAGAGGATTTCAGCTCCATGCCAGACTTGTGCTTGGAACAAGAATGTTTCGGCTCCGAGGAGGACTTCTGGCGACTCAGTACCGAGCCGGAAAGCTTGACTGGTTTTTTCGGAGCTGGGCCCGGAGGCGGAGCGTAGGAAACATAGTCTCGGTGCCGACCTTGGCCAGGAGGCAGAGGTGGTGCCGATCCTTTTTGTATTTTCAGATCAGTTTGTGGGAGCAAGGGGTCTTCAGTACTCACGTCACCTTGTCCCTGTGGCAGTTTTTCCGTGTCGAGGTCTATCTCGACCTCCGAGTCTGAGTCTTGTTCGGAGAAGGCTTCCTCCTCTTCTGCCGCTGATAACTCAATGTCTTCTTGGCCGGAGTCTTCACCTTAGAAAGTCCAGCGTGTCCTCGATGCTTTGATGCTGCATCTCTCGACGTCGAGCCCGATGATCGCGAAGAGTCTTCTTTGATCGGAACGATCTGCAAGCGTCACAATCTTCTTCAGTGTGCTTGGGAGACAAGCACAAGTTGCACACTTCATGTGAGTCGGTGCGCGGATACTTCGCGTGGAACAAAGGACAGAATTTAAACGGAGTCCGATCCATCGACGGAGAGCTGAGCGGGCATGGTTAGGCCTCGAAGGCCGTCCACAAAGCTTTTCCGATGGAAGGTAGATTCCGATGTCCAAACGATACGTGGAGAAGTGGGAACACGTACGGACACAATACCGTCGAGGGTAGAGAGGACTGCGCGTTGAGGGGAACCCGAAGAACGGTTTCGAACCGGAGCGTAGCAATACACATCCGAAGCCGATGGCGGAAAAAAACAATCTAACAATGGAGTCGATGCCCATGCGCACTCTTACCGAAAGGAGGAGTCACCTTACCTCATGACTAGGAAAGACTTCTTCGAAGAAAAACAACTTGCAAACATCCGGACCCAACACTAGATGGCAGGAGTATGCAAAGCATGTGTATCTACACATGCCTCGGAAAAAAAAAAAAAATATATATATATATATTTTGCCAAACGAAGAGAAACGGGGGAACAAAGTTTCCACGAGCCCACTTATTGTATGCAGGAATGTTTATTTGCACAGCAGAAAAGGACGACGCATTTCGACCATGTCCGTGGTCTTGGTCACATGACCTCATCCTCCATTCAAGCCTTACTTAAAGGTACGTGTATGTCACATGTGGTCATAGACATAAAGAAAAAGTATACATTTCATTCATGTTTCAAAAGGTGAAAAAACATTGTAGCCAATACCAGTGCACGCAATTTGGTGATGATTTGGTTCACATCGTGTGTGCATCATGGTGTGTTGGGTACATGGTGGATTGTGCTGGGTCCTTTCTGGAAGTGACCGGTGGTGTCAGGGAGTTTATAGTGTCTGGGTCTAGTGCCCATTCCAGTTATTGCTCTCAGCTAGTGGAAGCCCGAGTATTGGGCAACTGAGGCGCCCGATGAAATAGCAAAGATTACTGGCTGATGATAGAAATACAGGTATAGTACCTTCCTCTCGTGTTGAGATTGGAGAATGGAAAGGCCCGGTAGGGCTACCAGGAGTTTGCGCCTGTTTCCAAGTGTTTGACTACATGGTGTTTGGAGTCCAGAATCTAAAAGGACTGCATGGTGTTGGCTATGGTGACTAGGAGTAGTGAGGAACCGCAGAATCTCCATCAACTCCAGTGCGCATACTTTTAGCAGGGGTGTGTAGTTCTATGTGATGTCTCTGCTACGTGTATCTGTAAAAATCAAAGGAACATCATCATTAGCAAGAGCATAGTACCCCCTTATAACAACCCATCAGGTTCTAGCAATTACTTGGCGATTATCAGAGTTGTAAAGGCAAATAGTCAAACTAATTCTAAGCATCCACTCTTATGGCACATGTTTATGTGAACAAACTAAAGCTAAAGTGTGAGGAAAAGAGGTGGGGTGTAAGTTGTCTGCCAAGGTTGACCATTGTGTATAGAAACCTCGAATCTATAAGTGAGAATACATCTCTTCATCTTGGTTAAGTCCATCTGGGAATTTCGTGCCAGCCAGGAGGATGAAACGAGATTCCAGCTTGCGCAGGGCTGCTTGACGGTTGCCACCTCTTGGATTCAGGTTAACTGTGTCAAGCCCAAAGAATCTAGCTTTCGCCCAGTCACCTTCATGCTTGGTGGAGAAATGCCTGGCTGTACTGTAGCTGTGAACCATATTCGTGATTGCCCTCCAGTGCTCTAAGATTCGCTTCTTAACCGGGAAGGTTGTGGAACCTATGTACCAGAGGCCGCAGGGGCAGACAATGGCATATACCACGAAATGCGCATTGCAGGTGATTAGTTTAGGAATCTTCCAGTGAGTTTTGGTTCCTTCTAAGGTGATCTCAGACACATTGCTGCTATTCCTGCAGGCTTTACAATTGCCGCATCTGCGGAAGCCCTTAGTTTGTTTGAGCCAATTGGTTTCCTTTGTGTGCAGGTGACTATGTACGAGAAGGTCTTTTAACGAAGCGCTTCTCCTGTAGGTCATGGATGGCATAGTGCCTACTTTATTTCTTAGGATAGGATCCTCCTGAGAATGTCCCATTTATTCCTCAAGATCTTATGTAGCTGGTCTGCCTGGCTGCAATATCTCGTGATGAACCGTATGGGTTCCTTGATCGCTTCTTTGGGGATCCTCTCAGATGTCATTTTTTCTAGGATCTCATTACTGGATTGCTTCTCTACTCGTATCTCTGCCTGTTTCAGTGAGTTGCTGGAGTAGCCTCTCTCTTTGAACCTTTCTTTCATATTCTGCTTAGCTTGTTCACAAGCCAACGTTGTGCTATAGTTACGTTTGGCCCTTAAAAACCCGCTGTACGGTATTCCCCATCTAAAGCTGGGTGGATGGGACCTGGATGCATGTAAGATCGAATTACCAGCAGTTTTCTTCCTAAATAGGTTGGTGTCAATCATACCATTCTCTACAGTGAGCTTCAGGTCAAGGAAATCAATAGATACTTTGCTATAGTGTCTGGTGAATTTCAAATTAACAGAGTTCACATTCAAGGAATCAACAAATTGGTTAAGATCACTTTCTGTCCCTTTCCAAACAAAGAAAATATCATCAATGTACCTGAGCCACTTTGTTACATTGAAGATCCAACGTTCTGTGTTCTCGTTCCAGAGCACCTGCTTCTCCCACCACCCCACCATCAGGTTGGCATAACTCAGGGCGAAGCAGGTGCCCATGGAAGTTCCTTGTAGTTGTTTAAAATGCTCTTTTTCAAAGATGAACACATTCTCCCTTAAACAGATCTCAAACATCTCAAGGAGCATCAGCGTATGTTCAAGATATTCAGCATTGCGAGTTTTCAAAAAGAATTTACATGCCTTCAAACCATCAGTGTGTCTAATGCTCGTATACAATGCCCCTACATCAAGACATACCAGCCAACGATTCTCCCCCATGGTCACATCTTTGATTTTTTGTAAAAAATCAGTCGTGTCTCTAAGATATGATTTGAGATTTTTACAACGGGAAAGAGAAAATGGTCTACGAATGTGCTGGTGTTCTCTAGGAGACTGTTCTTGGAAGATACTATGGGTCGACGCTGTGGATCTAAAGCATTCTTGTGAACCTTTGGTAGGAGGTAAAATGTAGGTGTAGTAGGTGTCTTATTCTCAAGAAATTGTTTCTCATCCCATTTCAGTAAATTCCTGTCGTGCCATGTTTGGAGTTTGTCCAGGTAACTGTGTTGGAGATCAACAAGGTACTTCCCATCTACCCTTCCATAGCAGTTTGAATCATTGAGCTGGCGAAATGCTTCTCTGGTGTACACTGCTCTTGTCATGAGTACCACGTTGCCCCTCTTATCTGAGGGTTTGATTATGAGGTCGCGGTCACTCTGTAGGGTTTTGACTGCCTCCCACTGGGTCTTAGTCATATTCCTCTCATGTGCAGTACTATTCAACAGCTTAAGCAGGTCCTGGGCTACTAGGTCGCTAAAGATATCTATGTTGTCCCTCGCAAGGTTTGGTACGTATTTAGATATAGCCCTGAAGTCAGTAGAAATAGTTCCTCCTGTGTCAATACCCAGTAAATCTGTGATGTCGGCCGTGTGGGTAGGGTCAAATTGGTCAAGAACGTCATTGGTTTCGTTGTATGATCCCTGTTGGTCTAGATCTGTCATTATCTGTAACGTGGGAATGCCCTCAATCGTCAGTCTCATGTCCTGATTAGGAAATGTTCCTGGTTTTTCTATTGTCCCCCCCATGTCCCTGCATGCGGCATGCATTTTATAGAGTTTCAATTTCCTTTCAAACTTGTATAGGTCTACACGTGTCTGAGCATAGTCAAACCCTATCTCAGGACAAAAGGATAGGCCTAGTTGTAATGCGTTTTGTTCCTCAGCTGTGAGAACCCTATCAGTAAGGTTCATTACCATCAATTTCATATCACAGTCCACCATTATATTTTCTTTGATGTTTGGCCCTGTGTTCCCATGCCGATGGTGCTTAGACTTTCTTCGCCTTTTTCATCGTTTGCGATTTTGTCTCTGTTTCCTCCCCCTTTTCCTTTCAGCCTCCCTCTGAACGATTGTTCTTTTGCTTTCTGGAGGAGGCGAAGTTCCTCGGAAAAAGTCTGTTGTTCAGTGGTGCCTGATGATGCACTGTCAATTGACTCTTGGTCTGAACTGAGGTCTGTTACTGATCCATCTTTACTGGCTTCCAATAGTCCCAATGCCTTGTCTTTTGATAGTTCTGATCTTGCTTTATCAAATTGTTTCGCGAATGTCAAAATACGGTCCGTGGCATAGTCTCTTTCATCTCGCAGAAATTTGCATTGTTTTCTTGCCACCACCTCTTTCTCAAAGGTTTTCATCTTGTCATCTACTGATTTTGTTATGTCCCGTATAGAGGCCCTAATGTAGACCCGTTCATACATGCCATAAAATGGACGTATTCATATTTGCCCATATATGGTCATATTCGTACTTGCCCTATTATGGTCATAGACACATATGCCCAATTATGGTCATAACTGTACAAGTCCTATTATAGTCATGATTCCTTATATAGGCATGATCTTTCACCTACATTGGTCCTTGATAGTACACAACGTGCTCTGAGGGCTGAACGTTATCTATCCTGTGGTTTTGAATACAGCAGGGTTTTTCCCAAGCACAGGCCCACACTGTACTCATCAATTATGCATGGCTTTCTAGGAATACACCACCTGCATAATATGTATGTACAAAGTTCACCCCTGACGTCTTCCTCATGTCTAACGACAGACCAATACAAACCATACTGAGGTCCGAGACTCTTTAGGGTATAAATACACCACATCTTGCCCCGGTAAGACAGAGGGAACCGAGACTTCCATGCTGACACACTGACCAGAGACGCTGAGACTCCTGTATGCAGTCGCTCCAGCTGATGGCGGTCTAACACAGCCCTTGCGGGGTGTCCAACTCGAGACCAGGACGGTGTCCCACACTCTCTCTATTCAGGTATGGGGGTTCGACTAAATCCTAGAAGGATTCTTGGCTCTTAGGTTTTAGACCTACACATATGCTAGGGACACTCAGGTACATCTAGTTAGGCATCGTAGGAGTACGCACACTTGCATAATGCTTTTATGTTCATGTATGTATTCATGATTATCGCAATATGGTAGAACTGTTCTATCCCTTTGCTTTTATCGTACTGCTGATAATATATCTCTGCTATTGTCTGCTGGTTGCCGCAGCACATATATTTTACACTAGAATAACAACTGTTCAATAAATACTTATTGAAACGCCTGACTGTTTATTCTGTGTAACTCTCTGAGACAAACCGAATAAGTAAGCACGAGTGACTGAGCGAAAGGTAGTACATTGTTTCCACGATTCTGAGGAATTTGGGTTGTCATGATCTAAGGTTGCCAGAAACTAATCTCTCCCCGAGAGGAGGAGACTCTAGTGGCACTGTGAGCTAGCTAATGCAAACCAGGCTAACATATACGGTGGGGGTGCTCAGAGTCAGTCTACCACCAAGCCCACAGTATATGTTATCCAAACGCGCAGGTCCTGCAGGGGTACTATAGGAACTACACGACATGGCGCCGCCAACGTTGGTTGGGTACTAATTTAACAGTAGAATCTGAGTAGTTCAGTCGTGCTATTCTCAGAGAACCTACTCACAAAACCCCAGAGACGTCTGGAGTGGGTGGGCACAAAATCCGCCGCAGCTGAGTAGTACGAGAATACTATTTATTGGCTGTTGGTTATTCAAGCTTGAAGGACATTTAGTTCCTACAAATTGTACATTAACACCTTATCTTACAAATTCTTTAAAATTCTTTAAACTCCCTTCTTCCACTTAAAAATGGTGGAAGAAGCAGAAGCAACAAGGAGAGTTGAAACAGACCTCTTCGGTTTAGGAGAAGAAGACCCTGAAGATGCAATACAAATTGCACCAAATTACAGAATGGCAGTCACCATAAAACGTCTAGAACATGGCTTAAGAGCCAGGGGTGGTAAAGTAATTTTTGTGATCGAGGCACACGAATCCAATAAAACAGAGGTGTTCTATTCATCGGTTACATTCCCAGCAGCGAATCCAGTTACAGATGTATTTCACTACTACCTAGAAGATGAAACACCAGCGGACTATACTCCTTTTGAGGAGTTAGAGGTTCCGCTCACTTACCAGGAGCATAATTACTGGTTTAAAGGCGCCCTACCCCACGTACGAGGAAGAGCAAGATTAGCCCCGCTCGGAGGAGCAGGAGCCACATGGCCCATATTAGCGGCATACACACCACATCCTGACATTGGCACAATGCCACAGCCAGACTTACTCGTACAACACAGAGATTTAATTAAAATCTACAGAAACCTCACACAATTTGTGATGAGGACTTTAACAGTTCAGCCTGCACCAGCTGCAGCACAAGATACTCCAGTCCAGAGTACAGTTAATAAAATTACTCCACAAACATTACACGCGGTAATGGGCAAAATGCCAGCAAAACGCGAACAAATACCATTCTGGATAGCTCAGAAAATAACTCAGCTTGAGGCAGTATTTCCGAATACTACCACCTATGAAAAACACAGAATTCTAACAATCTGCTTGCCCGTGGGGATAACACCTCAACTAGAGGATTGCACCTCTTGGGGTTCAGTCTTTGCTGCTATATATACCAGAACACATGGTATCCCGTCACTAGCAGTAGTACCTGACGTATTGAGACAGATAAAAAATGAGTACGGAGCAGAACCTGCCCTTAACTTAGGGATGAAGTTACTAAATAACTTTGACCAGGTATCAGCCATAATACTAGCTAACATTAAGGGGGAAGCAGCTTCAGTGGCGATCCGCCAACGCCTAAGGGAGTTCAGTCCAGTAGAACAACAACACGAACTACCCAAAATAATTGAAACTGCATATGCAGAATTAGGCAGAGACAGTCTAGGTGGGAAAGCATTAAAACCACAACTGGTGGGCAGTCCTGAAAAGGACAATACAAAGCAGACACCTACTTCTTCTAAGAAGAAGTGGGAAAATAAAAAACAACAAAAGTCTAAAGACACCAGATCTCAATCCAGGGGTAGGTCTCCTCAACAGGAGCCCTCTGAAAGGAAGTATAACCTCAGGAATAGGGATAATATTAAAAAACCTGACAGGTATCAGGATACTGATACTCCTTCCTCTCGTTCCTTTCAGGGTTCGTCAAGAAACTCAGAGAGGGAAGGACGGTCAGAACACAGACAAGAGGAGCGTACAAAGTCCAGAGGCACGCAACGCACTGCGGACTACGCACCTAAAAAAGAGGATAAACAAAAATCAAAACCTCAGTTCAAAA
Organism: Calotriton arnoldi; assembly: GCA_963921515.1. Classification (NCBI taxonomy): domain Eukaryota; kingdom Metazoa; phylum Chordata; class Amphibia; order Caudata; family Salamandridae; genus Calotriton; species Calotriton arnoldi. The sequence goes on from CAWUFW010002626.1 coordinate 1,940,319, forward strand.
AGAAGAAGGTAGCAGGTCTCAAGATCAGACATGCCCAGAATTCTGAGGACACAGCTTCTGAACGGGGAATAGGCTCAGACGATGCTAGACAGCGCGGCAGAAGTAATGATAGCTCGCCAGAACCTGAAGAAATTTCTGGTGACAGCGGAGTTGAGTGAGTATATCACGGTGGAAACACCTGATACTCGGGTAAGCGCCCCACATAAGTTACATGAGAAAACACTCCGGATGGAAGGAGACAAGCCCAGAAAAGTTAAAGGTCTATTTTGGGAAAATTTGTCATCTGGTTATGACATCCTATTAGCAGAGCAAGACTGGCCGCCAGCATTCGTCATGGAGTGCCCAAAGGGAGAAAAGGTAATTTTTCCAGCATTTTCCGACCTCGTTCCCATACATCTTAAACATGCATATGCGCAGGAGTGGGCGGTTGCCCTAGCTCCAGCATTGTATAAAAATCATGTTCGTTGGGATAAGGATTCAACTCACCACGTGATCCCGTTAAAAGTTTCCCCAAATGCTCAAAGGCAATACCCTATAAAGCAGGAAGCTAAAAAACAAGTCAGGGAGATCCTACATCAACTTGAATACCAGGGGGTGATTGAAAATTGCACTTCACCTATGAACAGTCCTTTGTTCCCCGTAGCCAAACCTGACAACACATATCGTCTAGTTTTAGATTACAGACATTTAAACACTTGCACAAAGACATTTGCAGTTCAAAATGCACACAGTGCCGCATTAATGAATAACATTGTGCGACAAAAATACAAAACAACACTTGATATCTCAAATGGATTTTTCTGTTAAAATATAGCACCTGAAAGCAGGTATCTGACCGCATTCAGTGCGTTAGGGTCACAACGGCAATTTTGCCGACTCCCCCAAGGGTATAAGAATAGCCCGGGGTTGTTTTCAGCAAGGGTAACAGAGTTACTCCAAAATTTGGATGAAGAAGCATTGTCCTACGTAGATGATATTTATCTGACGGACGATGACTTAAAGAGGCACTTGACCAGGGTGAGCACCATTATTATGGGATTCGCCTCTGAGGGCTACAAATTTAACTTTAAAAAATCAAAGATTGCCCAGCTCAGTGTCCTATTTTTAGGATATGAGCTGTCAAGTGAGGGAAAAAGCCTGGCAGCTAACTTTTTAGAAAAGTGTGCGCTGCTCCAACCTCCAAAATCATTAAAGAATTTACAATCAATTCTGGGATTCCTAAATTTTGGTTGAACATACATTTTGGATTACGCAGAAAGTGTAAAACCTTTCTACGATTTAATAAAACCTGATTTTTCAGTCAGACAATGGGCACAGGAACATACAAATATCCTGCGTTCCCTACAGGAAGACATGATAGCTTCTAAACATTTACAGACACGCGTAAACGCACAAACTTAGTGATCCGAGTAATAGCGGGTCAATGCGGGTACACTTATTTAACTTTTAATGAAGGCGAAACTGTACCAATCGCATACAAATCACATCTGTACACGAACGCAGAGATGCGTTTCACTTCAACAGAAAAAATCCTGACAGCAGTGCAGACCGCTGTAGCAAGAGAAAGAGCTCTGGCTCAGGGAAAGCGCATAATTGTCGTGACCCCAGTACCAGCTTTAGAAGCTGTTACAAAAGCTAGCATTCCAAATGCTAAAGCCTTACATCCAAGATGGATACAATGGGCTAATTCTCTTACTGCAACGGATGTTGAATACAGATTTGATCCAAGTTTAAAAACACAGGCATTCCTGCAATACGAACAAGAATACCCTCTACCAAATGAAATTTTGCCTCTAGATCAGTATGAATACATTATTTACACTGACGGTTCTGCTCAACCAGCCACAGGAAGCAAGCAAGCTTACAGCGCGGCGTGTGCGATTGTTAAAGGTTGCATGCACGATGGAAAGTTCCATCCGAGTTGCACTAAAACGCAATATCTAGGAGACTGCACGGCTCAGTTGGCAGAACTCAAAGCACTGATACTGGCACTTATAAATACGGATCACGAATTCCCCACACTGATTGTGTGTGATTCCTTTTACTGTGTACAGTCGTACAATGAATATCTACATCATTGGGAACAAAACAGGTTCAAAGATGCAAAAGGTGGCACAATTAAGCATAAAATGCTATGGGAACAGGTAGTGGAGTTGAGAAACGAACTACCAAGGGCTCACGTGATACATACACTGAGTCATCAGCGTGATGGTGTTCACGTTGAAGGGAATTCATTGGCTGATGAAGCCGCAAAGGGGGCTGTACGAACAGCGTCCGTAGCTGCAATCACTCGTTCAAGAACGAGAATAGACGGCGAGATAATGGTAGCTGTCAATGCTTCGCGCAAAGGCAGCACAGCAGTACCAAAGAAATTTCCACTCAAGTACTCCTACAAGTTAGATGCACAAAACATTCCATATGCTCAGATTCCTGGAGTGGGGGATAGAGTAACACCAAATATGGATCGTAGGCTAGGCTTAATTTTAGCAGCACACGATATGGAAAACGTGTAATAATTTCTGTTAGCATAAGCTGAAGCCATCTTGTCTGTGGCATCCATTTTGTTAGCTATGTAATTCTTCTGTCTTCACTGCTGCTTGCCTTTCTATTCTGCTTGAGTCATCAACCTTAGTTAACTCCTTCTGTACTGAGCCAGAGCAATGTATGAGCTCAGAAAGGCCTGTAGCTGCTAGAATGCACCTGTTTGAGAATGTAACTGTCTATCATATCCTACTGATGTAAGCTGTTCTGTTCCCCCTCCCACTTTGCTGACTAAGTGATTACTCATCTGCCCATGTCTGGCTGTAACTATTCCTGTGTATGCTTGTACCTTCTATTTGTAACTACATGCTTACCAGTGCAGAAAACACAGTATAAAAGGCCCATGGTCTGTGTATTCAAGTCACTACCTCCTGGAACACTTGAGGGTGTTTTATGGACATGGTCTCACTCATGAGTAAATAAACTTGTTATTTTGAATTTCAGCTTCAGTGTCAATCTCTACTTTGTTAGTCTAAGGACTCGTGGACAGAGAAGGGTGACCCCTGCACCGGTGTGCCCCTAAAAAGGCACATTTCCACAGTTTGGCGCTCGACTCGTGGGGCTCATCGGAGTCGCGGCCGCCCGAAGGAGTGGTCTTGACGGAGGAATGGAATTTTGCTGAGGAGACGTCCTGCACGAGGAGACCCTTGTCTTTGCAGACCGAAGTGCTTTTCCGGTTTTCCCGATTTGACCCTCCAGGTGGTGGCCGGTCCCGATTGAGATCTCCTTTGGCGCAAGTTTTGCAGTGACCATTAGGTCGACCAAGAGATTGGCAGGTGGGAGTTGAAGACTTCTGTTTGGTAAGGTCACTGAAGTGGCACTTTGGATTTGCTTGGCCAATATTCTGGTTTTGTTTGTTTGTTTACCTATTGCAATAGTTAAAGGCAGGTAATGTGGAGATTTTTCTCTACTTTGATATATCTGGGATAAGTAATATTTTACTATGATTTGGTAGCATGCCTGCTCCTAGCACACTCCGTAGGTTGTGTTGCTGTCTTGGAGGTACCAAAATGGATTTAGAAAGAAGTCAGCCGGCTCCCCTAGAGGGGACACCAAATAGGTATATGTCTATTAAATACGGTATTTCTTCCATAATGTATAGTACACTGTGGAACAAATATACGAAAAGGATCCTGATCTACGATGGCCAGTGAATGGGTCATTTGATTTTAAAAAGATTCAGTATGTAGAGCAGTGTCTGTTTAAACGAAAGAGTCGACAAGATATGTTTGATTGTGTACGAATGTGGGAGAAAGAAGTGCATGAGAGAGTGAGGAAAGAAGAAGCTATAGCAGAAAAAGAACAGCAAAAAACGATATATAAAAAAAAGCGTTGGAATTGAAAAATAAAGAGATGAAGGAAATAAAAGAAAAAGAAGATAGGGAGCATCGTTTAGAGGTAACTGGCCAGTACCCTATTAGGCGCCCTATTTATCCCATACTTAATAGACCTCAGGATGATTCCATCCTGTTAGATAGACCTCCGCCCCCGTATAAATTCCATAGTGCCCCTGAGAATGAGGGTTCTGATGAGGAGCATTTGTCTTCAGAAGAAAAAGATGAAGATAAGCAAGATGGGCGGAAGACTCGCTCTACTTTGACTACTGAAGGCAAGGCCACGCTTCGATCCGCTGCTCGTAAAGCAGCTCGTGGGAGTGCCTCTGCTCCAAACTCGTAGCAATGGTTCAGCAGTGGAAAGATTTAGAGCAGTTATATTTTGTAGAGACGTTTACTTGGGAAGTAATACTCAGTTTTAGAAAACATTCTGATGATCTAGAGCCCTCTGATATAAATTCTAATTATAAACAATTAAGTGATGGCACCTTTCTTCCTTCACAGGTGCCTGATCTAATTAGGCGAGTGGTTAAATTGCGCACTGACACGTTCGGTCTGCGAGAGGAGAAAAAAGCAGCTGGTAAAGCTACAACTGAACAAACAGTTCAGACCCCGGAGCGACAAGAGGGAGCTACGGGGACAGATAAAGATACTAGTGATATTGAAGTTACTATGAAACCCATGCGTGAAGCAGCACCTCTGTATGTTCCCCCAAAGGGAGCGGGAACGAATGATGATAAAGATTCAGATGATGCAAAAGGATATTTTGTTTATAATTGGGTCTATACTCCTTGGAGTAGAGCAGACGTTATGGCTCTTAAAGCTGCTTTGCCTGACACGCGGAAAAATCCGGCCGCTTTCTATGAAGAAGTGGAAGGCGCCATTAGCTCCTGCACTATGACCTTGCCAGATATTGATATGTTTTTTGGACTTATTTTGCCCCCTGATATGTGGAGAACAATTCGGAAAATAGATGATAATGTAGCATATGGTGATACTTGGGTGCATTTAGAAGAAATAGATGCGGCTAGGGAACCTGCTCAGAAACCACAACGGGAGATATTAGATCTTCCCAAAGCTATTGTGACTAAGTTGAAAACTATCATACCCCCTAAGAAAATAGATTGGACTACATTAGCGTCTTGTAAACAGAAAGCGGATGAGTCAGTTTCTGATTTCTTTACACGGTTTGAAGAGACATTCCATGATTTTAGTGGGCAGTCATTGACAGATGACACAGGTAAGCATCTGTTCGTCGACAAATTTGTCGCTAACATGTTGCCAGAAATAGCTAGTCGCCTAAAGGCCAGCGAGAGTTCATGGACTACGTCTTCCCCATTCTCCCTTTTGACTATGGCCCAGTATTATGAGCGTCAGGAATTGGAAGCAAAAGGCAGGGAGGATAAGAAGGTTAACGAGTTAAGGACAAAAGTTATGTTGGCTCAAGTATATGGTCCACCACTTAGGGGAGGTGGAAGAGGCGGACGTGCAATGTATAGACCTGGGGTGCCCCCTCTCCCTTGAGCAAATTTGTCCCCTGATCAGTGTGCTTATTGTAAAGAGACTGGGCATTGGCCTTCTGAGTGCTCTCTTTTGCAAAGTCAGCAGTACCACCGGGGAAGGGGTAGTGTGAGAAGACGCCCAGGGAATTCAGGAAACAGAGGAGGTACAGGAGCTCGCCCCAGCTTTGAAGCAGTTGAACAAGGACCAAATATTCTAATACTTTTGATAGATGAAATCAATATCAAATGTCTGATTATTCTGCTGATGCTCTTGCAGATTCCGATTATGCATAGGGATGCCTAGGATGGGGTAAGGGACCGGTTGAGGTGCCAGTAGATCAAATGGGTCCTTATGTTGATGCAAGCATCTTGGGATCTACTGATCGGTTTCTGGTTGATACAGGGGCTGCCTGTAGTACTCTGTCTAAAATTGGTTCCTAGGGCTCCCCTGTCTGGCGCAATGATAATATCGATAGGATTCGATGGGACACCTACATCTAGCCCGCTGTCACAGCCACTTGCATTTAGTCTTGATAAATTCACTGCAGCATGTCCATTTTTGCTTTCCCCTAATACGCCGGACAACAGTGTGGGTAACAATATGCTTAAATATTTTTATGCCACAATACGTTGTTCCCCAGAAGGTTTGCGTGTTATTTTAAATAACAACTATTCAATGGCCTGACAACATGGCCGGCTAGTCGCATACCTGCGCTGCTCCTGCCCCAACGGTCGAAATCCTGCAAGAATCCTGGCGGAATCGTGACCTCCGACACACCGAGCAGGCCTCAGGAGACCAGTCGGGATACTGTTCTTCAAGATGGCGGCCCCGGCTTGTCCAGAGAGGTAGGGATCGCCGTGTGTGGCCCCCCGTTTCCTCGCGGGCTGAAGGCTTGCATTTGGGACCTAGCCGGACCCTCTGCCCTTGCTGAGTCGCCTGGAGGCCGCTGGAGGAAGTGCCGGGGTGGAGAGACTGCCGTGGTTCGCCCGGCCGACGTGACCCCAGAGGCCCGGGCTCTCGATCTACGCGAGCCCGGTGCTGTGTGACTGCAGCGATCGGCCTGCCCTGCCCCCTGCCGAGGCCGCCCGGGCGCGTCGCGGGGGGCCGCCGCGGAGTCCGCGCGGCTGAATGGCCGTTTGGAATGCGGAATTGAGGCTCCTGTCCGAGGGGTGAGGATACCCTCACTCTACTGCGGCATTACCTGCGACGAGGGGGCCGTGCGGCCCGGGACGGTGACCGGCGGCTGAAGGCACCCGCTCCGCGGATCGGCGGAGGTCCTGCCCGGCCGCGAGCCTGGAGAGGCGACCGGAGGCGTGAACAAGTGGCACAGATCAAAAATTAGGCCGGTGGTGATTACTAACTGACCCTGGACACCGAATGCGGCGGACTGAGAGGCAATTACCCTATTGAAGCCTGTGGCTCCAGACCAGGGGCAGCGCAGAGCGCCTGAGCGACATCCTCGAATCCAGGTTGCCCTCTGGGCTGGTCCTTGCATCATCATCCTCTGAGTGGGAGATCACCAAGGAGCGCCTTGTGCCATTTGCGCTGGACATGGGGAGAGATAGAACCCTTAGAGGCGCCCAATCCAACAAAATTATGCAGTACACGGTGCCGGGCCCAACCTCCGCTGACCGCCTCAGAACAGATCCGGAACAGATATCATACCAGGGTACAGCGGCCCGCGACAAGTCTGACATTCTGGAAGCTATACAGGAATCCCAAGTGGCGCTTGAGTCCAAAATGGATGGGATGGCCATGGACATCAACCATCTGCGCCTGGATCTCAGAAAGGTGGCCGATCGGGTTACCACCACTGAAGGAGACCTGAACACATTGCAGACCGAGGTCCAACAACTGAGGGCGACAGTAACGGCCCTCTAGGAGCACCCAGCCCGTCTTGAGGATAGAGCAGACGACGCAGAGGGGCAGGCAAGGAGAAACAACCTTGACCATTTTTTGGGCTTTCCGGAAAAGGCGGAGGGACCGGCAGCAGACCTATTTCTGGAAGGTTGGATTGGCTCAACATTCCCAAACCTCAGACTCTCCAAGATGTTTGCAGTGGAAAGAGCCCACCGCTCCCTCTGCCCCCCGCCGAAACGGGAGTCAGCACCCATAGCCCTGATCGCTCGATTGTTCAACTTTAGGGACCGGGACACGATCCTGCAATTTATTCGCACAAATGGCCCGCCCCGGTTTGAGAACCACGATATCCACATTTACCCGGACTACACGAAAAAAGTACAGGATCTACGAAATGACTTCTTGGGTGTCAAACGTCGATTGCGAAACCTCAATATCAAATATAGTTTAATGTTTCCGGCCAGGCTCCGTGTGTAATATGAGGACAAGGTTCACTTCTTTGGTAACCCACAGGAGGTAACGGACTGGATGGACTCGCTGGGCCTGGCTGGACGGGACCACAACCAAGGCTGGCAAGAACAGAGGAGGAGGAGTGGTCGACAACGGAACCAGCGACGTCACAATGAGGAGCAGAGACCCAGGGTCGGGACTTGTCAGACGGAGGGCGCATCATGGTGGGACCGGATGGCACCCTACTAACGGAGATGGAGGCGATCCCGATGCAGAACCAGTTCTCTCCATTATGTCTGGTGCAGGAAACGCAGTCGGAGCTGGAGGGCGCCACCAGCCCAGTCGATGGGGGCTCCTGAGTCACTTGAGGGGCGGACACTGAATTGAGACCTTAGGGTTCGGGGTCATTGCAACTGTAAGTACGGGATTTGGCCCGAAGGGCACTTGACTCTGATGCGGGGCTCATGCGAGAGGGCCTCGAGCCCAGAGACAATAGGGGGGAGGGGGGCTGGAAAAGGTTTTGAGGAGGGAGGCACTATTCCGCCAACCTACACTTTAGATATCCCAGCTGTAGTACGCTGAGGTGGCCTGGCTAGACCACCAGTCGGGCGGGGCCGCGCGGTGCCAGTCAGTTTGGCTGTATAGTTGAGACCGGGAGGGTTACCTTGCTTAGGAAAGTTCTTCAGTTCATAGTCGTTACTTCAAGTAGGGGAGGGTGATCTAGGGGGTGGGTGGAGCTATGGGGCGGGGTCCTGAGTCCTCAGACCAGGGTTGGGTTATGAGAACGAAGTACTACTGCCTGTGGGTGGGGGGAGATGGGATTGGGGGGGGCGCAATGTTGTGTTTTTCAGTTTAATGCCGGGTCTGGTCTATGCTGAGTGGCTAGAGGTCAGGAGAGAATACAGCGCGGGGGGGTCACACTGCAACACTATTGGGGGTCCCCCACACGACCGACGGGTGCCGCCGCACCCACAGCCGCTGACTCATGCCAAGTGACACACAAAAGTATAAATTTATAACGTGGAATGTCAGGGGGCTCAATAATGTGGTCAAACGGATTCGGGTGGCGAAGTATCTCAGGAGGTATGGGATAAGTATAGCCCTGCTCCAGGAGACGCACTTATGGGGAGACTGTCTTAAATATGTCCAACGCAGATGGAGAGGCCAGTTTTTCGCAACCTCCTATTCAGGGTTTGCTAGAGGAGCGCTTATTTGGGTGGCGCCAGGAGTTCCCTTTAAGGCTATAAACACTAGACAAGATCCAGATGGGAGATACGTGATCGTGGAGGGGACACTAGATGGGCGATGCTTACGTTTGGTAAATGTTTATGCCCCGAATAGTGATGATGGAGAGTTTCTGAGTCGAGTCTTGGGGCAGCTGGATCTGGATCCAGATACAGAGTTGATTGTTGCAGGAGACTTTAACTGTGCCCTTGTTGGGGAGTTAGACAGACACCCCCCCAAACTGGATGCCAAACCTAAAGTGAGAGAGGCTATAGGCCAGATGCTCCAAAATTATTGCTTACTGGATATATGGCGACACCGCAACCCCTGCCGTCGGGTGTACTCGTGCCACACACCTGCTGCCAATACCTATAGTAGGCTAGATTATTTTTTATTCAAATAACTTCTGCTCATCAGATAGGGGAGACGCAATACCTGGCCCGCTATCTGTCCAACCACTCCCCCCTGTTAATAACGTACTCTCTAGGCCGGCCGAGATCCAAGGTACCAATATGGAGGCTCAACACCGAAGCCTTTGCAGACCCGACCTATAAAGATGCAATAACATCAGGGCTAGATGTCTATTTTGATGTGAACTGGGGCACGGCCAGCACTAGGGCGTTCGAATGGGACGCGATGAAGGTTGTGATACGGAAATACGGTCTGTATGTCCACGAGGTGGGGGTTAAGAAAGTGCTGGAACGGGATCTACACCACCAGGAGGAGCGCTTGGCAGCTCTAGAGAAAGAGCTTCCCACGGACAGGGAGGGGCCCGCTAAATGGGCGGAATTGCGACGGAAGATAGGGGACATTTGGGACTCACTGGGCAAATTTTATAGAACTGCGAGCAGACGCCGATGGTATACGGAGGGGGACAAGGCCGGGCGCCTTCTATCGCGCTCATTAGGATGGAGACTCAGCCTCACCCGATTTTGACAATACAAAATGAACATGGCCATATGGTTTATACCCAACACGAGATCAATAGGGCATTCGTAACCAATCTGCAAAGAATATATTCCGAGCCCCAATCCCCACCACGCCTCAGATTGTGGAGGCCTATCTTGCCGAGGTGGCACTGCCCCGCATAGACCCTGAGAGTCAGGAGTCCCTGGGGGCCCCTTTTCGAGGGGAAGAGATACGAGCAGCGATCGCCCATTTGAAGACCGCTAAGTCCTCCGGGATGGATGGCATAGTGGCTGAGCTCTATAAAGAATATGGGGGGGTCTTGATTCCTAAACTCCTGGAAATCACGGTGGAAGCTGGCGAAAGCGGCATACTCCCAGATTCTATGCGCAAAGCATTGATAGTGATCATCCCCAAACCGGGGAAGGACCCCCTGCTCCCTAGTTCGTATAGGCCAATTTCCATGCTGAACGTGGATCTTAAAATTATTAGCCAAGTGCTGGCAAGTAGGCTCCTCCCATATCTCCGGCAACTGGTGCATGATGACCAGTCAGGTTTTATGCCGGGCAGGAATACATTAAGGAATATCCGCCGCCTCGCACACTTTATGCAATCATTGGAGGGAAGTGCCCAACAGAGCTGTTCCTCGATATCGAACAGGCGTTCGATTCGATCTGCTGGGAATATTTATGGCAGGTGCTTCTAAAAATGGGGGTGGGTGAGGGTTTCGTAAATTGGGTAAAATTGCTCTATGCTCGGCCGGTGGCGAGGGTTCGCACGGGACTGTACGTGTCGGACACAATGTCCATAGAAAGGGGGGCGCGGCAGGGATGCCCGCTCTCCCCCTTGCTGTTCGCCCTGGCAATGGAGCCATTGGCATGTCATCTCCGTGGGGTACTCCAGGGGCGGGGCATTCGAGTGGGCGGTACGGAACATATTTTATCACTGTACGCTGACGATGCTTTAGTATACTTGCGCCAGCCGACACAGTCATTGCCGTTATTGTTTGCTGCCCTGACTCAATTTGCCGGAGCCTCCGGGCTTTACATTAACAAAGCAAAATCACAACTATACGCGATTGGGTCAGCGGACGAGTGGGACGGAGTCCAGCTCCCTGAGATGGGACTTCCATGGGTAGCGGACACACTGCGCTATCTTGGGATATGGATAAGCAGAGATGAGACCACCTTTTATCAACACAATATGGGGAGGATACTAAGGGGTCTCCGGGGCAGTATTGCCTTCTGGAACACACTCAAACTCTCCCTGATGGGAAAGATCGCCTTGATAAAGATGGTGGTTCTGCCTAGATGTCTCTTCATAATGCAGGGTTCCTTTTTTGAACTCCCGCATCGGGTATTTAAAGAATTGGACGCACTGCTGATCCTACTGCTCTGGAACGGGAAACGCTGTCGGGTTAGCCTAGAGGTCATGAAGCGTAGGTGGGGCAAAGGAAGTTTAGAAATCCCAGATTTGGAACTTTATTACTTTGCATCGCAACTACAACATGCTATAGCCTGGTTGGACACGGACCCCTCCTGGGAAAGGTCCTTACTGGCAGACAGTTATGGAGACCGACAGTTAGGCGCACTTCTCTGGCGGGCGAGGGGGCAATGGGAACACTGTCCTCCGCTGGTGCGGCTCTTAGCTGTATATGGAACCGAGTGGTCCGAAGACTTATCCGAAATCGGCCGTTTGCCCCAGAGGCAGATTTCTGGCTTATGCCGCCCTTTGCTCAAATTGAGCGGGTTATGTCGACTGACAAGTGGAAAGATGGGGGCTGCCTCATGCTGTCTGACCTCTATCCGGACAACAAATTCATTACCTATCAGGAGGCAGTGGCTACCTTTGAGCTGGGGTCAGGGCAATTCCTGCAATATGCTAAAATAGCGGCTACGGCTCGGCAATTATGGCCTTCGTTCCCGGAGGCCCCGGGGCACACCCATACCCTGGTCACTATGATCACCATGGCTGGGGGGCGGAAGTTTGTCACCCACCTATATAGGGCGCTGAGGGAAGATAAAAAGTCTGGACCCCTTAAAATAGAAGAGAAATGGCAGCAGGTGTGTCCGCAGGAGATTACGCCGCGGGACTGGGAGAAAATTCATGAGAGTGTGCGGAAGGTGTTGGTATGCAATCGATTTAAGCAAATCCAGTATAACATAATACATATGACCTACCTCTCACCCAGGCGGCTCCATGCCATTGATAGTTCTAGAGATCCACATTGCCCTAGATGCCGCCACGTTCCGGCGGACTTTCTGCATATGGTGTGGACCTGTCCAACAATTCAGACGTACTGGATGGCGGTCCTAGAGGACCTAAACAGAATAACAGGGTGGACGATTGCCATGGATGCGTGCTCTTGTCTCCTGGGCCTGATTCCTCGTGATCTTAAACGCAAGACAAGTAGGCGGTTCCTGGTTTTGGGACTTGTTATAGCTAGGCGGCGTATTGCGATCCATTGGTTAACCCAGCAAGGGCCCCTAGTGGCGAAATGGAAAACTGACTTGAGGGAGTGGGCTCTGGCCGAGGAGGGGCATATGCGTAACACTAGGAGAGATGACAAACTACCCGAGGTACTGCTGGCGTGGGGAATGATGGTCCAGGAGATAACGGGACAGGCCCCACATTCCACACAGGTATCATCAGAGGGGACGACTTCCCTCTGAGGGGAGTCCCAAAGCCAGGGGGGGGGGGCGTGAGGAGACCCAGAATGGGCTTTGAGATACAGGGACCTCAAGTTATACAGACCCGGCAGGGGGGGGGGGAATGGAGAGGGGGGGATGTTGGGGGGAATTGGGTGGGTGGGGGGTTGAGGGTGGGTTTAGTTACAGTTGGGTTATCATGAAACAAAGCAACGAAGCAAACCATGTTAGATTGGAAAACTTCAGTGGAAAAGTGTCTAGGTTTAAATTCCTGAGTTTATTGTTGGAATGTTCACTGAATCGGCTGATTGTAGATGAGATGTGTAATTGTATATGAACATGGTCTACAGATCTGGCAGAATAAACTAATAAAGAAATAAAAAAATAAAAAACAACTATTCAATGGTTGAGAGATCCTGTCTTATCAATGAGGATGCCGCTCTGGTGTCCTTACCTAGTGTGAAGAAGGAACACTGTTATTGTTCCTATTTCTTGCCTCCCATCATCACAAAGTCTCTAGAAAGAAATTACAATTTTGTAGACAGCAGGTTACCTATTTAGGTCACCTCTTGCCTAAGGAGGGACATGCACTCACACCAGATCGCATTCAGACCATTTTAGACACACCTGTGCCCCGTACTCAGAAGGACGTCCGTGCATTGATTGGCCTTACTTCTTTCTGTAGGCAGTGGATCCCTAGCTTTTCATACATTATTTTCTCACTTCACATGGGACACAAATAGTGCATGGGGAATTAGTACATAATCTCCTTACTGCCTTGACATATCCTAAGAAAGTGGCAATTGTTAAGTGTAGCGCACACAAGAAAGTGACTGATAAAATAGGAAAAGGCAATGCCTTTGCGGATCACACAGCTCGTGAGACTGCAATGCAGCGAAGTACCACATCTATGTATGTAGTTAAGTCACAGGCTGAACGTTGGCATAATGCCAGGCAAGAGGTCCTGGACATGTAACAATCTGCTTCTGTTGATGAATTAGACCAATGGTCTAAGGAGGGAACATTGGATGATGAGGGCTGTTGGAGGAATAAAGAAATGACCAAATGGAAGTTACCCACAGCCTATTTACATCCTATGATTCACATGGCACATGGGCCGGCACATGTTGGAGCGTCCTCAATGACAAAGCAACTTATGCAAGTTTGGGATCATCAGATATTGCCAGCACTGCTAAACAGATAGTCCAGTCTTGTCTGGTCTGCCTCCAGTATAATCCTAGAAAGTGAACGCAAACTCCAACAGGAGGGTTTGCGACACCAACCGCACCTTTTAACCCCTTGACCGCGATCGGAATTCCGCTCGTGTGCTGGACATTCCGATCGCGGGTGCGGTCGTGACGAGCTCAGCTCGTCATGCACACAGCGCTACCGCGCAGCATGACGAGCTGAGCTCGTCACGCGCACCGAAGGGGTTAAGGTCCTGCAAAAGGACAACGGACCCCATTTCATTGGGCAAGTTGTTGAGTATCTCATGAAAGGGTTAGGAATTAAACAGAAGTTTCCTGCTGCTTTTCACCCACAATCAGCAGGGCTAGTGGAACGTTACAATTCTACCCTAAAACTAAAATTGGCTAAAATACAGGCTTCCACATCTTTGAAATGGCCTAATGACCTGCCCTTGGCTTTGCTATCCATTAGATCGGTACCACATACACGATCTGGCCTCACACCGTATGAGGTGGTTTTTGGAAGGCCAATGAATATTTGGGGGATTCCTAAGCCACGCCCTATACATGATGTACCCTATGTATTGAAGAACGACTATTTGTCTCAGTTAACTGACAGCTTGTCTTCTATTTATCAGTAGGTACGGGAAGTTCCTCCAGACAGGTCGCAGGGTGAAGGCCACGATCTGCGGCCTGGCGATTCCATGCCGCATGCCGTCGTAAGCCCAGCTGCGTTGGCAGGTCACCGCGATATCCTGGTCACCGAGAAAGGACAAGCTACGACACCTGAAGGACCTGAGGAAGTCTTCCCGGACCACACGATCCCTGGTACATCTCGATATCAGCTGCGACCCCGGAAGAAAGACACTTCATTGCTGAAAAAGACTGTTTGAGCCCCTGTCCTGGGTAGTGAAAGACTGAGTTACAAAGGGGGGTACTCTTTTAGTGGCTACTCGTCTCAACCTCAGTGAAGAAACCAACGTCTGCCCAGGACCTTAGGGCATCATCTATTTTGTTATTTGCCAATGAAAATGAGCTCGCCTAAGAAGAAGGAGATCGCTGCGACAATGTGCAACGGCTGTACAATCTGCATTCTTGGTCTAACTTTGACTGTTGCCATCATCGCTACTGTAATGTGGGTAGTGGAGGAAGTAATGCCTGGAGCCTCCTTACCTAACATTACTGTTACATCACTTGCTGCAAAAGAGCACCATCATTTTGATTTGCCGCAACATGCACAGGGATACCGGCAAAATTTGAGAAACAATTCATTTCTTCAAATGTTGCATCAGACACACCAGCTAAGCAATGCTACTAACTGTTGGGTTTGTGGCAAGATTCCTCCTCATCAGAACATAAAAGGAATCCCATTGTCACCGCTGCCATTCTCTAACAATGGCTCATGCCCAGCTTGGTTCAAACTTCTACATGCCTCTAATGAACAAAGTCTGTTACCCCAACAAAGATGGGGACCTACAAGCAAAAGGGACTGCTTTAGAAATGGAAGAATATAGTAAAAGAAGTGCAGCAACAAACTATGTGTATTCAAATTCTAGGTTGGGTAAAGGAAATGGACCTCTTGTTATCTCTGTTCCCATGACCACTGGCCCCCTTTTTGTACAAAGAACAGGCGATGTGCCAGTGGGCCACAGTAACTGTACTGCAGTGTTGCACATGTCTACGAGAGGCCGAAGCAGCTTCCTTGCATTTCGTCATGCTTATTTTTGTGTGGAACTAAGGCATACTACTTCCTACCTCCAGGCTGGTCTGGTACCTGTTACATAGTCTTCCTTCTACCACCTGTGTTTTTAGCTCCCCCAACTTACCATCAAGATTTGCAATTGTTCAATCACTATGCTGGTAGTAGGGGAAAACGTGCAATAGATGTCTCTGTAGTCGACCAGACAGATGTTTTGTTCCCTCTGTTTTTCCACTTGTACTACTTGTCTACCATTTAAAACAAATGTCCAAAATGTAAATGCACGTTTAGCAGTAGATCAAGAAGTCAGCAACATAATGTTAATTGATATGTATAACATTTATCGTACCCCTTTAGAAGCATAAGAAAATGTCTTAGCTTATGCTAAAAGGGCCGTCTGTGGAAAACGTGTAATAATTTCTGTTAGCATAAGCTGAAGCCATCTTGTCTGTGGCATCCATTTTGTTAGCTATGTATGCTGCTTGCCTTTCTATTCTGCTTGAGTCATCAACCTTAGTTAACTCCTTCTGTACTGAGCCAGAGCAATGTATGAGCTCAGAAAGGCCTGTAGCTGCTAGAATGCACCTGTTTGAGAATGTAACTGTCTATCATATCCTACTGATGTAAGCAGTTCTGTTCCCCCTCCCACTTTGCTGACTAAGTGATTACTCATCTGCCCATGTCTGGCTGTAACTATTCCTGTGTATGCTTGTACCTTCTATTTGTAACTACATGCTTACCAGTGCAGAAAACACAGTATAAAAGGCCCATGGTCTGTGTATTCAAGTCACTATCTCCTGGAACACTTGAGGGTGTTGTATGGACGTGGTCTCACTCATGAGTGAATAAACTTGTTATTTTGAATTTCAGCTTCAGTGTCAATCTCTACTTTGTTGGTCTAAGGACCCGTGGACAGAGAAGGGTGACCCCTGCACCGGTGTGCCCCTAAAAAGGCACATTTCCACAACGAGGGTTTGGGTTCTGCGCATACAGGCGTTACAGCGACTATTTCTTTATTGAAACAGCGCTACTGGTGGCCAGGGTTAACAAAGCAGACCAAAGACTATGTCTTAAAATGCGACATCTGTCAGCAGATGAAAGACTCCACCGTAACACGCCCAGCACAGACACCATTGCTGAAATCAGACAAACCTCTCGCATGTATATATCTGGACCACTGCGCACCCTTACAATATGATGGGTCCAAGAAATATATCATGGTTGCAGTGGATTCCTGCTCTAGATTGCTATGGGTTTGGCCTCAGCGCTCGGCTGACGCTCGAACTGTTATAAAAGATTTGCAAGTCTTTATCGGCACATACGCAGTTGGCACGTTACATTCTGACCGTGGTCCGGTGTTTAGCTCTCTGGCTTACAAAGAGGCCATGCAAGGAATGGGCGTAGCATTGCGGTACTCCTCTCCGTACCATCCCGAGGGAAATTCTGTTGTGGAGAGGAAAAACCGAGACTTAAAGCAATCTTTAACAGCTAGGGTATTAGGCAAGGGCGGTAGATGGGTTGATCACCTTTATGGGGTACAGCGCGCGATCAATAATCAGCCAAGAAGCTCCCTAGGGGGTGTCACTCCTTACGAGGTCCTATTTGGGACAAGAATGTGGGTACCTGATCTTGATTGTGAAGGCACAGTGGCGGATGAAAAACCATTTGATATCCATGATCGTTTGGCTGTTTTACAGGATCTAAATGAATCCAGAACACAACAAAGTAACGTGCTCCAGAAACAGGCCGCCACTGAGGAAGTCAAGGCAGTAACGGCAAGACCTGTCTGGATCCCAAAAGTCGGGGATCTGGTCAGAGAGAAGATTGCTGACAAGAAAGAATTTGGGCCATCCTACAGAAAGCCTGTACCGGTCCTAGCAATCCAAGGCACAAGAACTGTACTTCTGCCACCTCTTGCCGGAAAAAAGGAGAAAAGATTTGTCTCAATTGACTTAATCAAACCACACTATGTGGCCGATACTAAACAGTAGGTCTCATGGACTCCACAGTAGCAGACGCCCTCCTCTTGCTACAATCCAAGAAGTTCAAACAGAAAGACTCATCACGTTTGAAGAGCCACCTGTACGGAATGAAGGACTAAGCAACAATGCTATGGAACTCGTTCCACTTCAACAAGAAATTCATCTTCAAAATGAAAATCAACTTAGTAACCAAGTTGCAATCAGACCGACTACAGACGTCTACGTCAACATGCCTCGTCAAGAGCAAAATCCGATTTCAACAAATCCCAATGCAATTCCAACAATTGATCGAACTGCTTCTGGCTATTTCATGAACTTTGATACGTTTTCACTGGATCCAAGCGAACCGGAAACGACGCCAGCCAAAAAATCACTCCAACAGAAACTCAATGACTTTTTGAACTTTTTTAGAAAGACTTACCTGGTGTCACCTTGGATAGAACTATGGTATATCACTGGGATTTTATTTTTCATTTTCTGGCTAGGTTTAATAATAACTTTTAGTATGCTTATTAATGGACGATACCTCCAGCAAAGCTCTACAGCCCAAAGAGTCAATTTGATTTTAAAACCACACCAGTCTTCACATCGTGAACCAAGAGACTTCTCTTCAGTGAACATCACAGCAGTTCCTATACTGGACGGTATAGTATGGGACAAGATTGATTATGATGTATTCGGTCCGACTAAACTTTTAAAGCTTAAACATGTATTTAAAATTTCTTTAAGTGATATCATTACTTCCAGTACATTTTCTGATGATTGGGACACTGCTACTGTGAACAATTTAATGTCTGATTTAGAAAAAACTGCCGCAATTCCGAACAATGAAATGTTAGAAGGTACTTCAGATTATGATACATTGTACTGTTATCAGCAATATGGTCATCATTTCTTACACAAGTCTATAACACCTAGAAATGTATTTGAGTACCACCAGTGGGAACACTGCCCAACACCTCCAAAAGGTAGTTCGCAAGCATTTGCATGGAAATTCACATACTTCTCAGGGTTTAACACATCTGACCCAAAGTCGTTTTATTATAAAGTAGCGAAAATTTCAGCTCAGAAAATTATGTTAACAAACACCAAACATATTTACTCTGCATCCTTTTTGAACCAGTTGTCAAAACAGGGTTTCGTTCTATGGAAGGACACAATAGATTCAAAATCGATATGGGGTTCTAGGGACTGGCAAGTCCAGGGAATAGAAGCACTTTTAAGAGCATGCCTCATTCCGCAGCAGATATTATTTCTGAATGAAACTGTGCAACAAACAACCTGTCTTGGATTAGCCAAAGGCAAGGAAATGAACACACCGGGGTTTCCAACACCATCGCAGATGGGTGGGGGGCAGAATTCAACTACACATGGGGTGAGATTAGATGACATTTTCTTGTACAACAGATCAGATCCTGATTGGACAAATGTCAGCAGAGATTTATGAATACAACCGAAGGGTTTAGTATCCATAGGCCAGACCCACGCTATGTACAGAGACATCACCCGGGGGTAGTGACATCCTATAGTGTTGGGAAGTTGTGCCTTGATTGGCTAGAAACCTCAACACTCACAGAAGTGAAGCACCACTTGACCTCACTCACACCTGACATGGATCTTAGAGATTTTCTACTGGGACCCAGGAAACAACGTCAGAAACGTTTCATATACGCTGGCCTTTATGCCTACTATAATGAAAACTGGAAAATATCCCAACAAGAGGCCGCAGAGAGGATACGGGAAATAGACCGTATTAACTTAGAGAAGGCATTAGCTGTAGTGGATAATGGGTTAACAACTTTGACCTCCAGGATTTACTCCTTAGCAACATTGTGTCTTCGGCAATCGACATATTAGAACAAGATCTGGCCTTGTTACAACATGGGCAATCTCAGCTACGTTCTATTATGATGTTAAGCTGGACGCTGCAATCTTTGCGTGCAGGCTATGTGCCCTGGCGTTTTATAAACACCACGTCTCTGTTTTCAGAATACAATCTAACTGATAAACAGACCGAAATGGCACAAAGGGGAGCCAAATATACAATGTTGCGTATTGAGAAACTGGAAAGGTTACCTTTCACTGTAGCCGAATCACCATCAACAGAATGGCTAATTCATGGCCAAATCACTCTGCCGGTCACTACGTTCCAGTTTCAGTATTGCCTTGAGCAGAGGCAGGCAGGCAAATATGAGAAAATGGGTAAGGGGTACATAAAGGAAACTTGGGAGTTACCATATAGATACCGATGCCGGAATGGGGATCGAGAAGTGTATCTGAGTGGTACAAACTGCAAGAACGCTTTAAGCGGTTCTCTCATGTGTCAAGATATTTCTCTGCAAGGAGACTGTAGCGGTTCAGTAGCGAACTTATCTTGTCACATGTCAGGGACTCCAGCGGCCATGATCACGCCGGTTTTCCAGCTGCTCTCGAATGGGAGTTACTTAATGTTAAATGATCAAGGTTGCTGTGGGATGCTTCCGGGCGTCGCCTATCTGGTCACTGTTAACTCCAGGGTTACTTGCTGTATGCAAGTATTGTTTCCGCCACTGAACACAGTCAGGGAGGCGCCGCTATGGCCTTCGCTGAATGTTTCTTTCATACAATTTGATACTCTGAGCAGATTGAAAGCCATGTTTTTACAGCAACCCGTGCCCTTAACCTCCGCTCGAGAAACCTATGAACTTCAAGTTGCAAGGACCTCGACTGAGATACAAGCGCTTATACGTACACACTTCCCCTTTCATTTCGTAGAAATGGTGGGACGTATCTTCAATATGTCTGATACGAGCGGTATTGTACACCTATTTAAGACCATAGGGTCAGGACTGTTAAGCACCTTTCAGGCAGTCCTCGGAGTAATCCCAAATTTTATGCACTCCGTATTGGGAAGCGTATTTGGAGGATTCCCGCTCATTCTGTTCCTGATTGCAGGAATCCTGATTGTTATATTACTGCTACGCAATGGACGGCCCAATTCCCGAGGGAATGGTGAACACGCTCCTGGAGCAGACATACCGTGAACGCATGGTACAACTTCTGGGCATTCCTTGCCTGCGAGAACTCAATGCCTCCTGGTTTCTATCGTTTAGACCAGTCTGGGTAGACTGCATCTTACCTGTTCCTCGATGCCTGTTCTGCAGAGAAGAATGCACGTTGGATCTTTGTCTAACATTTCCATCAGATGCGCCTCCGGACACGGATGCAATGCTGGACCCCATAAAGGCCCATGCTCTGCGTTGTCCCCAGCGGCTTCCGATTTTGATGAACGCATTCCTGGAGAATCCACAGGTGCGTTTGCTCCTGCTGGGTTAGGTGACTCCTCCACAGGCACCCAGGTAACAACTGCCGCACAAGCTGCCGCAGCACCGACTGTTGGAAGAGCTACATTCCATCTATGTGCGATTGACGTTCTCTGTGAGGCGTTGGATTTGTCGTCTGCAGCAGCTAACACCGATAATATTGTGCTTCCCAGCCAGGACGCTTAATCTTGAATTGGCTCATCGTGTCCTGGGAAAGAATTTGGCTTCTTCACTCGTTTCAAAACAAACGAGCAAAATTGGAACATTTCCTAAATTGACACTTTCGCTTGAGAAAAGCATGGCCTTCTTCCGCTTTGAGTGAGGCAACTTATATGGAGAAACAAAATAGACATTCTTTTAGTGCCAATTGAAATTAGCTGAATTATTAACATTTTAGAAGAATTTTTTTTTAAAGATTTTAAAACCATGTTTTTACTTGCTTTTAAATATGATTTTAAATTGTCCAGATTTTATGTATGGTCATTGTTATCCAATTCAGAAGAGGAGTGGGTGTTATGTCCCGTATAGAGGCCCTAATGTAGACCCGTTCATACATGCCCTAAAATGGACGTATTCATATTTGCCCATATATGGTCATATTCGTACTTGCCCTATTATGGTCATAGCCGCATATGCCCAATTATGGTCATAACTGTATATGTCCTATTATAGTCATGATTCCTTATATAGGCATGATCTTTCACCTACATTGGTCCTTGCTAGTACACAACGTGCTCTGAGGGCTGAACGTTATCTATCCTGTGGTTTTGAATACAGCAGGGTTTTTCCCAAACACAGGCCCACACTGTACTCATCAATTATGCATGGCTTTCTAGGAATACACCACCTGCATAATATGTATGTACAAAGTTCACCCCTGACGTCTTCCTCATGTCTAACGACAGACCAATACAAACCATACTGAGGACCGAGACTCTTTAGGGTATAAATACACCACATCTTGCCCCGGTAAGACAGAGGGAACCGAGACTTCCATGCTGACACACTGACCTGAGACGCTGAGGCTCCTGCATGCAGTCGCTCCAGCTGACAGCGGTCTGACACAGCCCTTGACGGGGTGTCCAACTCGAGACCAGGACGGTGTCCCACACTCTCTCTATTCAGGTATGGGGGTTCGACTAAATCCTAGAAGGATTCTTGGCTCTTAGGTTTTAGACCTACACATATGCTAGGTACGCTCAGGTACATCTAGTTAGGCATCGTAGGAGTACGCACACTTGCATAATGCTTTTATATTCATGTATGTATTCATGATTATTGCAATATGGTAGAACTGTTCTATCCCTTTGCTTTTATCGTACTGCTGATAATATATCTCTGCTATTGTCTGCTGGTTGCCGCAGCACATATATTTTACACTAGAATAACAACTGTTCAATAAATACTTATTGAAACGCCCGACTGTTTATTCTGTGTAACTCTCTGAGACAAACCGAATAAGTAAGCACGAGTGACTGAGCGAAAGGTAGTACATTGTTTCCACGATTCTGAGGAATTTGGGTTGTCATGATCTAAGGTTGCCAGAAACTAATCTCTCCCCGAGAGGAGGAGATTCTAGTGGCACTGTGAGCTAGCTAATGCAAACCAGGCTAACATATACGGTGGGGGTGCTCAGAGTCAGTCTACCACCAAGCCCACAGTATATGTTATCCAAACGCTCAGGTCCTGCAGGGGTACTATAGGAACTACACGACAATTTCAGCACTTTCTCCGTCTCCTTCTGGTCGGTTTCCTTCTTAAACTCGTCCATCAATTCCTGTATTTGTGTCATTAGCCCTCTGTGTTCGTCCCAGGCATTGGTAACTAAGATCTCCAGCATTCTTCTGGAGCACGCCGTGGTGCTTTCTACCCAATCCTTTAGGACTTGTGGTTTGGGTATTGCCAGTGTTGGGGTGATAAAAATTCTTAAACCTCTGAGTATGCGGTTGACATCCAGATAATTCTGTAGTGAGGTTGCCTCACACCACCTGCAGATTTCCTTGCGCCTCATGCGCTCTGATCCAGCGCGGCTAATATAAATTTCTCCTTTGGACACGAATCCAGGTAGAAAATCATTCACATCAACCATATTATATGACGGTGGGGCCCATAACACCGCATACCATACACTCACTCAGTTGTTCCCTGGATCACATCCACTTTTCACTAGGAGAAGAACGAATTGCTGGAGGAACGGAATACCTTATTAAAGTTTAATAGAATATTAACTTAAACATCGTATATAATCAGTTTATTCCTACCAGTTCCAAAACATCAAGGTATTCCGCTCTTTGGTCGATGGACCAACTAGTAGAATAAGTTGATGGTGATTAAGACCAGCTCAATCACTTTTAAAACCTGTTAATCATTACACTTATTATTGAGCTAAAGAACCACAGATTCGTTGTTTTAATTAGAATAAAATGTTATCTGTTTTCTTAAATGCATGAGTGAGATTCAAGTTTATTAATCATTTTAATACATTTCGAAAGCATATAAGAAGTAAATTTTATAAGAATTTTATGCATACCCCTCTTTGATGCAGATTGGGGATAAACTCACCAAAGCAGATAAATTGTAGATCACAGCATGGAACTCCCAAAACTGACTGACTGTCCCACTAAAGGCCTCCTCGACGGACCTCCCATACAGGTTTCCCGCATCGGTCTCGTTCCTTTTCCCAGTCAAATTTAAAGTTCAAAAGAATAATTCTGCAAAGAAAAAGCGACCTATAGAAAATGGCAGCAGCTTCATCAGCATCACGCTCAGTGTTCAAAAATATGCAGGAATAGCGCCGCGAAAAAGGAATATCAGCAGCGACTCTTTCCTAAGAGTAGGTCCTCTTATACCCTATTACTAGCTTACTAAACAAAAAGTTGCAATCTTTGGGGGCGAGAATCACGCTAATTGGTCCATTGGAGGGGTGGCGAGAATCACCTCATCGCCCTCCTTGTTCAAACTGGTTTTAGAATGGTTTTATGAATTTCGCTTTCCCATGACCTTTGGGTAAATGCAGTCCCAATTGACAGTTCGTAATGTTACTTTTTGATGGTCACAATTTGACCAGTCCATTGTTAATTCATTTTGGTTCATGTTCCATTCTCACGGATACGTACTGAGTCTTTCTTGGCACTCTCCTCAGGTTAGGTCGTCACGACCTTGACACCTCTCACTCTGGGCTCGAGCTGCACCCACGTGGTTTAGCTCCATTGCTTTCTTCCGCTTAGAGGCCATCTTTGTTTCTGCGCATGACCTCATCTGCCTCGGCAGCCATTTTCGCAGCTGGCTTAATAGGCCCGACTGAACTATCATAAGAACAAACACAAACATAATTAAAATAAAGAAAATAAGACTTTCTGTTTCCCACCCGTCATTCTAAGTACCCAAGTTAGGTGTTACCTAGCAGAAGCGACATTTAAAGCTACTTTTACTTACCATCCGCATTCTTTGCCACAATACAATTTAGTACATAGCACAAATCATGCGATTTTGCTCTAATTAGTACGCAAATCACTATATTATTATTAATTTACTTTACAATTGTAAATAAGTTAGTTTTGCACATAAATAGCGATTACCACTTGTGTAAATGTTTACTAAGGGTGCAAATTGTTGGTTAGTTCATCAAACAATTAATATCGTTAAATTATTATCCTTATTATGGGGGTTACAAATTTATTTCATTTACCTTGCTCCATCAATCCCCCCTTTGGTGATTTTTAATATCACCACAAAAACCCATGTTATACACTTTTTTCAGGAAAATTTTTCTTGTCCACTTGCTTTTGTTAATTCACACATCAGTGTCTTTCTCATCTTGTCTTTTTGTTCTTTTATACATGTTTTCTTTCAGTTCTTCTAGTTCTATTTCTCCCATTTCTCGTTCTCTTTCTTTATTTATCTTATTTTCTCTTTTTCTCTTATTTTGTCTTTTTCTCCTTTTAATACATACATAAACTAATTTCACTAATAACACCACAAATATTATTACTGTTGCTAATATTAAAACTTTCCCTATAATAGAACCACCTATTTCAGTGAACCATTTCTGTATTGAGGAAAAACTCTTACCAAGTTTCTCCCAGGCACCTTCAACCTCCAGTGGAGCAATCTCTTTGTGCAAATCAGTAATATTCTTTATATACTTCTGTATATTTTCACTTTTATCTGGAATGTAAGTGCAACAATGTTGGACTTTTAGCATTCCACAGACTCCACCCTCTTTTGCCAAAAGAATGTCAAGGGATAGTCGATTTTGCATCACCATAGCTCTCATGGCAACCATCTCGGTATTTACCATCAAGAACCCTCCTGCAGTATTCGTTGATAAACGATCTACTACTTTGGACAGTTTCCGAATCTTAAATGCATTCAAAGATATACCCACTGCTGGTATCAATGCTCCAAAAATGTCACCTACTATCTCTGAAAAACTTTCCCTCCTTCTACGTGTTAATGTTTTATCTATTTCATGTATTCCTTTTTCTCCTCTCTCCACATGAAAAATCTTTGGAAAGACGAGGCCTAAATAACATGACCCATACCAATGGTCCGGCAACCTATAATACGCTCTATTTCCGCAAATATAATAGATCCCTGGAAATATTGGATCTTTTCCTCCTTTAAATCCCCATCCTCCTAAAAAATGTTAAGTGTCTCGGCATTCACTGGAACCTACGAAATAGTTATTATATATAGTCTTATTTCTACTAATACACAACTTTCCCTGTTGAGGCCAATCCAAAGTCATAGCTGCTTTTGGCTCTCCTTTATCATGATTTTTCTCTTCAAATGCCCAAAGTGGTGTTTTTATCTTTTCTTCTACTATCTTTCTTTGAAACTTAACTCTTCTATTTTCTACCATTTCTAAGAAAACCTTTTCTTCCTTCTTTAATTCACAGGTAAGATTGTGTCCAACCACATATTCTAATGTTAAATCTTTATTTTCTAAGAAAAATTCCCCAAACACTTTTGCTTCTTTCACCTTATTTAGTTCAGGAATTATCGGAACTTTCGCAAAAACCTTATTTATGTCAGTATAATAATATTCTAATCTACCTATTTTATAAAATAAACTAGCTAGAACACTACATGTTATCCCATACGTCAAAGGAAGGTGATGATAGGTCACACATTCTGTGACAGACGCAGGTAATTGCATACAAACAGAACAATCCCTTACATCCATTGTCTCTACATACTCATACAATAGTTTTGTGAAGACATTCTTAGAGAAATCAGTTATAGACTTATCCTTATGTAAGTCAATACTATCTATCAATGCTGCAGTGTTTTGTGTTTTAACTTCTTTATCCTTTTTCGTGTTAATTTCCCTTACGGCTGTTTCTTCTACAGCTAACCTTAATGGAATTGTTATTGCTAAAATAAGCCAAACAAACATTATTAATCCGGTACAATAAAATCACATCCTACACCACCTACGTAAAAAATCACATCTAGATTTTCTATTCTCAGTATCTGCCATTTTATACTATTACCTAACTATTTATATATTGTACAGAAAATGTGTCACCACACCTCAGAATGACCTCTCTGCCACTCTACCCTTTTTCCTGTGTCACGTTTTGGTCCTTCTTCAGTTCTTTTCAGAACTCTTTTCTTGTCTCATTCAGGTTTTGTGTCTAGTCCGGTTTCTTTCTTTATCTTTTCAGGTTTGTTGCACTTCACTTTCACCCATTGGTTTGCAGCGTTCTTCTGGGCTTTCGTGAGTGTTATCTTCTTCTTTAATGTCAGTCAATGCAATGTATAGCCACTCAGGTGACTTATATTTCAAATTAGGTTTCTTCACTCTTTTCGTTTTTTGCAATTGTTTTCCACTTTGTTTTCCTTGTTCCTTTTGGCTTGTTATCTCATTTACTTGATCCGCATCATTTCTGTTTAAGTTTATTATCTTATATCTCAGTCTTTTAACTTCGTGGGGCCAATTGTCTCCTTTTTTTGGCCTTTTTAGTTCGCTCTCCTCCTCTTTCTGTTCTCCAATTTCTTTTTCTTGGTCATAGTCTCTGTTTTCTTTCTTCTTCACTTTCTTCTGATTCTGTTTCAGATCTTACTTCACTTCCTCTAACTTTAAACTTTATGATCTCACTTTCATTATCTAGATCTGAACATTCTTGTGTCTTTTCTGCTGGGACACTTGTCTCTATCCCTCCTCGAGTCTCTTCCGAATCCTTGTCAATCTCTCTATTTCTAAATTTCCCTGTTGTTCTTCTATTTGTTGGTCTGTCCCTATTGCTCCTCGGGGTTCTTCCGGTTCTTCCTCTATCTCTCTATCTGAATCTAACCCTCCCTCAATTAATTCGACAATCTTTGAAGGAAATCTACCATAACTTGTACTTGGTTGATCATTGTCACTGTCTCTTGGTTCAGTTTCTTCGTTTATAATGTTAGTTCTCCATTTACTCTTTTGTTTTTCATCACAATCAGATTGGTCTGTTTCAGATGCCGAACTGGTATCTGATATTTCCAGATGTCGACTTACAGGTCGAGCTTCAGGATCTGCAACTTTGGTTACTTCAGGTTCTTCTCCTGTTGTCAAACTTGTACCTGGGTCTTCCAGATGTCGATTTACAGGTCGAGCTTCAGGATCTGGAACCCTGCTTGTTTCGACTTCTGCATCGGATGCTGAACTGGTATCAGATATCTCCAGATGTCGACTTACAGGTCGAGCTTCAAGATCTGGAACTCTGATAGTGTGGCTGGCATGCACCCAGTTTTTCACTCCAGCACATTTGACAGCAGTTGTTGTCACCAGGATCACTTGACGTGGCTTATCCCAGCGAGGAACCAAACAGTTTCTTCTTCTGTGGACTTTTATGCGGACCCAGTCTCCTGGACTCAAATCATGAGCTGGTTTTCTTTCAAGAGTAGTCGCATCCGGTCCAACCTGATGAAACACAGAATGTACCACATCAGCCAATCCTTTGCAATAGTCCAATACGAGATCATCAGTCATAGTCAGCAGTTTGTTGACAGGTACTTGTGCTTTTCTCATTGCTCGTCCCATGATTATTTCATGAGGACTTGTTTTTCTGTCAGGTATGCTTCTGATAGTCATTAGCACCAATGGCAGGGCATCAGGCCATTTGAGTCCTGTAGCTTGACACATTTTCCCTAGTCTATTCTTTATTGTTCCATTTACTTGTTCTACTACCCCATAAGCTTCTGGTCTGTAAGCACAGTGTAATTTCTGTTGAATGTCAAGAGCTTCGCATATCAGTTGGATTAGTTCATTTTGAAAATGTGTTCCTCTATCTGTTTCAATCGTTACTGGAAAACCATATCTTGGAATGAATTCTCTCAGCAGGAGCTTAGCTACAGTAACTCCATCATTCCTTCTTGTCGGATAGGCTTCCACCCAACGAGAAAACAAACAAACGACCACAAGAACATACTTCAGTCTATTGCTTGGGGGCATTTCAATAAAGTCTAGTTGCATTCTGGTAAAAGGACCTCCTTCCCGCCCTATTGTTCCTAGACTCACTACCGTTTTTCTTCCTGGATTTATCTGTTGACATATAAGACATCTTTGACAAAGACTCTCAGCTATAGCTCTGAATTTTGGGTTATACCAAGTTTGTCTGAGAAGTCGGATCATGGCATCCCTTCCAATATGAGCTTGTCCATGGTACATCCGTGCCATGTTAGAAATCATGCTGTCAGGCATAACTGGTCTTTCATCTCTATAAACCCAAACGTCATCTTCCTCCCTTTTTCTGCATCCTGCTTTTATCCAACCATCTTTTCCTCATCGTTTGCTTCTTCCTGTAATTGTCTTACTTCATCCCATGTTTCAACAATGTTAGTAAACAGCAAGGGACATGAAACATTCTCTCTTTCTCTCCTTCTGTTTAGTGATACCATATTTCTGGCACAATATTGGGCTATTTCGTCGGCATATCTATTACCCACGGTAATGTAATCCGCCTCATTTTTGTGTGCAGCACACTTCACCACTGCGATCTGTTTAGGCAGCTGTATCGCCTCAAGCAATTTCTTCACAAACTCACCATTTCTAATTGGAGTTCCTGCAGACGTCAAGAAACCTCTCTGAGACCAGATCTGTCCGAAATCGTGGACCACTCCGAAGCCATACTGGCTATCCGTGATCACCGTAATTCGAACATTCTTTCCCAGTTTGCATGCCTGAATCAGAGCAATCAGCTCAGCTACTTGGGCTGAACGTATCCCTCTCAAACAAGATGCTTCCATTATTGCAGCTACTGTACACACCGCATATGTCGCACTCAAAACTCCTTCACTCGTCCTCAGACACGAACCATCCACAAACATCACATAATCGGATTCTTTTAAGGGCTCATCTTTTATGTCTGGCCTAGGTTTCGTGCAAAATTCAAGTACGTCCAGGCATTTATGATCGACTTCATCTTTGTCTCCTACACTCTCTTCATCTGGCAGTGATGTTGAAGGATTCACACTTGTGCATCTATCAATGGTTACATTGTCTGCACTCAAAATCACCTTTTCATACCTAGTCAACTGACTGTGTGTCCTGAATTGGGTTTTGGTTCTTGTCAGAAGAATTTGAACAGAATGTGGAACATATACTCTCAGTGGATATCCCATCACAATTCCTTCACTCTGTTCCAGACTCACACAAGTAGCAGCTACTGCTTTCAGACAGCCAGGCAACGCTTTTGCTACCGGGTCTAAAACAGCTGAAAAATATGCAATAGGTCTTTTCATCTTTCCATGTCTTTGCACTAAAACTGAAAGTGCACATCCATCTCTCTCACTACAATACAGCTCAAATTCTTTTTCATAATCAGGCATTCCTAGTGCCGGTGCTTCACACAACCTTGTTTTTAATTCCTTGAAGGCTTTCATTTCTTCCTCAGTCAATTCAAATGGATCTTTGACATCCTTTTTTGTCAATCGCTGTAAAGGTTTTGCAATCAATGAAACTCCACTTATCCATTGTCGACAATACCCAACCATTCCAAGAAACATTCTCACTTCTCTCTGTGTCATTGGAGCTCTCATTCCTCGGATAATTCTTATTCTTTCTGTTGTTACCTTTCGCATCCCTTTTTCAATCTTATGACCTAAGTATTGTACTTCCTGTTGACAAAATTGCAGTTTTGACGGAAACACTTTGTGTCCTCCTTCGGCTAAATGGTTCAATAAAGCAATTGTGTCGGTAACACATGCTTCTTTGGTCTTTGATGCCACTAACAGGTCATCAATGTATTGAACCATCACAGATTTTTCAGGCATTCTTAAATCTTCTAATGATTTCTTTAAAATCTGATTAAAGATTGAGGGGCTTTCTGTATATCCTTGAGGAATTCGGCACCATGCCAAAATACGCTCTCCGAACCGGAACGCAAATAATGGCTGGCTATCTGGATGTAATGGAATAGAGAAAAATGCATGGCACAAATCAATAACTGTGTACCATTCTCCATCATGTGGAATCTGATACAGTATCACAGCGGGGTTTGGTACAATCGGACAACAAGGGATTACAATTTTATTTATCTTTCTCAGGTCTTGGACTATTCTATATGTTCCATTTGGCTTTTTCAAACCCATTATAGGTGAATTACATGGACTGCTCATTATTTCTTTCAAAATTCCCTGTTCAATCATTTTGTTAACTACGGGTGTTATTCCTTCAATAATTTCTGGCGTTAATTTGTATTGTGGAGTGTTTGGGAAATTTGTTCCTTCCCTTACAGTAATTTTTACAGGGTCCACTCCTCTCATTAACCCAATGTCTTCGCCTGTAAAATCCCATACATCAGATCTGACTGTTTCTTTTAATTCAATTGGGATTTTCTCTACATCAAACACAAGAAACATGTCATTTACTCCTGGTTCTAGTTCTGCCATTGTCATTTTATACAGAACATCTTCATCTGGTGTCTGAAATGCAATACCATCCGGGGTACAATAAATGGTGCAATTCATTTTGCAAAGCAGATCGCGTCCTAGTAAGTTTACAGGACTGCAATCACACAGCACAAATCGGTGCATTTCTCTGAATGGTCCAACTTTCACCTCTACTGGTTTGGTAAGAGGCACCTTAATCTGCTGGTTTGAAACACCTACAACTTGGATATATTCACCTGAGAGAGGAAGGTTTGAAATTTCCACTGATCTAACAGTAGAACGGGTAGCTCCAGTGTCCACAAGGAATGTAACATTTACACCATTCACTTCTCCATCCACAAATGGACCTGACTGATCTACCTCTAGAGTTGCGCCAAGCACGCACTCTTCCTCCTCTCCTAGGCACCGTCATAAACTTTCATCCGATTCATTTCCATCCTGTCGTAACCAATACTGCGATATTGCAGCTGCGTGCGGCAATTTTGTTACCTGCTCTCCTCCGTAGAATCCTGTCTCTGCACTGTATCTCTGGGGGTTTACACTCTTGGGAAGAGGTGGTTGTGGCACCTGACTGTTGAGTAACTACCTGCGGTTGTTGCAGCTGTTGGTAACTCACCTCACTCTGCACCTGTGGATTTAATGATTGATTTTCCGTATTAGCTTTTGGAGGAAATTTACACTCGTTTCTCCAATGCCCTAATTTTCCGCAGTTATGACACGGCCATTTCTTTTTGGCCTCTTTTATACTCATTTGACCTTTACCTATATTCGGTTTGGATTTAGTCAGTCCTGTCTCACCAGTCTGATTATTCATTTGAGCTTCTTGTTTTTCTGCAACCTTTACTTGTGCCCACATCGCCTTTTCTTTTAATTTACGCTGTCTACACTCAATGTCATCACTACAATATTTAGCATATCTCAACACTTCGTCCACAGTGCTGTTTTGCCAACACAACATATGCTGCTTAATCATTTCACTTATCTCTGGTTTCAATCCATAAACAAATCTATATACAAAATGACTCATGTCCTTTTCACTCAAAGTCTCATAACCGCTATACTGTTTGAAAACCAAAAGTAGCCTTTCATAGTAGGCGTGTACAGATTCCTTACTCTCCTGTGTTGTTCTATCAATTTTTACCCAATCAGTTTCTTTTGGTGGAATTTTGTTTTTCAAAAACGTAATAACCTGATCATACTTCCTCATTACTTCTGGACCTGGCGCTCCAGTTTTTGCATCTCTAGGATATTCTTCTGTTGGCCAATCAATGGTAATCTTACATTCTGTCCATAAATCTGCTGGTACTACAATGTCAAACAATCCATCCAAATCTACCCACAACACCTTCGAAACTTTGACAAATCTTTCCACTTGTCTATACCATTCTACAGGTTTCTCTCTTAATTTTGGAAAATCATTCGTAAATGACAATATATCTTGTCTAGACCATGGGACATGCACATAGCTTCCTCCTGGAGTTTCTCTCATTGGACATTCCATTACCATTTGTTCCTTTTCTTTTACCGCAAAAGCCAAAGATGCTTTATCGGTTGTTCCCTCCTTTCTTTTGGTCCACCTGCTTCTCCATCTGTCCACATCACCCCATTTTCTCAATAACATAATCAGTTCTTTTATCTGGGTTAATCGTCCTGATGTGTTTAGATTCTCTATATCTTTTTCACAAAAATCTACCCTATATGGTTTCTGCAAACTCCTGAGTTTTCCAAATTCTACTCCTAGTTCATTCGCTGTCTCTTCCAACTTTTCATGTAAATTTATAGCTCTCCAAGTAATACTCTTACATAAAAACATGATCTCCTCATCCTGATATGATTTCAATTTTTCTGTACCAATAGTCCCTAAAATCAACTCCTCCATGTCTATCTTTAATCTAATTACATCCAATTGTTGTGGTTCTGTATCTTTCTTTTGCAAATTTCTCATCCATTCATTTAATTCTTCCGGAGTCGGACCTACAGGTGTACGGTTTATTTCTATCCAATTTGTGCTTCTCTCTGGGGTTTCAGATGCTGACTCAGTTCCCATAGGAATCCTTTTTATCTCACTCTCATTTACTGTCAAATTAGTAGGTGGACTCGGTCTATATGAGCTGACCAAATCTTTTGTCTCTCTAGTTTCTGTAATTGTCCCTTCTCTCATTCTTTGCATATTCGAATTCATTGGAATGGTTAGGGAATGCTCATCTATCCTTTGGTTTTCAAAAACTGGTATTACGGGTCCTATTGTCACTGGTACAGTCACAGCTTCCATGTTCATTGTTAACTCTCTTATTTTCTCAGTTAATTCTCTTGTGGTTTTTGCTAACTCAGCTGCATTACCACTGTCAAACTTCTCACTTCGTGGAGTTTCTAATTGTTCATTTGACCTATTTATATCATATCTTCGTTCTGGGCTTTTATTCCTCCCAGTTTCCATTGGCGGTGCATTGGGTGTCACCACCGCAGAATTCTGTTGATATGGAGGTGGTTTTCTGTTTAAAATATCTTCCAGCAATTCATCCTCTGTTTCGCTACCTCCATACCCGTACCTCTCTGTAGCTGTATGTTTCTTTTTCTCTGTACACTTCCTTCCTGCAACCTCTTCAACTGTTACAGCTGGAAACAAACCATCTGTCATATTAGCATCTCTCCATCGCCTCATTCTGTCTTCATGATTCACTCCCCATACTCTTCCATGAACTAAACTATAATTCTTTGCACCTCTATGTCTTTCTCTTTCATACATCTCATCTTCCCATTCACCTAACGCTTCAAACTGTGACGGTCTAGGTCTTGGCTCAAGATTCATCATTTTCTCTCTCAAATTCCGAAGTACAGCTGTGCTAAATGAACCATTTTCTGGAAAAGCCAATACTCTGAGTATATTTTGTCCAATTCTCTAACCAAATGCGAGTATGATAACCATATTTCAGCATCATATGAGAAGCTGGCGTTTTCGGCGGAGGAATTACTTGTCCTTCTCTAGTCACTACTTTCTTTCTTTCTTGAAAAAGTTTTTAATTTTCACCATCCATGACGGTTTCTCTCTACAATACTCGTAATAGGCCATATTTCACGATTCTTCCTTTCTGACAAAACTCACAACTCTGTTCTGTTTACTGTGTGCTATTCGGACCTATCCCAGCGCGTCTCACACTAACGCACCAATCCGGACGCTGTACGTCACTCTCTACGGACCTATCCCAGCGCGTCTCACACTAACGCACCAATCAGGACGTTCTTCGTGTTTCCCAGCACTGGCCAATCCCAGCGCGGTCTCTGTCTACGTCAGTTCTACTCCTGACCCCTCCTTTACAAAATTTATCTGCAGTTTTTTCCTGACTGAATCTTATTAGTTACAACATAAAACACATTTCCATTGCCTGTTTTCGCTAAACAAAAGAGATAGCTTACTCTATCTTGCAAGAATACTGATTCGTTCGATAAGTGTAGCACTTCCCTCTACCTTACCCTTCTTTCAAGCAAGGGGTAAACCCGTTTCTCTGGGGATAAAACACATGTGGAGACTACACTGCTCCTGAGAATTAAGGCCAGAGTTTCACAAGAAAACCGGTTGCTATTTCACTCATACCCGTTTTTATACATGAAATGTCCCTATCATAACACAACCTGTGTTATCACCAATTTGAAAATCAGACATTGCACTATTCCATGTGACTTCTCTTGCCACACGTGTCCACTTCCTACTTTCCGGAAGCTTCAAAATTTCCGACTTACATATAACATGATACAATTTGACATGAAGTGTTAGACATGAAATAATCAATAATCAATAACCAATAATCACCAAACTAATCTATAGTAACCATAACTCTGCTACCAAGAAATCTGATTCAGCGCGGCTAATATAAATTTCTCCTCTGGACACGAATCCAGGTAGAAAATCATTCACATCAACCATATTATATGACAGTGGGGCCCATAACACCGCATACCATACACTCACTCAGTTGTTCCCTGGATCACATCCATTTTTCACTAGGAGAAGAACGAATTGCTGGAGGAACGGAATACCTTATTAAAGTTTAATAGAATATTAACTTAAACATCGTATATAATCAGTTTAATCCTACCAGTTCCAAAACATCAAGGTATTCGGCTCTTTGGTCGATGGACCAACTAGTAGAATAAGTTGATGGTGATTAAGACCAGCTCAATCACTTTTAAAACCTGTTAATCATTACACTTATTATTGAGCTAAAGAACCACAGACTCGTTGTTTTAATTAGAATAAAATGTTATCTATTTTCTTAAATGCATGAGTGAGATTCAAGTTTATTAATCATTTTAATACATTTCGAAAGCATATAAGAAGTAAATTTTATAAGAATTTTATGCATACCCCTCTTTGATGCAGATTGGGATAAACTCACCAAAGCAGATAAATTGTAGATCACAGCATGGAACTCCCAAAACTGACTGACTGTCCCACTAAAGGCCTCCTCGACGGACCTCCCATACAGGTTTCCCGCATCGGTCTCGTTCCTTTTCCCAGTCAAATTTAAAGTTCAAAAGAATAATTCTGCAAAGAAAAAGCGACCTATAGAAAATGGCAGCAGCTTCATCAGCATCACGCTCAGTGTTCAAAAATATGCAGGAATAGCGCCGCGAAAAGGAATATCAGCAGCGACTCTTTCCTAAGAGTAGGTCCTCTTATACCCTATTACTAGCTTACTAAACAAAAAGTTGCAATCTTTGGGGGCGAGAATCACGCTAATTGGTCCATTGGAGGGGTGGCGAGAATCACCTCATCGCCCTCCTTGTTCAAACTGGTTTTAGAATGGTTTTATGAATTTCGCTTTCCCATGACCTTTGGGTAAATGCAGTCCCAATTGACAGTTCGTAATGTTACTTTTTGATGGTCACAATTTGACCAGTCCATTGTTAATTCATTTTGGTTCATGTTCCATTCTCACGGATACGTGCTGAGTCTTTCTTGGCACTCTCCTCAGGTTAGGTCGTCACGACCTTGACAACTCTCACTCTGGGCTCGAGCTGCACCCACGTGGTTTAGCTCCATTGCTTTCTTCCGCTTAGAGGCCATCTTTGTTTCTGCGCATGACCTCATCTGCCTCGGCAGCCATTTTCGCAGCTGGCCTAATAGGCCCGACTGAACTATCATAAGAACAAACACAAACATAATTAAAATAAAGAAAATAAGCCTTTCTGTTTCCCACCCGTCATTCTAAGTACCCAAGTTAGGTGTTACCTAGCAGAAGCGACATTTAAAGCTACTTTTACTTACCATCCGCATTCTTTGCCACAATACAATTTAGTACTTAGCACAAATCATGCGATTTTGCTCTAATTAGTACGCAAATCACTATATTATTATTAATTTACTTTACAATTGTAAATAAGTTAGTTTTGCACATAAATAGCGATTACCACTTGTGTAAATGTTTACTAAGGGTGCAAATTGTTGGTTAGTTCATCAAACAATTAATATCGTTAAATTATTATCCTTATTATGGGGGTTACAAATTTATTTCATTTACCTTGCTCCATCAGCTCCAAGATGTTGCCTCTTTATTTCAAACTCACTGGTACTGTATCCGATACTGCACTTCCTGATGGCTGTGTAAGTGTCCGATTCTTACTGAAAATGGCCTTGGCAGAGGCCTCACGCCCCGTTAGAAACTCATCTGCCGTGCTTGACATGGTGAAAAAGGTGCACAATTTTCACTTCCTGCTTGAACTACGGTCACACGTTAGAGCCCACTGGCTCACGCGAACTTTAACTAGCAACAGTGTAGCAGTAGCGTTATAGCGCGGGGGAGGTCAGGCGGAAGTACAGACGCAGCCCGCTTTCCGCGTTTTTCCCGGAGTGTGATCAGCGTCTCGCGACCAGGGAACAGGGGAAAGATGCCCCACAGCACAGGCGTGTGGCAGCCTACCTGTTCCCGTCGCTGTTGTCTCTCGTCTCCCGGTGCTGCTGGCGTCCTCAATTTGTGTACCGCACACGCTTGTTGTTAGTCGGCAGGTGTCCCAGGCAACAAGGATTCCAAATGTCGATCGGACGGAAAAAGGAATTCCCTTCCTGTCAAGTTGGGGCTTCGTTGGCGAACGCCGCCACCGGAATATTGCCAAACGAAGAGAAACAAGGGAACAAAGTTTCCACGAGCTCACTAATCGTATGCAGGAATGTTTATTTGCACAGCAGAAAAGGACGACATGTTACGACCACGCCCGTGGTCTTGGTCACATGACCTCATCCTCCATTCAAGCCTTACTTAAAGGTAAGTGCATGTCACATGTGATCATAGACATAAAGAAAAAGTATACATTTCATTCATGTTTTAAAAGATGAGAAAACATATAACTTAACATTGTAGCCAATACCAGGGTAGTGATGCCTGATACATTTTGCATGCAAATTGGTGATGATTTGGTTCACATCGTGTGTGCATCATGGTGTGTTGGGTACAAGGTGCATTGTGCTGGGTCCTTTCCGGAAGCGACCAGTGGTGTCAGGGGGTTTATAGTGTCTATATATATATATATATATATATATGTTTAGGTTTAAGTTCCATCCCAGATTTAGTGAAAATCTCGCACTACAAAAATCTGAAGTGCCCATAGGGTAAAAAAATGTGACGTAACATACTAACTAAAAGTTGCATGACAATGGTGTCACTGACAGCGCTTGCACAAAATAGAGATATTTTAGTATAAACTTAAGCATTGCACTAAAGTGCCAAACTGAGCAAGGAGTCATGTATGAAATTTACACTAGAGGCACATTCTGCTGTACAACTTTCAATATAATGACAACGGGCTAAAGGTAACATACAAGCCACATAAAATATATTATTTTGTAGAAATAACACATTACTCATAAGAATATTTCACAATATCCTGCATGGTCATTGTTTGTGCCTGGTTTAATGTGGTGCTAGAATTTCACACAAAGCCAGGTCACACTAGTTTAGTAGATAGGGCTGTGCATGGAATCATAGGGCTGTTTACAGTAATCCAACCCCATTATACCCACTTTGCATATTTCATCCAAAAGGGAGTTGGGGCTCCGCAGTGTGAAGCATTTTTGGCAATGCGCATGTGTTATCTTCCAACACAAAATAGCTTTTGCACACAAAGGTCTTTGCTCCCATTGTGCTACTTTGCATTGTGTAGTACTGTTCATCGTCGTGTGTGCGTCCACTCAATCTGGGCATAGGTAAGCAGAATTTGATCTAATATGGATGGGATGTAAGATAAAATTACAAAGGGACTGATCCAGTAGATTTTTGATAGCAGTACCTCTGCGCGCCGATAGGTGATGTCGGTCGACTCCGCGTGACGTCGTAGGCGTCAGGTTCATCGTCATAACGTTTGCGTCGTCTATATAGACGCCACCTCGGTGCGCTGACGTCAGTACTTCTCGCGACTTTCCACACCAGAAGCTTGGAGCAATGAAGTGACTAACCATGGTGTATTAAAAAACACAGAGGGCAATAAAACTAATCCGCAGTCCGGGGAGGATGGGTAGGTCGGTAAGGAATCTGCGGCTAGATCATGTCTCTACCAGTTAAGGCGTTACTAAAGGTAACTATTTTGTCCATCTGATAGAGACATCTACAGCAGATTCCTTACCTTTGAGCAGATACCCAAGCACTACCATCCCCGGAAGAGGGAATGCAGACAAGCTTCAAGCCAAAAAGTCCTGCAGGACTGAACGGCCAAAAAGGCCCTCCCTCCGGACCTGGTTGTCTAGGCAGTAATGCTTGGCGAACGTGTGCAGAGACCCCCAGGTGGTTGCCTGACAAATGTCACGAACCGGAACACCACGCTGAAGAGCCACAGTGGCTGCTTTCGCCCAGGTAGAATGGGCTCTAAGGCCTTCAGGAGGCTGTTTCTTGGCCAAGGCGTAACATATTTTAATGCAGAGGATGACCCAATGTGATATGGTCCTCTTCTGACAATGCGCACCTTCTTTGCTCCAAAATACCCGACAAAAAGCTAGTCGTCCACCCGGAACGTTTTAGTGCTGTCAAGGTAGAACGACAACACTCTTTTTGGGTTCAGATGGTGGAGACGCTCTTCTTCTTTAGAAGGATTTGGACGAGCATAGAAGGAGGGCAAGTTGACAGATTGTCCCATAAAAAAAGGTGTTACTAACTTGGGCAGAAAAGAAAGACGGTCAGGTAAGGAGGCCGAGATGACAGAGCCCGCAGTTCGCTCACCCTCCAGACAGAAGTTATTGCCACCAAAAAGACGGTTTTGATGGTGAGCAGCCAGAGGGGACAGTTGTGCAGTGGTTCGAATGGAGCACACATCAAGAAGGTGAGAACCAAATTAAGGTCCCACTGGGGCATAATAAAAGGTGATGGGAGAAACAAATGAGTGAGCCCCTTCAGAAATCGCTGTACAAGAGGTGATTTAAAAAGTGATGGTTGGTATGGCAACCTAAGAAAAGCAGACAGGGCCGAAAGATAGCCCTTAGGGATGCCCAGCGCAGAGCCTTGCTGGGCCAAGGAAAGAATGATTAGAAGAATGTCTGATAGGGAAGCAGATAAGGGGTCAACAGACCGTTCTGTACAATATTTACAAAATCTTTGCCATCGGCAGGCATATACCAACTTTGTGGAGGGACACCTGGCTGCCTGGATAATTTCACAGACTTCGGCAGGAAGGTCAAAAGCTGTCAACTGTCGCTGCTCAATCTCCATGCACGGAAGCGGAGAGTGGACAGGTTCGGGTGGAGAACCCTCCCCTGCTGCTGCGATAGAAGATCCTCCCGAAGGGGCAACCTGATTGGAGGATTGATGCTCATTTGCAGAAGCTCGGGATACCACACTCTCCGTCCCCAGTCCTGATCCACAAGGATGACGTCGGCCATGTCTCTTCTGATCTTCTTGAGCACTCTGGGCAGGAGTGGTATGGGCGGAAAGGCGTACAGAAGGCCTGTGCTCCACTCGCGACAAAAAGCGTCACCGAGCGAGAGCCGCCTCCGATAATCCAAAGCACAAAACTGCTGACATTTCGCGTTCTCTTGGTAGGCGAATAGATCTAACCAAGGCTGTTGAGAGAGACCCTGCACCACCTCCGGATAGAGATGCCATTCGTGATCATGAAGGCACCGATGGCTGGCTGAGTTTGTCCGCTCTGGCATTCAGAGAACCGGCCAGATGTTGAACCACTAGGGGAATGCCCTGTTGTTGCAACCAAGTCCAGAGACTCAGGAGGGCCTCTAGACAGAGGGTCCACGACTCCACCCCGCCCTGTTTGTTGCAGTACCACATGGCGGTAGTGTTGTCGGTGAACACTCAAAGTAGCCTTCCCTTGAGGGATGGTAAGAAGGTTTTCAGTGCCAATCGGCCAGAGACCAGTCCTCTGATCTCCACCTCTCCTAGATGGCTGCCCCATCCCAGAAGTGACGCGTCCATCACTACTGTGACATCTGGTTGGGGAAAAGAGAGGGGTTTGCCTCTGACTCAATTGCAGTTTGTTAGCCACCAACGCAGGTTGTTCACAGTGCCCTCCGATATCTGAACCAGGTCGGTGAGATTTCCCCGATGCTGTGCCCATTGGAACTTCAAGTCCCACTGCAGAGCCCGCATGCACCATCTGGCATGGTCCAAAAGCAGGATGCAGGAGGCCATGAGGCCCAACAGCCTCAGTCATTCTCACAGTAATCCAGAATAGACGTTAAAACTAACCCTGGGCGGTGAACTCCGCTCCGCTCGCAGAGTTTGCGGAGTTTTCTGCGTTTCGCGGAGTTCCGAAAAACTCCGCTTCGCGGGGTGGAGTTTTTTTCCTCACTCGCGTTCACCAACGTCAAGTTGGCGAGCGCGAGCGAGAAAATCCACCTCCCGGCGAGATTTTTCCTCGTTCACGATCGTCATCATCAAGTTGGCAAGCGTGGAAAATAAACCTCCCGGCGAGATTTCTCAACGCGGGGGGTCAGGTTTCTCATTGCGAGTGGTCGCATATGTTCGCGACCGCTCGCGTTTGGAAACTGCCCGTTTGCGTTGAGAAAGCTGCTGCTCGAGTAAAAATCTACTCAAGCGGCAGAAAGGAAAGCAGCGCCCGCTTGCGCTGTGCATGGTGCCGTTTGCGATGATTGCACAGTGCGGACAAGCATCCGGCACTGAAAATCACCGCGAACGGCATTTTTCTATCGCACTCCGCCGCGTGCGGATCTCCGCGTAGCACGGCGGAGTTTTTTTTCCACTCTGCGAACTCCGCCCAGGGTTAGTTAAAACATCGGTATCGTAGCCTGAATATCCTGGATTCGCAGGCAAGACGGGGATATGGAAATAGGCATCCTGCAAGTCCAACGCTACCATCCAGTCTCCCAGGTCCAGGGCAGACAGGACGTAAGCAATGGTGAGCATCTTGAACTTCTCCTTTTTTGAGGAAGCAGTTGAGGGCTCTGAGGTTGAGGATAGGACAAAGGCCTCCATCCTTCTTTGGAACTAGAAAATAGCAGGAATAGCAACCACAGCCTATTTCTGTCCAGGGAACCCTCTCTATAGCTTAACTTCCTCTCGGAGTAGGGCAAGGTGATCCTCCGTCAGCCAATCGTAAGTTGGAGGCATGGAGGGAGGGGTAGTCTCAAAGGGGAGGGAGTAGCCCCTTCAGACTATTTGCAACACCCACCTGTCCGAGGTGATATCCCGCCAGTGGCGAAGGTGATGGCGTATCCTGCCACCAACTGGACGGCCATGACCCGGGGAATCGGACTAGGAAGGTTTTGCGGTGGAGGAGGGGTTTGTGGCTTGACCTGACTTCTGGCCACCCGACCAGCGTCCACGGCACGGCAGAGGTTGTTGGACTTGCGGGGTCCTCTGACTGGAATAGGGTTGGCCAGTTGAAAACCACTTCTGTAGTCACAAAAGGGACGAATGGCAGACACAGGCCGGGATGAAGTGGAGAGGCCCAGGGACTTGGCCGTAGCCCGCGAGTCCTTGAAGTGCTCAAGTGCTGCATCTGCCTTGTCTCCGAAGAGACGGTAGCCATCAAAGGGCATGTCCATGAGGTTAGCTTGGACATGCCCTGAAAAGCCAGATGTCCTCAGCCAGGTGTGGGGCCTAACGGCCACCATCGAGGAAACTGCTCTGCCTAGCAAGTCTGTCGTGTCCAAGCCACATCGTATGGCAAACTTTGCTGCATCTCTCCCGTCTGTAACAGCTTGGGAGAAGAGAGCCCGGTCCTCCTCCAAGACTCTGGGCAGGACTTGCGCAACCGTATCCCATAGCGAATAGGAGTAAGGCCAAGAGGCATGCAATGTTTACCAACCGTAATGCTAGGCTGGTGGAAGAAAAGATCTTACTGAAGCTGTCCAGCCTTTTGGATTACCTGTCCGGGGTGCAGAAGGGAACGCGTCATGGGAAATGGAGGCTTGGACCACCAAGCTCTGTGGGGTGAGGATGGGTGGAGAGGAAAGCTGGGTCGCATGGTGCAGGGCGGTGGCGTCGGGCAATAGTTCTATTCGCAGGAGCCCCTGTGCTGGGCTTGGACCAGGTGCCTAGTAGAACGTCAGTCAAGGCCTCGTTGAAAGGCAGCAAGGGTTCAGAGGCAGAGACACCAGGCTGCAAGACCTCAGTCAAGACATTAGTCTTGAAGGCCACTGTAGGAAGCTGCAGGTCCAAAACCTCAGCAGCCCTACGCACCACCATTGCAAAAGAATCCACCTCCTCCATATCCAGGTTAGGAGGAGTCAGCTTGCCAGAATCTGGGGAGGTGTCCAGGCCGCTGGCATCACCCAGGTCCTCATACCAGTCCAGTTCTTGGTTTGGTTGCGGGATTTCTAAGGGATCCTGCTTCCCCTCCCAATCATCATCATCCATCCCTAGCCCTTCAGAATAGGGCAGAGTGTACAGCATGGAGCCGTACGACTCCCTTAGCGCCGGTGTCGGCGTCGGTGGATGCCCAACCGGCTGCATGTCATCTGGAATGACGATGGGGAAGGTGGCGCCAGCGACGCCAAGGGTCTTGACGTCGGACATGGCACTGGGGAAGGTTGATGTTGTGTGACAGGTGCCAGTCCGGATCCAGTAAACGGATCCAAGAGGAGGCCATGGTGCCGGAGGCTCGGAACCCACGGGGTCTCCTTCTGCTGGAACTGTGGGGCTCGAAGGCGCGCCGGCGGGGTCAGGTCGCCCAAAAATGGCGCTCATGGAGTCATAGAATTCTTTTAGTTGGGCAGAGGTCGATCCCAGCCCTGGAAAGGGAAGGAAACACAGAGCTGTCCCAAATACCCGATTCGCAGAGCAGGGCCTCAAATGTCGAGACTCCTCCGTCTCGTTGCGCGACGGACGGGGCAAAGTCGAAGCACGCTTCGACTTCTTGTGATTCCTTTGGTGCTTCTTACCTGACCACGATGACTTTGATTGGGAGGAAGAAGACTTCAACCCCCCGGAGCGGTGCTCGGACCTTCCTCTCGACCGAGAGCGAGATCGACGAGGCGACCTCCGTGGCGCCGTACGCCAGGCCGTGATCAGCTTTAGGGACCACTTCCTCAAAGCCTTCAGCGCCATGGCCTGGCAGTCGGAGCATGACTCGTGGTCGCGCTTCAGGCACAAAAGACACACCAGATGGGGGTCAGTGTCCGACATGGTGCAGTGACAGGCGCCGCACGGTTTGAACCCAGAGGACGTCTTGCTGGACATCCTACACACCACAAAGATTCGACAAAAAGTCGAAAGAAGTCTGTCAAATAGTGACAGGGGGTAGCTCTCTTCGACGGATCTGCGTTGGCTGGCCCGGAACGAAAAGAACGAAAAGAACTGACATCAGCGCGTAGGTGGTGCCTATATAGATAATGCAGACGTCATGACGACGAACCCAACCTCTAGCGGAGTCAACCGACGCCCCCCTATCGGCACGCAGGAGTACTGCTATCAAAAATCTTCCAGATCCAGCCCGACGCCTGGAAGTTCAAAAGTAAGGAATCTGCGGCTAGATGTCAGATATACTCCGAAGTATTGAGAGCCATCCTTTGAATGGGATAGTCCTGTAGCCCACTCAACGTCGACCAGCAACCACTTCAGCGGCAACAGCACAGACATGCAGACGTTCATAAAAAGCCCCGACGTCTCCCCGAACACTTGCATAATTCTCAAAATCTGGGGTCCTGTAACTGCGGGGTCGGTCATAAAGAGCAATACGTCATCGGCATATAGTGCGATGAGATCTAAGATTTCCCTGGACTATTCAAAGCCCCGCACCTGGACGTTCACCCTGACTGACCCAGGCGGCCAGTGGCTCCATGGCCAGGGCAAACAACAAGGGGGACAGCCCTGCCTGGTACCCCGGCGGATGGGGTATGGGGCCAACACCTACCCCGTGACTCTAACCGAGGCAGTCAAATCCATATACAATAGAGTAACATAGGAGAGAAATCTAGGCCCCATATTAAGATGCAGGAGGAGCGCAAACAAATATGTCCAGCTCACTGAATCAAAGGCCTTGTCAATCAATCAATCAAATATAACTTTATTCAGCTTTTAACTCATCAGATATAAAAACCATAAAAGCACAGAATTACAAAGTTATATATCATTATCTCATACATTTAGAGAATAAAACATATACCAAAAACAAACACTATTATTTCATTTAAAAAACATTAAAAAGCCAATTTCCATAATTTGATTTAGGTACTTCTTAACTTAATTGTACTCTTTAAAAATTGAACAATATACTTCATAAAACATTCATTATCTAAAAACTGCAGTGCAAAATACGCTGGGCGGCCTTGCCTCAATCCCCATATTTTCAATATCGGTTTAAGCCACCTCCTCCTCTGTTCTACATAATATTTACAAAATAAAACCACATGCATTGAGGTTTGCATAGAGACTTCATCGCAGGGACAGTTTTGTAAAACTTTAGACCGGTCATTAACAATGGGAAAGCTGACCAAGCGGTGGAACGTATCCAGCCTAAAACGTATAAGGACAAATCTATCATATCCACTTACTGTACTTATCAAATAAGGCTGGATCCCAAAACCCACTCTCATCAATTGGTTATTTTGAACAGTGGGCCTCAATGCCTCATTGGCAAATCTATTTGCCTCCAGATGTTCCATACACTTTTTTTTTAAGGCTTTCCTGGAAATAGTACCCACTAATAAAGGATTGGTATAATATTCTGGGTGTTCCAGATCGTTCATGAATTCTTTAATATATTGCAACCACCTGATTGTGTGAGTGGTCTAATGCCAGGCTATCTTTTATCACCTTCTGATTGAATGTAGTTTTTGGGGAAGACCAGATCCGATGCCATAACATAGCAGGCTGTGCTCTTATTATATCGGTAATATAGGAGAGCCCCAGCTCAGTATGGCATATATATGTCGATGTACATCGTGGGACTGCCAACAGGAATCTAAGAAAGGCATTCTCCACCCTCTGTATATCTTTAACATCACAGTATCCCCAAATTCCGGCACCATAAATGGCTGTGCTTACACACTTGGCCTGGTATA
The DNA here is from genome assembly GCA_963921515.1 of Calotriton arnoldi. Classification (NCBI taxonomy): domain Eukaryota; kingdom Metazoa; phylum Chordata; class Amphibia; order Caudata; family Salamandridae; genus Calotriton; species Calotriton arnoldi. The sequence goes on from CAWUFW010002626.1 coordinate 1,985,286, forward strand.
TGTGAAGCAACTCTAGTGGAGGTATCTTTCCTAATTGTTTTGAAAAATTGACCAGTGCTGTCGTTGTTCTTAAAAAAAGGATTTTTCTTGCTTTAATTGCTTGACGCCATGATCCTTTTTGATCTATTAAAATACCTAGATAAGGGTAAGTAATCGTAGGTTCCACCTTTTGACCATCTATTAAAATATCCCTGTGCTTCCGAGATCCTGATCCACAACTCATGATAAAAGTTTTCGAAGCGTTAACTCTTAGACCCAGATTTTTCATAAAAATATTATATTGGTCTAGAGCTCTTTATAAGCCTAAAGGTGTTCGGGCCATTATTACAGCATCATCCGCGTAGAGAAGGGCCGGTATAGGTCGACTAAATACTTGAGGTAGGTCCCGGCATCTCTCCACCAACCGTTTCTCCAAACCGTTAGTATATAGTGTAAACAGAAAAGGTGCCAGGACACAGCCTTGCCTAACCCCCCTCTCTATTTGGAATGACGCTGTGCACTCTCCATTAGTACCAAACCTAACCCTGGCTTTAGCATTCCTGTAAAGTTCCCTTAGAAACTGGATTAATGGTGGATCCACCCCCATGGACGCTAGCACGCTCCATAGTTTCCCATGGAGAACACAATCAAAGGCCGCCGAAAGATCGACGAACGCCAGGTACAGTTTTCCTTTCTTTGCCTGCATGTATTTCCCCATCATGATTGTAAGGTTAAGACCTTGCACTATTGTGCCCAGGCCTTGTCTATATCTCCCAGGAGAGCCATGGCATTATGGGCATGGCGAATGTTGTGGCAAGTGGAACGGTGGGGCATAAAGCCGGCCTGTTCCGGATGGACCAGATGCGGCATGTGAGGCATCAATCTGTTGGCTAAAGCCTTAGCTAGGAGTTTGACCTCAATATTTAGGAGGGAAATTGGGCAGTAAGAGAAGTGAACCTCCAGCAGGCGAACCGATTTAGGGACAGTTGCTGCATGTCTCCAATCTGGAGGCATGCGTGTCTCTTTTATTGCAGCTTGAATCGCTTCAAGTAAGTGAACCCCCACCAGCAGCATGTAGGCTCTGAAAAATTCGCTAGGGGACCAGTTGGGGCCGGGGGCCTTCCGGAGGTGCAGTTCTGTGAGGGCAGCAGTCAATTCCTTTACTGTAAGTGGCATGTCGAGTAGTGCCTTGGCTGTAGGGGATAAGGACTTTGGGAGCAGAGCGTCTATGAAGTCATCGATTTGAGCGGACGTCACAGTCCCTCTTCCTGCATATAATGCCTCGTAGTAGTCAGCAAAGCTTCTAGCCAACTCACTCGGGCCAGACAACAACGTCCCCCGAGCGGCTCGAATAGTTGGGACCTGAACCGTCTCATGGGAATTCTGGCAAAGTCTATGTAGCAATTTACTTGACTTGTCTCCCGCTGGTATATGCGGCTCAGGGAGGCTCGCCACGCACACTTGGACTCCTCCAGGAACACACTCTTACACTGTTGCTGGGTCAAGCCCAACTGCTGTCGCGCCATCCCACACCCTTCGTCACGGCTGGGCTTCTCCAACTCCAGCATCTGGGCTTCTATCAGAGATAGCTCGTTTGACCATTGTTTACACTCCGCAGCACAAAAACTAATATCTGCACCTCTAGTGGTGGGTTTCATCGCCTCCCATAGCATAATTTTGGAAGAGGCGGTCTCTATGTTATGGGATAAGTAGTCTACTGTGGCCCGGTGCATGTGTGCTTCATATAGCGGGTTTCTCAAGTGCCACAGTGAGGGTCGCCATCTGAATGGGGGGTGCTGGGGACCCACCAAAAGCCATAACGTCACTAGGGAATGATCGGACAATCCTCTAGGGAGGATATCTACTGCAGAGATTCTATGCAAGTGACCAGCCGGCACCAAGATATGGTCCAGCCGAGAGAATGACCCATGTACTGTAGAACAGTAAGTAAAATCAGCCTCTTTGGGGTGATAGGCCCGTCAGGCATCCACCCACCCCACTGTCTCGACCAGGGCCTGCAACCGGGACCCCTGCACACCTTTGACACCCCCGGCTCCCGCCATTTATCGCACTACGGGAACATAACGTCGTTCCAATCCCCTCCGATAACAGCCAAGCCTTCTGGCAGTGTTCCCCAGAGACCTATAATAGGATCAACAAAATATTGCCCTAGCGGTGGGGAGGGGGAGGGGGCATAGACATAGCCCATACCTCCCCGTAAATTGTACCAGACAGAAAAACATATCTCCTCTGTGTATCCACCCAGGTCTTTAGGATCTGAAAGGGAACCCTCCGATGTATAAGAATGGCTACCCCCGTGATCCCCTGACAAATCCAGGGTGATATGTCTACGTAAAACCAAAGCAGGCCAGACAAGGGCCTTAGACCCATGAAGGTTGTCTCCTGTAATAGAAGTTTATCAGCCTGTAGTCATTTAGCCTGAAGGAGCACAGCGCCCCTTTTTAGCTTGTCCAGGACACCACGAACATTCCATGTTAACACAGTCAGCCGGTAGGAATAACAGAATCTGTCTCAGCCATTGGGGCACTCTCTAAAATCAACCAATCTATCCACGGGCTGGGTTACTGTCAGGTGAGCACAAGGTCTGCCCATAACAGGTTGAACCAGAACTATACAACAATCCCCCCTTCCTAACCCCCCCCCCCCCAATACCTCAAAACCATTGAAGAATCTGACGTGGAAGGAGCCCGGAGCCGACCCCAACGGGGGCCGGGAGCCATGCTCGTCCAATGGACCCCCATATCCCCAAACAACAAAAAAGTTCTCTGGAGGGCTCTAGATGAAGGCAAACCAAAGGTGCTGCCAGTAGTCATAGACCTTCATCGCAGATGCATATAACCATGTGATAATGTCACTATCTATGGCAGTGGCGGCCACGGAAGCTCGGCCGGACAAGCGCCAGACCCATAAGCCATGGTAATCTCTCAGTGTTCATCTGTGCAGGGCTTCAAGAGCCACAAGGTTCTGCTGTATATGGTGATCACTGGAAGATGAATTCGAATTCATGCGCGGCAGAGTATGAGGCCTGACAGAAACTGTTTCATCCTCCTATGCAAAGATCTCTTCTGAGGTATAGGGGGCCATGGAATTCCACGCCTGGATCGCCAATTGCGCTGACAAACTCACCCTGCTGCGCAACCCTGACAAGCAACGCCCCATGAAAGCCGCCTGGTTCACCACCGATCTCCAACAAACCAGACGCACCTGCAGACGCCTGGAGAAGAACTGGAGAAACAACAAGACACCCGATAACTACACCACTTTCAAGGACGCTATGACGGAATACCATCAACGCATCAGAACCACCAAAAGGACCTTAATCCACAACAGAATCCTCACCAACTCCAGCAACTCCAAGGAACTCTTCAGCGTCATCCAGGAATACACCAAACCCCGCAGCGAAGCCACGGACATCACCCCCTCCCAGGACCTCTGCGACAAACTCGGATCCTACTTCCACCTAAAGATAAAGAACCTCTATGACAACTTCAACGACCACACACCCGACCCCGCAGCCCGCCCGCCCGCCCGGCGGCAACGCCAGCGAGACCACCATCTCCACCTGGATACCGATCACGACAGAGGAGACTGCTGCGACCATGAAAAGCATCCACTCCGGGGCCCCTACAGACCCCTGCCCACCCCACATATACCACAGAGCCACCACCACCGCACCCATGTTGCAATGCACCATCAACACCACCTTCGAGACCGGCTCCTTCCCCGACCACTGGAAATGTGCAGAAGTCAGGCCCCTGCTCAAGAAGCCCTTGGCAGACCCGACTGACCTCAAGAACTACCGGCCCATCTCGCTCCTCCCTTTTGCAGCTAAAGTCGCCGAGAAGACAGTCAACGCAGAACTGACAAGGTTCACGAAGACAATGCCATCCTCGACCCCTCCCAATCCGTATTCCGAAGCAACCACAGCACCGAGACCGCCCTACTCGCCGCCACCGACGACATCCGCTCCCTCCTCGACCAAGGCCACACCGCAGCACTGATTCTACTTGACCTATCAGCAGCATTCAACACCGTCTCCCACCGCACACTCGCAACCAGACTACATGACGCCGGCATACAAGGCACTGCCCTCGACTGGATCACATCTTTCCTCACCGGCAGGAGCCAAAGGATCAGACTGCCACCCTTCCTCTCCGAACCCACGGAAATCAACTGTGGAGTCCAACAGGGATCATCACTCAGCCCAACCCTTTTCAACATCTACATGGCTACCCTCGCCGCCATCTTCTGACAGCACGGCCTCAGCATAGTCTCCTATGCCGACGACACCCAGCTCATCCTCTCGCTCACCAAGGTCCCCACCACCACCAGACTCAACTTCCAGGAGGGAATGCAGGACGTTGCAGCCTGGATGAGCAACAGCTGCCTAAAACTCAACTCGGAGAAGACGGAAGTCCTCGTCCTCGGAACCACCCCCGCGGCATGGAACAACTCCTGGTGGCCCACAGCCCTCGGCACCCCCACGGACCACGCCAAGAACCTCGGCATTGTACTAGACTCCTCCCTCTCCATGAACCGACAGATCAATGCCGTCACCTCCAGCTGCTTCAACACCCTCCGCATCCTCCGTAAGACCTTCAAATGGATCCCCCCCCCCCGAGGCAAGAAAAACAGTCACCCACGCACTCATTACCAGCAGGCTGGACTATGGAAACGCCCTCTACGCCGGCATCAACAAGTCCCTACTCCGCAAACTCCAGACAATACAGAACACCGCCGCCAGACTCGTCCTCGGGGTCCCCCGACACGAACACATCAGCCAACACCTATGCAAGCTCCACTGGCTCCCCGTCGAGAAAAGAGTCACCTTCAAGATACTCACCCACGCCTACAAATGCCTACACAACACCGGCCCCAATACCTCAACGAAAGAATCACCCTCCACGTACCCAAACGAAACCTCCGCTCCACCAACCTCCTCCTCACCGAAACCCCGTGCATTCGCAGAGCCAGAGCAGGGGAAGATCCTTCTCCTACATCGCGGCCAAGACCTGGAACGAGCTCCCCACCGACATCAGACGCGCCCCCTCCCTTCAAGAAGGCTCTGAAGACCTGGCTCTTCGATTGATACGGATCTGCTGATCCTCCCCCCCCCTCCAGCACCTTGAGACCCTCACGGGTGAGTAGTGCACTTATAATTCCCCTGATTGATTGATTGATTGATTGATTGAGGTATCACAAAACAGTGTTTGAGAATCGTGCACCACACGCATGCGGGCAGGGAAAAGAAGCATGTATTGAATTTTTGAGTTCGCAAAGGCGTTTCTTTGCTGCAACAAATCATTGGCGCTGTTGTTGGACCATCATGGTGTAACCGGGTAAAATCATGATGCGGTGAGACTCAAACAGCAGCTCTTTCTGGTTGCGTGCAAATTTAAGGATGGTGTCTCTGATGTGAAAATTGAGAATTTGGGCTATAACAGGTCGTGGCCTGGCCCCAGAGGGGGGCTTCCCGACCAGGGCTCTGTGGGCACTTTCAATGACAAGACAGAGGGAGTCCGGCGGCAGTAGTTGAGTGATCCAGTGGGCGAGGAATTCACCCATATTCTCTCTCTCACAGCCCTCGGGAAAGCCCACATAGCAGAAATTATTGCGACCGGTGCAGCCTTCACCTGCACAGCTAGTTTCTTGGTCACTGTCGTGAGTGTAGTGATTTTTTGCTGTAATGAGGTGACAGCGTCCTCAACATTAGAGACTCTGGTCTCAGCCTCTGTATTGCGCTCTAATGCCTTCCGAAGGTCCTGTGGCACCAATGTCACATCAGAGCCCACAGCACCAATCTTTGCGTCTAACATGCCTCTAGATTGGGTGATGGCGGCTAACAGCGCCACGTTGCCAGGGAGAGATCCGTGGGCCCCACCAGAATCCACTGTCGCCGCCCCAGCCCCAGCCCCAGCCCCAGTGAACTGTCCATTGGCTCTGTTTGGCCGTGGGGCCTGAGGCTTGTCCTTAGTCATTGTTGTCCCACAGCAGGTATTCATGTTATAGTACCATAATCACCACCAGTAGCAGGGCACTCAACGTACCAAGCCCCCGCCACCGTGCCCGCCCCAGAGGGCGGTCAGGGCAAACCGAGCGGGGGCACTCCCTCTGGACAAACAGGGGCAGGCCAGTAATCCAAGGAGGGTCATCAGAGGGTCCTCTAATATGACAGGTGAAGACTGGGGGGCAGCCCCGACGTAAGCCACACCGAGACCTAGCCTGGCTGCCTCTGCAGCCGGGAGTACATCCAGCCGCCTATCTCCTCAACTGGATGGAGATGAGGCGTCCAGAGCTGTGTCTCCCCCGGAGTAGAACCGGGCTCCGAAGGCAGGTCTGCCATGTAGGTAGCGCCTGACAACCCTGGCCAGGCTGCCCCAGAGGCTCCACAGGAAAGGCAGTGCTGCGCCGGCCGATCCCCGCGTCTGCACTGGAGGAGGCCGGGAGCACACCCCCGGCCTCCCAGCAGCACAGCCTCCATCACCACAGTAGGTGGGCACCTCCTGGCCCCACGCAGCTGCAGCCCAGCTGAGATGACTCCCTGGAGGCCCACCAGGCCGGAGCGCCCTGACACCGGGCTCCTCCTATCCTGCCTCAATGGTGCAATACGCCGCAGCACCGTGGCCGCACACACAACAGGGCCGCCCTGGCCCGGAGCACACGCTGGGCCCAAAGGCGGATCACGACCTGGGTGAGCACCAGGTCACTGAGCGCAGCCCGACACGGCTGCCGATACCGCTATGGCCACCCGCCTGCCCTGCACCTCTATCATGAGGCTGGCCCGCAGCACCTCTAGCACCACACCTCATCGCCTCCCGGCTTCCACCTCTCCATCTTCCTGTGCACTCTGACCTCTGGAGTGCAATCTGGAAGATTGTGCTGCTAATCCAGCAGGATGTTAAAGGGTCCTAATGTAGGCTGTCGGAGCTTGCCTAAAGCGCGTCTGCCATGTTGGACCACTAGGCCATATACAACCCACTTTTAGTATTTTTTTTAAAAATAATTACTTTTACACTTTTAATGCTTATGGAATATGTTTACTGGAAACATTACAGGCTGCCCAAAGGAAGGTCTACTAACTTTACCAATGCTTGTTTCAATTGATTCTGGGTCTGGTGTAGCATCTGCGAATCTTCTGTTTTGGGAGAAATGTTCTTTTTTTCCAGGAGAAGTTGTGGATTTTCAGCTCGTTCCCTTAGTACACTTGACATACCCATGCTCTATCAATGATTGAAACTGCAGAATTTGCCCTATTATGTTTACCCTCTTATATGATACTTTCTTGGGTTGTTGGGGTTCACTACTGACAGACAATTTCTAGGATCTCAATGTGGGTGGGAGTGGATTGATATGTTTTTTGGGCTTGACCGGGGGTAGTGTAGCACTAATCTGTTGGGAGTTCTTCTGGACTATCTACTCTACGAGGGGAGGTCTGGTTAGCCATGGATGGGCCCATTTCATCAAGGAGGTTTGAAATGCGATCTCCAGTGTGGTTAGTTGGAGGGCCCCTCGACCTGGAGGAATTTCTGTGAAGCCTATGTGGACCAACTGGCTCCTAGGGTGCTAGAGATTTTCACCGAAAGTATAACCAGAAGGATGCTCCTACTGACCATGCATAAGGGAGTAATAATCTTACTGCATGAAATAAATAAGACTATATGTCTTGCCACTCATGGAGACCTCTTTTTCTCTCTTAAATACAGTAAATGAAATACTTGCTACAAGGTTGCTTCCACAATACTTCATCCCTCATATTCATCCTGACAACTCTGGGTCTGCTCCAGGGTGGTCTATCCACCTAAATCTACGATAGTTTAATATGATGGCTCAGCTAACCACAGTTTAGTGCTGTTGCTGCTCTATTACATACTGACAAGGCGTTTGACTCCCTGGAATGGGGGTTTTTTATGGAGTGTGCTTGGGCATTTCAAATCAGAGTGCAATATGCTCAAGATAAGACTTTGATCTCTTCTCTTTTTTGATTAAATCTGTTTGTTAAAACTTAGCACTAGTGTATTACATCACTGGCACAAAGCTTAGCTATAGGCTTCCAGATGAATATAAGGGCCAGCCAAATAAGTCAGAAGTTTAAATTCTAACTCAGTGGCCGACATACCTTTCAGTCTTCTGCCTGACTGTGGGAGTCTTCAGACACTCTCACCTGCTTTTCACAAGCTATCACCACCTGTCCTTCAACTGGAAGAGTGAACTTCTTTTGTAGTAGATTTCACCAGTTCTGAACAACAACTATAGTTTTGTTAGTCACAATCATTTATCCTAAAAGCTAGTGAAGTAACCCACTAGTGACCCAGCTAATGCAAGTGTGACAACAGCATGAATGATCCTCGGTAATGACTTTTCTCTAGCATTTTGGAAGAAAGTCTTAGTGCACAGGCTCAGCAGGAGCCAATAAGGGCATCAGAAGGACTATAGCAGGGCCCACAAATCCTAGAAGCACAGAGAACAGAACCTCACACCCTAGACAGACTGTAATTAGTAATGGTGATATACTGAGAGGAATTAACAATACAAGGGAGAAACTCGTCACATGATGAAACATAAAACTTACTAGACAGGGCATCTGTCGATATATGATTGGCACAATTATTGCTCACAAGTCCACTTGGGATATGATGCAACACAGCTAGCTACTGTATTAATTATCCCATTTTAGTAGCACAATGTATGCTCCAATAAGAAATTATTTTCACTATATGCACGTGACTGAAACTTTTCGGTCCAGTTAAAGGCTGGCAGAGTGAGTGCTGTTTGGAATCTAGAGTTTTAGAAAGAATGTTATTGGAGCAAGCACTGGCAAGACCAGTAGCTCTGGCGGTGGCTGCCAGCATTTGGGAGAGAGAGAGAGAAAGGGAGAGAGAGAGAGAGAGAGAGAGAGAGAGAGAGAGAGAGAAGAGAGGAGAGAGAGAGAGAGAGAGATACCTATCTGGTGGATGAATTTCAAAATGTGAACCCAGATAACCTGGAATCAATATGGACTTCTCTGCTCGTCCATATATTATGATCCTAGCCAAATATTTTATTTCAGCTAGCCTCTTTTTCTTTATTATCACATATGAGTGCACATTTAAATACTTGAGTTTAGGATGTGCGCTGTACAAGCACCTCTTATAGCTGATTTAATGGACTGTAATATTGATCCATGTATAATAAGAATCCAGAATTTAGGGTTTACATGACTACTGACTTGCATTTTAGTTCGCTAATTTGTTGAGGGGGTAAGCCATGAATGTTTGTTCACTTTTAACAAATGTCTCTCTCTGCATTGATATAAGCTGACGTACTAAGGTGAAACGCTTCAGCATGTTAAAGAAATACACTTTTTTGAATTTTTAAGATATTGTATCCTATTATTATATTATGTTTGTTGATATACATTCAAAATATTTTCATGGCTCGCCTTGTGCACAGACTAATGGAGGCAAGCCAGACCCATGGCTTGGCTCTGCCCACTCTAAGAATATGCCTGCATACCTTCCTCTATTTGTGACTTGGGTTTAGTACATGTGGCCATAAGTCACATGATAAAATGATTTATAAAAAGCGAGGACTAAAACATGGAGCCCTGCCCACATGCCCCAAATTCACAAATCTACCAACTAGGTTTCTTGTAGCAGAGGCGAATAAGAGTGTGTGCAGTGAAAATACATTTAAAATAAGTGATCCGGGGGGGGCTCCAGGCCATTGTGTTGTACGTGACCCGGAGTCATTAGTTTCCTGGGAGAACAGCCAGGCCCAGGTAGGATGGGCAGGGACATAGCTTCATCGGGGATGTTTGGGGTGTTATACCCTTCAACTGAATTCTTGGTTTGGTAGTTGATTCTCGGGGCTCTGAGTCAGATCTGCTATGTCAGTCAGTTTTTCTCGGCGTTCTCATTTCACTAAGAGGTTTTAACTTATTCATATTTTCTGGTTGGGATCTTAAATATAAATAGTGACCAGTTTACCAAAAAAACTAGTAAATCTGCACATATAGAAGTACTCTTTGGATGGGTGCAAAATTACTACTGTTTAGAATATACAAACATTGGCAGTAGTAGGCTTGGAAAGCTCCCCGTCTCAACTTTACAGGCATATTAATCAATCAAACATCCAAAAGGTGATGGGATGAATTCTTATAAATAGTCTAACCAGTGACAATCACTCATTGTAGCATTCTAACCCATAATTCTTCACCCACTGCGCAACTCTAAACAGAGGCCCACCTAATGCAAAATAGTACTGACCCTGTTCCTCATGGAAACAGTTCATCCCGAACCTTGATCATCTCATCTCTCCACCCTGCAGCCCACTGCTATTTTAGTTGGAAAATTTGACATCCACCCACCACCCCCCCAAATAAAATCTCACTGACCAAGCAATGCCCCTGCTTGTGAAAGAGCAGAATGCCATCAATCAATCATGGGTTTGTAAAGCACAGCTACTCACTCGTGAGGGTCTCAAGATGCTGGGGGTGGGGCAGCAGATCCATCTGGAAACTGGGTTAATTCGAAGAGCCAGGTCTTGAGGTCCTTCCTGAATTGGGACAGTGATAGGGATTGCCTGAGGCAGAGGGGCATGGTGTTCTAGGTCTTGGCGGCGAGGTGGGAGAAGTATCTTCCTCCGTTTCGTGTCCTGCGGATCCGTGGGACTGTGGTCAGTGACAGTTGTGCACAGTGGAATCGTCTGTTGGGTGCGTGGAATGGGAGGCAGTGGTTCAGGTATGCTGGCCTGCGCGTTGTGGAGGGCCATGTACGTGTGGATGAGAAGCTTGAAGGTTATTCTTTCGTCGACTGAGAGCCAGTGGAGTTCACTCAGGTGTTGTATGATGTGGCTGCGGTGGGGGTTGTTGGACCAGTCTGGCTGTGGTATTTGAGCATTCTGGAGCTTCTGGGTGACGCTGGCGTACAGTGCGTTGCCGTAGTCAAGTCTGCTGCTGATGAGGGCATGGGTTTCTGGATTCGGTGGGGATCCATCTGAAGGTCTTTTTTCAGAGCAGGCGGAGCATGTTAAAACAGGACAAGGAGACAGCGTTGATCTGGTGGTTCATAGTGAGGGCAGAGTCCAGTATGATGCCGAGATTGCATGCGTGGTCCATGGGTGTGGGGGGTGTTCCCAGTGCAGTGGGTCACCAGGAGTCGTTCCAAGCAGAGGGGGTTGATCCCAGGATGAGGACTTCTGTCTTGTCTGAGTTGAGCTTGAGGAAGCTGTCACTCATCCAGGTTGCAATAGCTTTCATCCCTTCGTGGACGTTGTTCCTGGCGACGGTGGGTTCATTGGTGAGGGAGAGGATAAGCTGGGTGTCATCAGCGTAGGAGAAGATGTTGAGTCCGTGGTTTCTGACTATGGTAGCGAGTGGGGCGATGTAGACGTTGAAGAGGGTGGGGCTCAGGGAGGAGCCCTGGGGCACTCTGCAGCGGATCTCTGTAGGTTCTGAGAGGTATGTTCGGCCGGTGAGGAAGGAGCGGATCCAGTCCAGGGCTTTATCGCGGATGCCAGCATTGTGGAGTCTTGTGCTTAGGGTGCAGTGAGAGACGGTGTCAAAGGCCGCAGAGAGGTCCAGGAGGATGAGGGCTGCAGTTTTGCCCTGGTCGAGGAGGGAGCGGATGTCGCCAGTGGCGGCGAGGAGGGCAGTCTCGGTGCTGGGGTTGCCTTAGAAACCGAATAGGGATATGTCCGGGACATGGTTGGTTCGATGAACTCGGCAAGCTGGGCGTTGATGGCGTTTTCGATGACCTTGGCTGGGAAGGAGAGCAGTGAGAAGGGCCTGAAATTCTTGAGGTTTGTGGGGTCCACAGAAGGCTCCTTCAGCAGAGGGTTGATCTCAACATGTTTCCAGTCATCAGGGAAAGTGGTGGTTTTGATGGAGCAGTTGATGGTGCGGCGTAGCTCGGGTGTGATGGCAGTGGCGGCTCTGTGGAAGATGTGGTGTGGACAGGGATCTGATGGGGCTCTGGAGTGAATGCTCTTCATGGTCTTGAGGGTGTCGTCTGTGGTGAGCGGGGTCCAGTTGAGCAGGATCTGCTGGGGTGGCGGCCTGGGCGGTTGGGTGGTCTTGGGCATCGAAGCTGTTGTAGATCTGCTTGGTCTTATGGGGGAAGAAGGTGCTGAGTTTGTTGCAGAGGTCTTTGATAGGGTAGGACATCTGTGGTCTTACTGTTGGGCCTGGTGAACTCTTTAATGACGGCGAATAGTTCTTTGCTGTTGTGTGCACTGGCGTTGATTCTGTATTGGAGGGTCATTTTCTTTGTGGTTTTGATGAGGTGGTGGTGTGCGGTGGTGGCTGCTTTGAAGGCCTCTGTGGTTTTGTTGTTCCTCTATCTCTTCTCGATCCGTTTACAGGTGCTTCTGGACTCTAGGAAGGCAGGGGTGAACCAGCTTGCTTTCTTGACGTGTTGTTTGCCGAGAAGTTTCTTGAGGTGAGACAGAGTTGGCGATCCAGTGATGGAGGTTGCGTGTTGCGGTGTTGGTACCTGTGGAAGCCAGTGGCGGGGTTCTGCCAAGGAAGGTGGTGAGATGTTTTTCGGTGACTTTGTTCTAGCTTCTGTGGGGGAAGCGGTGGGCGTGGTAGTATACGGTGAGTTTGGTGAAGGAGAAATTAATGCAGTGGTGGTCGGTCCAGAGGAGTTCGGTGGTGTGGATGAAAATGATGCTGTAGCTGGCGGTGAAGACGGGGTCGAGGGTGTGTCCTGCTGTGTGTGTAGGCGAGGTAACTAGCTGCTTGAGTCGTACGTTGGCGAGGTTCTCTAGGAGGGATGAGCTGTTCTGGTTGTTGGGGTTGTCCAGGTGGAAGTTGAGGTCGCCAAGTAGAGTGTAGTTGGTGGATGCAAGGGCCTGGGGTGCAATTAAGTCAATGATGGTGTTGGTGAAGGGAGCCCGGGGGCCGGGTGGTCTGTAGACAAGGGTGCCGCGAGGGCAGTGTTCGGGTTGGTCTAGATCAGGAAGTGGAGGTGCTCCATGAAGGTCGTTGGGTCGTCCGCATGGGTGGTCAGGCGAAGGGTGTTTTTGGGGACGATGGCAATGCCTCCCCCGGTCAGTTGGTGCAGTCCTTGCAGATGTCTGATAGCCATGTGAGATGGTGGTGGCTGAGCTGGGGTTGTTCCAGGTTTCCGTAAGGAAGGCGACGTTGGGCGAGGTAGAGGAGGTCCCAGATCTCTATGGCGTGTTTGTGCAGGGATCGAATGTTGAGGAAGGTGCAATTGTGGTGGTTGGGTGCAGTGAGGGGCGGCTGGGCAGGTGGAGAAGCTGGAATGTGGAGGTGGGTGAAGGTGTGGTGGCAGCAGTGGCAGGTGAAGGGGCCATGGGTGTCGTTTGGCAATGAGAGCTGGCAGGCGGTGTTGCGTCCGAAGTTGAGTGCGTGGAGGGCGCTGGAGTCGCAGCAGTGGCGGGTCCGAGGACGAGGGTCCATGGCGCTAGGCGTGGTCCAAGCACGGACGGGCACAGACAGGCTTGCGTTTGGCGCACCAGCCGCCGCCATTAAGTAGTGTGAGAGGGGAGAGCTGGACAGCTTGGAGGTGGGAAGCGGGGAGCGGGAAACGCTGCGCTGGAAGGGGGCGGGCCGCGGGGGTCCGCAGCAGTGCGAAAAAGGGTGAAAAGAGAAAGTGGGAAAAGAGAAGAAGAGTAAAGAGAGAAAAGTGGCAAATAGAAAAGAACAGCAGAAAAAAAGGTGGAAGGAGAAGGGAAAGGAGTCTGAAAAAGGGGGAGCGAGAGCAGAAAAACAGCAGAGCAGAGATGCTCTACCACCGGACCACCAGGGATGAGGCACAGGCAGGAGCCTGCGGGTGGAGGAGGGCCTCGAACTCACTACCCAGCAAGAGTCCGTGGGGCTGCAGGGCAGCAACTACTTGGTGGTGCTGAGTGGGAGGGGAGCAGGTCACTGACCAAGTCAGTGGGATTGCTCCTATCTCTGTGCCGCGGCCGACATTAAGCAGTGTGAGGGAGCGGGCTGGACAGCTGGGAAGCGGGAAGTTAGAGACGCTGCGCTGGAAGGGGGTAGGGCCGTGGGGGTCCAGTCCACAGTTGTACAAAAAAGGGTGAAGTGAAAGTGGGAAAAGTGAAGAGTAAAGAGAGAAAAATGATAAAAAGAAAAGAACAGCACAAAAATAGGTGGGAAAAGAAGGGAAAGGAGTCCGAAAAGAGGGAGAGAGGGCAGAACAGCAGCAGAGCAGAGACGCTCTACCACTCGACCACCAGTTAACTCACAGTTAAATTAGCTATTGACTGAAGTGCACTGACCAAGTGACCCATGCTGTATGCTTAAGTGGGCAGAAAAACAGACAGATTGATGAAGAGAGCAGGTTAAAAGCCCCTATATTTAAGTATATTAGACGCTTTGGTGCTAAGGATGTGCTGAACATGTCCTTAGCACTGCCTCTCAGCTGCTAAGGGCATATCCAGCATCACTCTACCCTTAGTGCCCATCTCCATGGGTCCCTCACTGGGGATGGACACCCCTAAGCCATCCCTCAGCAAGTTCAGGACATCAGAGCATGCATGGCGTGCTGACGACATGACACTGCTCTGAGACTTGCTGAAGACTTTGCTTTCAGCAGATCTCCGAGCAAGATCTAATTTAGATGAGATCTGCTCAGTTGGAGGGGATTAGGAGGGAATAGACACAATGGGGGAAAGATAAGTGTTTCTCCTATTCCCTGGTGTCTCTCTTTTGTGCATTCCTGTTGAGGGATTGTGGGTGGGACCATGATCCCTCAGCAGGAATGCCCTAGTAGATCACCAGGAAGTATTTGTTTATGATGGAGCGGGCGACTGGCTAAGGGCCACTCCCATAAAAGGTGGCTATATTTGTCCCCCCCCCCCCCCCACCTCCTGGGGCAGGCAGACCATTTTTCGTGGCTGATCTGTTCCTCAGTGTGGAACTCCCACTAGTTCACCAAGGATATTTTTGTTTGTGGGAGAAGTGGCTCCCTAGCTAACAGTTGCTGTCTGCAAGTGGGTATATATTTATTTTCCTCCCATGGTGGGGGCAGCTCAGCTCTTTTTTTAGGTTGATCTGCTCCCGGGGTGGAAACCCCCCTAGGTCACCAGGGATACATTTGATTTTGGGGGTGAGCAGCACCCTTCCTAATGGTGACTTCCCCTGAGGGGGCATATGTTTATTTTTAGTTTCTGCCCACCTGGGGACAGAACGGCCATTTTTTTAGGCCAATTTGTCCACAGGGCAGAAACTCCACTATACGACCAAGTTGATTTTAGTTGACAGGGGAAACAGTCCCCAGTATATGTTTTCTCCCCATGCAAATAATGTTTAGAGGCATGGTTTCCAGATTGGAACCCACCACTAGATCACCAGGGTGGTGGATAAACCTAACAACTCACTGGGGATTGTGATGTGAAGTGTGTGAGTAAGCCTCTTGCACAGTGTTTGGGGCAAATACTGTGTGGCTTGCTTTTCATTCCCCTGGAAGGGCACATATTGGTCAGTGTTATTAGTGGGATAATCTCAAATGGGGCTGGACACCAACATTGGAATACTACTGGCATTTTCTTGGAGGTAGCACTTTGGTCTGCTTAAGGGGCATGGTTCCCCTCGCTTGCTTCAGCCTATACTTTTCTAACTAGCTTCTTCGAGTCCTTCAGCTTCATAGGGAGTGGGCTGCATGTGCTATTTGTTCACTTTTTCCCACAGCGTGTTTGTTTGTGCTTAATTTATTTCATTGCCTGCTTAATTTTTAGAATACTGTAGTTGTGACTGGGAGCCCAGGACTACAACTGCCACAATACATGGAGAGAAATGTAGAGCGGGTGGGACACCTTTGACCAGGGACAAAGGCTGTAGGCTGTAAATGTGTAACCCAAGCTTAACCAATCAGAGCTGCATTGTTGTTGTCAGAAAGTGGGAGGAAGTGTTTGACATACTTGCAGCCTCCTGGCTCATTTTCAGCTTTCTTTGAGTTGTGAGAGGTAGTACTTTTGCCTAGCTCTCGCTCAGTAGTTAGGTGAGTGGAGCAAATGTTTTTTCTTTGTTTGTATATTTGGGCTTTGCTTTGTTGGGATTCTGCCACAGTAGTGTTTGATATGTTGTGAGCTTGTTTTCTTCCTCTTATACGTTTGTGACGGTGGGTAATGTGTTCGTTTGTCATGAAGGCCTTTGTTTTGAAGTTCTGTGTTAAGTTTGTTTTCCTACAAATGTGTGCTTTTCTGATGGTATTCTGTAAATTGTGTTTGCTAATTGTGTGTGCAATTTTGTTTCATTGTTTCAGAAACGTTTTGAGTGTGTTTTGTTATTGAAACAAGATTTAATTTGTGTTTATCATAGCGCACTGCAAGGCTTTCAATATTCAAAATTGTATGGATCTGATTCTACATTTATATTTAACTTCATCTTCTCGTTCATGTTTGTTGGTGTCTTATTTGTACCCCTATTTCTTTTACAAAGACGTGGTGGTAACTTCACAATGCATTCATCTTTTGTTCTGGGATGGCTGAGTGGTTGAATGGTGAGTTTTGTGCTAAATGGTGGGTGCCGGCTGTTTTCCAAATGGCTGCACCACCATTAAATGTTTTTTGTTACTCCAATAAAAGTAGAAGTGCCAGCCATTTTGAGATTGCTTTGTAATATGTCGTTGTGGGATGAGAGAGGGCAAGTAATACACTTTTCATGAAATCGTGTCGCTTATGTGACTTCAGTGTTTTTTTTAATCTTCTCTGTTGTTTTTTTTTACTTTTCCCCATAATTTGCACTTGTTTGTCAACTTAACTTTTTACAAATTTATTGTAGAGCAGAAATTTTGATTTCCTTGGCGGCAAATACTGCATGCGGTTTCGGCACAGGTAGATCTGCAGTTAGTATCGTTGCATGTGTTTGTGTCAGGGAAGCAAAATGCACAGCAGTACTATTACCTGTATGAAGCACCATTAACCATGGTGTAAGAAATAAGCCAGGTGTTTAGTATCCAGCTGCAAATCCTTGGTGTAAATCTACTTAGGAAAAGACATTTCAAGATGGCAGCTGATTAACATGTTAGCAATCTGCGAGTTGCAAGAGCGATGTCTTGTGATACTTGCAGAGGGATGTCACTGGTGTGAGCGTCTTCAACTTCGCACTTCAACTGTTCTTGTCAGGTGGTGAGCAGTATCCCAGAGGGCGTCGCTGAGGAGCTTACCACTCACATTTGAAGTTAAAATGTTGTTCCCCATTTCTCTTCCCTTCCACCTTTTTCCCTTTCATGCAGGCATACTACAAGCGGTTCATCTTTCAGTGCGCGTGTGCTGTGGAAGAGCCAGTTCCTCCTGTTCTGTCTTCTCTGGTGAGAATTATTTCTAGTCACGCTTCATTTCTCATTGCGCGTGTACTGTGGAAAAGCCAGTTTCTCCTACCCTGTCTTCTCTAGTGAGAACTAATTCAAGTGTTGCTTTGTCTCTTAATGCGCGTGTGCTGTGGGAGAGTCAGTTCCTCCTGTCTTTTCTGATTCTGATGAGGATTACCTGTGATTTGTGAGGTGAGCTACTTTCTAGAAACTGTTCTAAAGAAGTTCTGCAGCGCTTCTGGGTACTGTTGGGTTCCTTATAAGCAGAACCAGAGAACTTATTGAGCTGAAAAAGACTTGTATTATCAATTCATATATGTCTATATCAAAAAAGTGCAATAATACTACTGAAACATAAAGGCATATACAACAGAAGAGAGGATAAAGCTTTTCGACAGGTGGGTGTAAAGTTTCCATTAACCTTAGTATCCCCAATTGCGGGAGGGAAGATGGCCCAACCAATCTCCCCTAGAACCGGCTCCAACACACTGCTATGGTTCCAGGACCTCAGCCAAAGCACGACACAAAGGGATTTACCACTCTGTTGCCTCCTTATAACAATGCAACAAACAAAACCGTGACCACAACGTAACAGTGCACGTCGCCCAATCGATGTGCAGCTTATGTAATTGGAGCCATGGCACCCAAGGCATGGCTCCAAAATTAGGTGCGTCAATTAAAACGAACCATATTGTTTCTGAATGCCCATTGTCGCACATCATGGTCATATCACTAGAATGTTATGTGATGAGCATTGACGACAATTCAGACTCATCCACAGCTCGTACAGGTTCCGGATGCTCTTTAGGGACAAAAACCACACCCAGAGCCTTAGCAAGAGTAATATCCCAAAAATTACCAGTGGCTCCTGATTCCAACAAAACTGGCATGGTTTATCGTAACTAAGCAGTTATGACAAGAATTATGGTTAAGGTGAAATGCTTAGGAACACGCCACAGTATTAGCTAAATACTGAGAGATCTCCTATTTCATGAGACTCCAAGAGTCGACCACAACCCCACTCTGAGCTTGATAGTTTTCCGACACCTTTGTCTGATGGTCCGTTATGGCCACAGCTTTTTGAGGTGTTAGTCTTCATGGAAAATTCTCTAGCAAAATGACCCTCTTTTCTACAATACAAGCACAAATTCAGCCTTCTCCTTTTTTTCCATCTCCTCCACCGATAGGGGACCACGTATCCCTCCTATCAACATAGGCTAAGTGCTATCCCTTGTTTCAGGGGGTTCCTCACGAAGCACTAAAACACGTGGCGTGTTGCTTCTGGATCACTCACCTCTTCGTTCATCTAACCTATGGGCCAATTTAACCATCAGATCGATAAAGGAGGGACAGTCCTCAGGAGGATCCACTATCTGAGACAATATGTCTTTGAATTCATTGCAGAGCCCACGATAAAACAAAGAAGTACGCTTGTCTTCAGGCCAGAGGGTTTCTGCTACGGGTCTATTAAAGCTTGTCACGTATGTTATCAAATCCTTGTTTTAAGTTCAATAATTTGTGATCACTGGCTTGCATGAAAGTATGCTTTCAAAAAGACTCCTTGAACTGAGCATAATCATACAGAATGGGATCATCATTCTCGACTAAGGGAACAACCCAAGTGGCAGCATTCCCTATTAAATACGAGATCACGAAGGCCACTTTGGCTGCATCATTAAGGAAAGCCGCTGGGCGACAAAGAAACTTTAGATGACATTGGTTCATAAATAAACTGTATTTTGTGGTATCACCCCCAAATCTTTCAGGCGCTGCTAAAGGAACTGGACCAGGCGTTACTATTGTAACATTCACTGGTTGGCCACTAAGTGATTTGGCCTGGATTGGAGCAGGATTAGGGACTGCAAAATGACCAGGTTGTATATATGTTTTTCTACCCTTAGGAAAAGCCCTGAGCCCCCCTGGACTTTTCTGTGTTTTAATCTGCTCTAGTTCTACTTTAATACAGCAAATCACAAATAGAGTTCTTAGATATAGAGCTGTATGTCTGTAATGACACACTGCAGAGTAAGCTTCACCGCAAACCAACTGCATGCAATTCACTCCTTCATGCAAACAGTGCTCACCCCCCACATCAGATTCAAGCTATACCATTTGGGGAATTTACAAGAGCCAGGAGAAATTGTAGTGAGGATGGGGAATTCGTCTCGTGCCTGGGAGAGATGACAGACAGATTCAGAAAGAGAGGGTACAATGAACAGACTCTTAAGAAAGCAGAACGTAGAATCATGAACATACCAAGATGTGACACATTGAAGAATAAAAACAAATCTATGGACACCAAACAGCCGGTTAGACTGATTACTAACTTTAATGATATCTCCAAATCATTGTTAACAAGCATGAATAAACATTGGGGAATTCTCAAAGCGGACAAAACATTAGATGACTTCATCACCGAACGACCACTGATTACATATAGGAGGAACAGGACATTGAAAACCATTTTGAGCCCTAGCTTCCCACAGAGCAGAAAGAAATCAGATTGGCTCACTAATCATTCAATAGGTTTCCATAAATGTGGAGCATGTGGGGTGTGCAGATGGGCGGATGACAAGAAAAATAATTTTAAAGGACATGATGGACGTATGTACACAATACGACATAATATCAACTGCACAACCAGATTTGTAGTTTATATTATTGCGTGTAAATGCAATCGAATGTATGTGGGCAGTACGATCAGGACACTCAAAGAAAGGATAAGTGAGCATGTCAGGGCATTGAAACAAATAGATGAGAGATATCCAATGGCTATACATGCCAACACATGTAATTCACAGGGACCATATAAACAATTTTCCTTCTTTGGAATAGATCACGTCCCACCAAACCAAAGAGGTGGCAATAGGGAATTAATGTTACGCCGTTCAGAGGCGACTTGGATTATGCGCATCAGAGCAGTGGAAGAGGGTTTGAACACTGATAATGAGATGCAGTATTTTTTGGGCAACTAACCAAAGAAAAGAGACTAACAATATTCTAGCTATACTGCGATAGCGGTGGTACCGAGACCAAGTATGCACAATCCAAGAGAGGATGGTGGGGGTGATAACCGGTATACAAATGACACACGTCAGGATCAACAAGCTAGATCCTAACGTAATAACTGTACGTGGTCATAGCCACCTATATCACAGGCTTTCTTGTTTTAAAGAAAAAGAAGGGTAAAGAAACTATATACTTTCACGTTATTTCAATAATGTTACTGCTACTGCCATGATACATTGGATTATCAGTTATAATAAGTGCAACATATAGAACACAACTTGTGATATGCCTAGATACTGATTGTATCTTTAACTATCTTCAACAACTGTACGTGGTTATAGCCACTCGTATCACATGCTTTCTTGTTTTAAAGAAAAAAACTATATGCTTTCACTTCATTTCAATGATGTTACTGCTACTGCAATGATACGTTGGGTTCTTAGTTAAAAATAAGTACAGTATACTATATACAACCTGTAGAATGCCTAGATACTGACTGTATACTTAACTATGACTGTTCCCCAACCAATGAAATGTATAGACCGGTCGTATGACAGCAGACTAGAACAATCGGTGAGTGATTATACTCAGAAAATACGGCTCTAGTCGGAGACGACATTCATTGATATAAAGTGATTAAATCAAACCTGGATCCCGACTTAAGATATATAAATTACTTACCGGATATTAATTTATAAACGCACGGTTAATAATATTAGGGGTGCATGAAATTGATTTTCAGAGGATTCGGTACACTTAGGATATGAACGGGGCACTTTGGAAGCCTTACGGCACCAATCTGAGACCCGAAGTATGTAAATTGCTAATTAGAATTAAATATATAAATTCACGACAAATAACATTAGGAGCGCATTTGATTGGATTTAGAGGTTACAATATACTGAGGAAATGAATTAGGGCACTCTTAAGCCTCACGGCACCAAGCTGTTTAATCACTTCCGGTTCGGAACGAAACCATTGCACTCTTCGAGTTTGCGTTCTAGTTTTTAATAGGAGAGAGAATGTACAAAAGGACCCGGGTCAAACACTCGGGACTTCCGGTTTAATTACTGAACTGACACGCATGAGGACGAACACGGCTTTAAGCGCACTCGCTTAAGGTAAGAATCACAGCACTTAGGGGAATACTCATACGGGTAGGGATTTCATTTAATATATATGGGCTCTGTCTAATTATACTGTAAATTAAAATTACAGATTTCGAAGCCCGAGATTTGAATTGGGGACACATATCTGAATAGGACGCCTAATCAAGGAACAATCGAGGACCTAGTTGGAATATAAACTGGGTAAGAGACTTTTCCCATGTCAGGGTTAGGGATTCACTTAACTGGGTCTCAGGATGGGTTCTCATTTAGATATGTTTATTGACCCTGTTATTTAGAGAACCACAATAACGTCAGGAACCGGAAGGCATATTTAGCACAGCCGGGACGGAAGTAGAACCGGCGGGGAGGTGAGTGGTCACCACCCTCTGGATGGATTAAACGCGCATATCTTAATAACTTCATATGTAGAAGCTTAAATATTGACAGGTGTCTCTTTTTGTATCACTTATCTTTCAGAACGTGATAGACTTTATCCACCTGCTTTACAGGTAGGGGTTCAATCTAAAGCCAGATTATAAATCATGATTAATAACATTATATACGTGAATGTCTCTCCTGAGCTAAATTAAATTGAAGATAAGGCGGTTTTGACCTTTATTTATTCTGCGTATACCACGGAATTTTAATACCTCTCCCCCACGTGGTCTGAAATCTGAGATAGAGATGGGATATTAATAATTTATATGCCAATGATTATTTGTATATGTAATAACGAACAACAATAAGTTGAAACAATTTAGATGTCAGATATATCATCACTTTTGGGACTAGGATTAATGGGTCCACAAGTAATACACAGCCACAAAATTCCGTCATGAGTGGTCACGAGTGTATTGTGGAGAATACACCCTAAGTCACCAGTTGCTCACAACAATACAATATGTCTACCGATAACCAATAGGTGGATAGGCTGATCTCACCAAATGTTGGATATATCACTTTTGGGACTAGGATTAATTAGTCCACAGATAATACATGGTCACAATTATGCATTATGAGTGGTCACGAGTATATTGTGATAAGTACACCCCAAGTCACTGGGTGCTCACTTTAAGGCAATGTATCTACCCATAAACAATATGTGGATAGGCTGATCCCGAATGTATTCACTTTCTCTTGTAGCCCTGAAGAAGTCGTTTGGGATATCACCCACGACGAAACACGTGTTGGCTGGGCGATCTCACAAAATAATAAAGGACAAAGGAATAACCTACAAAGTTTACTTTTACATGAATGTTATGTTTTACTACTGTGCACTGAATATATGATAACAACGGAATGGGAAAATAACAATATACAGCGTGTGCATAGGATCAGAGTATTTCTACTTTAAGGTGCTGGTTTTCTAACTTCAAATTCTTGACCTCAGATTGCATATCCAATAGGACGTTAGTTAACTCCTCCATAGAGGGAGTAAGCCTCCCTTGGAGGGTCAGGGATACCAACTTCCGTTGAGGCAAAAGCACCTCCGGGTTCCATCCTCACTCAAGCAAGTGTATTTTACGTGGGCTTATTTTTCTGCCAAGTTTCAACTAACCTTAGTATCCCCGATTGCGGGAGTGAAGATGGCCAAACCAGCCTCCGCCAGAACCAGCTCCAACATACTGCTATCGAGAAAACATGAGTGTGGCTGGTAACTGCCCTCAAGGAGAAAAGAAGAGGAAATCGGAGGACCACACTGGACGAAGGAACTATCATTCTCAGTACAAGACAAATCATGAAACCCCTATGGCATCAGGCAGGTACATCCTATGAGGAAACAACAAGAAGAACACCAATTAATATTCTGCAATATGTCCCCCTCAGAACCACCTGCTTTGTAATTCTCTTAGTGCTAGATATCCCCACAACAACTTACTGAAGAAAAAGACTCCAACAGGTATCGTTAGGAGGCGAGTTAATCCCACTTGTCTTCACAGCAGAAACAAGCTGATAACATTCGGGGAACAAAAGGACAAAATAAAACTCCTCCAAAGTATAGTGTGGCCAAACGAACAGCAAGGTATTTAAAATACCACAGTCACAAATGCGGTTTCCAAAAGGTCCAGGTACTTATGTCAATAGTAAACCGACCTTAGAGGTATCGTAGAACTCCAGGAATCCAAGAATGGAATGTTATGCAACACAACAATAGGAGACATCAATTGCTACATGCGATTACCCTCATAGTCGTAATACGGTTGTCTGAATACACAGAGGCAAAGAAAGAACAATGTCGTAAACAACCTGCCGCTATGAGGAAAGTGCATAGGGAAGATGCATAAGGGCAGGCGGCAAAACAAAACGGAGGTCACCTAGCCTGCTCACACTGGTTTATGGGTTCATGGTGAGAGTCACAAAACACTACTTCACTCTGGCAGTGAGTTCATGGACCCCAGAGAACAGGTCACAGAGCCGTACTTTACATTGGTACCAATGTTCATGAGGGTAGGGGTAAGAGGACACAAAGTCCTTCTCACTACGGTTAGTGAGTTTGTTACCCCGAAGTGAGAGCTCACAGAACCTTACTTCACTCATTTCATAAACCCTGGAATGGTAGGGGTCCCTGGTTCCATCGTTAGGGCTACTCACACTGGTTTTGTGGGTTCATGATCCTCGGGTGAGAGGTCAGCGGGCAATGGTTATAGGGCCAGATGTACGACCATTGGCTTTTGCGAGTCGATATTTACGAGTCGCAAAAGCCAATGTACAACAGTGTCAGAGACACTGTTAGCGATTCCCAATGGGGTCGCATTATGCGAGGCTCATGAATATTAATGAGCCATTCGCAATTTGCGACCCCATTGGGAATGGCTGGCCCTCCCAGGGATGGTGGCCTGCTGGGCTAAGCAGACCTCCATGTCTGGGACTGCTTTTCAATAAAGCAGTTTTTAAAATTTTTTAAATGCAGCCCGTTTTCCTTAAAGAAAAACGGGATGCATTAAAAAAAAAAAATTTAACATTTTCGTTTCATTTTTTAAGGGCAGGTAGTGGTCCCTGGGACCACTGCCTGCCCTTAAAAAATATTTTTAGAGCCAATCACAAAGGGGAAGGGGTCTCCTGGGGACCCCTTCCCATTTGCGACTCCATTACCACCCTCTTGAAGAGGGCGGTAAATTGCGAGTGTTTTGTGACCGCAATTGCGGTCGCAAAACATTCATACATGGCTTGTGAGTCGCTATTAGGAAGGGAACGCCCCTTCCTAATAGTGAGTCGCAAAACACTAATTTGCGAGTCGCAAAATAGTGTTAGTACATTGGCCATGTATGTTTTTGCATGCGCAAATGGGTCGTAAACCCGTTTACGCATGCAAAAACTGGTCGTACATCTGGCCCATAGAGTATTGCTTCAGTTAAACATGGATTCTATATCCCTGTGGTGGTAGGAGATCAGAGCCTTGCTTCTTTGGGACGAGTCTCTTGTACCCCGGCAGGAAGTACAGCAGGCGAACTAACTGGTGCCAGTAATTCATCTAAAACCCTCTTTTCTATAGTAAAGGAGTTTGTGTCTCCACAAGTGTGCAGCCAAGCTCCAATGGAATCCCAAGAACTTTGTAATTCAATAGCTGTTCACTTTGAGGAGAAGATTAGAAAAATCTATGATAATTTCCCTACTGCCCCTCAAATGAACCCAGAGCAAGAGCACAGGTCTGAGGAGCAAGAAGCAGAAGTATCCTGTACTCTCAAATGTTTCAAAATGATTACATTAGAGGAGGTCCTCCACTCCTTGGCTTCTGCTAAATCGGGTTCACCTGAGGACAGTTGTCGGCCCAAGACAATGGCTCTTTTGGCCCCTCGCTGCGCCCCCGAGATTTTACAAATTTACAATTGCTCGATACAAACGGGATGTTTTCCCAGGGCCTGGAAGGAAGCATTTGTACGGCCGATATTGAAGAAACCGACGGCAGATCCTCAGGTCCTTAGTAACTATCGCCCCATCTCCTTGCTTCCCTTGTTGGGTAAGCAATTGGAAAGCCAAATAAATAAGCAGTTGGGGTCCTATCTAGAATCAAACAATATCTTGGATCCCTCACAATCAGGTTTTCGACCTGGATTCAGTACAGAGACTGCCCTTCTGGCCGTGACTGACTCCCTAAGAAAGGAAATGGATTCTGGAGGATCAATAGTTTTGATCCTATTAGATTTGTCTGCGGCGTTTGACACCATCTCGCATTCAAAGCTCGTGGGCAGACTTTTGGCCTGTGGAATCCAAGATACAGCCTTAAAATGGCTGCGACAGTTCTTATCTGATAGATATCAAACCATCACTTTGGGTTCCTACCGGTCAGAAAAAATGCATTTGGATAAGGGGGTTCCGCAGGGGTCCTGTTTGAGTCCCACACTGTTCAACGTCTATATGGCCCCATTGGCAAAAATAGTTGAACAGTTTGGGTTTGAGATAATATCATATGCTGATGATACTCAGCTTATGTTTAAAATTGGTCCTAACCTTGAGACAGAGAAAACCCGCTTTGCTACAGGAATGCTTGCAATATCTAGTTGGATGACGGATAATTGCCTCCAATTGAACCCCGGTAAGACTGAGATTATGTTAATGGGGAAAGCCTCATCCATCTGGGTGGGTGATTGGTGGCCCCCCCAATTGGGAGAGGTCCACGTACCCAGAAAAATTGTGAAAAACCTAGGGATAAAATTGGACCAATCATTAACAATGAAGGATCACATAAATGCCACTACTAGCTCCTGCTACCATGCCCTGCGCCTTTTACGTAGGATCTTCCCTTATTTTCCCATAAATTCCCGTAGAACCCTTGTTCAAGCTATGGTGATTAGCAAAATGGATTACGGAAATGCCCTACTGCAGAGGCGGATGAGTCCTCGCTTGCCAAACTACAAGTGATCCAGAACACGGCCGCAAGGCTAATTTTAAACCGCCCTACAGGCTCCTCGTCCGGCCCTCTGCTGAGAGAACTACATTGGTTACCGGTAAAGAAGCGATCCTTTTTTAAAATCTGTTGCCTCACGTACAACGCTCTCAGAGGCAAAGGGCCCCGGTACTTGCAGAGGAAACTTTTAAAATACGTTCCATGCCGAAATCTTAGATCTAGCTCACTTGGCCTCTTACAGGTGCCCCGAATACGCCTTAAGCGTACTGGGGGGAAAGCCTTTTCCCACCTTGCTCCTAAATATTGGAACAAGTTGCCCCTGGCTCTCCGTGAGACCCCTTCTTACAGCACCTTCAGAAAAAAACTGAAAGCCTTTCTGTTATAGGACATTAGGCAGTCCCTCAGGTATGTCTCAACACAAGCGCCGAGATGCCCCCGGGTGAGTCGTGCGCTATAGAAGTGGCTTTAACATAACATAACAAACATAACATCGACTCACTGCTCCGTTGCTCAATGATTTAGCAACACACTCTCCGATTTTGGTACAGAATGGGAAACTTGGTGACAGGAGAATACTCACTATACTTATGCTCTATCCTGTCCTTTGTCCCAGGCTAGCGACATTAGCGGCATGACGTTGGTGGCGGGCCCGCCCTCAGATGGGGCACTTGAAGGGCCGGATTTAATGATTTACCAAAAAAAAACAATAATGATAAAATGGGCCCCGTGCAACAACATCATGTGCGGCGCCCGTGCATATTAAACAAGTGACGGGCTGCTTGTAAAATGAAAGGGCGCATCGCGCGCTGAATGTTGCAGGAAAGCATGTCATGCCTGCAGTAGTAAAAACATATCGAAGAAAGTAGTGCTTACAGACTTAAGAAGATGTACCGTGTAACAACCGAAGTAAAGGGGCCAGTAGCCATGGGAGGTTACAAATGAACACAAGGCCGTACTAAGGAGGGACTAACAAGCCAATTACTGAATCACAATGCAGCATTTACGAAGGACAAAGACACAAGCCAATGAAAAATATGGGAAGCGAGTGGGCGGGGCTTCTCTTCCATACTCCACTACAGCAAGTCTGACAGAGCAGCGCATGCGCGCTGACTTAGGCTCGACCTAAAAACTGTCTCAGCTTTGACTGTGCAATAGGTCTATTCCCTTTAACATCAGGGGTAATATATTCTCCTGAGCTTCCGGTGCAAACAAGTAAACCAATCAGGCCAACTCAGGCTCGACCTAAAAATAAAAACGGGAAGGGAGAATCACAGTGCCAAAAAAAACCCCAACAAGGAATCAAGATAACGCCTTAATTACAGAATAAATGACGGACTGTGCACAAGACCTATTGCGCGAGGCGTAACACTGGGTATGTGAAAATTACTGTAGGATATATTTATACATGTATATGATAAGTTGACTCGAGTTATTAACAACCATGATGTAAATAATTTAGATTATATCTTTGTTTACCTATGTATATTCTGTGTGTATGAACGTTACTTAAGAAGAATAGAGAACGAAATGAAAACAACTAGAATGAGTCGTAGCAGGTAAAAAACAGAAGTCATAGAAGGTCAAGAAACAGTCTCTTTACAATGCATTTCCCTTCCCCCCAGGTTCTTTTTGGTTGATCCTTGAGGAAATCTTTGGAAGCAATTTGCAAAAGAAGGGGGTGGCATTGGGAGTTAGCGTCCGTCTGCTCCTGTGGAAAACAATTATCTTGACAGTTTGTTAAGGAAAAATACATATTTTCTGCAGTGTTTACTCAAATGTTTACAATAGTCCTGCTTGAATGTTTTTTAACTGTTGTAATACTGTCAACATATATAGCTTATGTTGTATTGTGCCTGAAAATTCTAATGTGGCCTTTTCATACAACGTGTTGCTTTGTGAGTATTTTTTCCTTTTAGAGTTAGATTACTTTGGTACTTGCTTTATGTGCCCAGGAGGAGCAGATGATTCTCAGTCTAGCTGTTTGTGGCAAGCGAGAAGTATCTTTTTTTGCAGTGATAATCCACTGACTGGTTTGTACAAGTAGTTTCTTTCCAAGTTCTTATACTTCAGTTGTCATATTTAATGTTTGATACATGCACAGTTGGTTGACTTCTATTTTTTTTTGTCAGAGAGGGATCATCAGGTGACAAGTCCACTACTGCTGCAGATGAAATGACTAATTTACAGAATAACATGAAGGGCCGCTTGTACAGGGTGAGCAATCTGATTTGCAGCCAGGAGCCAAAGGATCGTAAGTTCTGAAGAGTGGTTGCCCCTAACGTGGTGCAGCCTGTTTTGCCTGCCTTTATTTGAGTTGCAGGATGCAGAGAAAATACAGAGAACCTTTTACTAATCAATATCTTCCAACTTTTTCTTGATGCTCAGTTTTTAGATGTTGAACAGACCAAGTTATATACAGAACAATTTTTGAGAAACAACAGTGACACACTTTAGCCCCATGCTAGAGCTACCCTGTGGAATCCCATCAATCTTCATGAGATGAAGCAGTTCTGGAGGTAAACGTTTTTTATGGGATTACTAAAGAAGCCTTCACTGTCTTCATATTGGTCTACCGACCTCTTGATGGCAACTACTAATTTTCCAGCGATCATGAGCAGAGATCGATGTTACCACATTGTTACAAAATCACTACAATTGTGACTGTCTCTTCAAAATTTGGCCTGTCCTTGAACATTTGTTTCTTTATCTATGTTCCAGGTCCAAATATAGCAGTGTATGAGTCTCTGGTCAAGTTCATGGGTTGTCTGGTTTTCAGACACTAGATACCCAGCAAGATAGCACCAAATGGCATTAAGTTGTACATGGTGTATGAAAGTGCCACTGGGGAGGTGTATATTTTCAGGGTCTACACTGGTAAGGACTCTTCAATAGAACCATTGGTTGTCCTTCCTCTTTTGAATCAGTGAAAGAACTGTGTGGGAACTAGCCAGGATACATTTTCACAAAAGTCACCATTTGTATGTTGAGAGTTTCTACACAGGAGTGCAACTATATAAAGTGGGCACTGTAGCATGTGGCACAATCTGCTCTAACCCTCAAGGTTACTCTAAAAAGCTAATGTGTAATAAACTTCATTGGGGGTAGAGTAGTGCCTTATGAAGCAAAGAACTACTTGCTTTGAAATTTTCAGACAGAAGATGTGCACATGGTCATTACTATTCACAATGAAAGCACCTTACCTGTGACTGTTTGAGGTTAGGTAGTAGAAGTGAACAAATCAGAGTGCATTATGTACTACAACAAGCACATAGGAGGTGTAGCTAGATCAGATTAAAGCCTTATAATGCTGCTCAACAGCCATACATCCGAAACAAGAAGGTTCTCCAGTTGACCTTTGTACAGTTTCAGTAGTGTGTGATAAGAAGCTTTGTTGCAGTGCAGCAAACAAATGTTCCAAAAATTGGAGTGGTTGAGGATGTGGTTCAAAAAAGAATGAAAGATCAAGAAAGATCACCACTTTCCTGAATTCACTCCACCGAAAAAAGACGTTCTTTGTTGGCGATGTAGAGTCTGAGTCCGAAGAGGTACACGAAGGGAGAGTACTGGTGGGGTGACCTGAGAAGCAGATTTGGCAGGACTTGGTACCTTTCAGTGCCTGCATTTCTTCCTTTGGCTTTTGTATTTTATGGTTGGAAAGAGATAGCTAATGCACCAGAAACCTGGGGAGGTAACATTCCTATCCTGCTTGAGATCTCATTTTGTTTAGCTAACTGGGTAGTCATCTTCCTTTTATTGAATGCTGAAGATTTCTGTCACTCCTGATAGGCTCTTCCTAGTGGTAATGGAATACCTACTGGCTAGCCACATTATAGGAAACAGACAGTTGTCCAATAATCACTTTCTAATATCTTGCCCCATTGAGGACCCATTTTGAGACAAAAAGTCCTGCCAGAGACAGACAAGATTTTTGGCGAGTTGTCCTCAGATTGCCCCTCAGATTAGCACACATAACGGTACAGATTAGTAAAGGTATTTATTGCACGCAAAATAGTGCAAAACATAATTCAAGCAATGGTTAGAAATATCACAAGAAAGTGGCAATAGGAAAAGAAACAATGTATACAGCATGAAGAATGTCTGCAATATATTATTTCATATATATTTCTTTCTTCATAGCCTGGAATTAATTACCAGTAGCTAGATAATCTGCCACACACAGTGAAGAGAATCATAATCAGTTTCCAACCAAGGTCTACACAGACTAGGATCTACAGCAGACCATGGCAAGTGCACTACTCTTGGAGATCCTTCTTCCCAAGGTGAAACATCATCTTTGCCCAAGGCAGAGCAGGATGGCCTATTTGTATCAGTTCACACAAGGATGTGTGAGAAAGATGTGTTTTGACTATGATTTTTGCTGTTAACAGTAGCTTGTGAACAATAACAATTATATTTAGATATTAGGCCTATTACTTTGGTCCTGCAATAAAAGGTAGCGATAGGCACTAAAATATACACAGCATGTAAAAACAACATTGAGTAATGACGAGAGCTAATAATGCTATTATGAAATAAAACAGCATAATAAATGTAAACAAAGCTATAGGTCAAAGGCTAGGGGTAGGCCAATAGGCCGCAGGTCACATTGAGTTAGCATATTGGAAAATATGCATCGTACACTCCCAACTACCATCTGCTTGCCTGCTAAGCTCAAATATAGGGAGGAAGAAGGTGGACCTGCCTGATCAGGCTGACATTGCGACAGGGACTGCCACAGAAATAGTCGGGGATCAAGTCTTCGGAGAGACCAGAAAGAAGTGAGACTTGATCCTTTAATCTGCAATCAGGGTGGCAAGTTTGTTCAATCTTTTGCTGCAACAGGCCTATGGCACTGCACCCAGAAGAAGGGAGTTGGCCAATACTATGGTGAAACATCTGCTTGGTACGCCCATGTCCACAAAGGTGCAATGAAGTCAAAGAAACAGACAAGGTTTGGGCGATAAAGGTCCTTCAGCTCCCTAGCATGTATTATCCCTTTCCAGTTCCTTGATAACCAGAAGCACCTAGTGTGAGAAGAAAGTTGGTCTTGCTACCCATTACTTTCACCTTGCCGGAGTATGTGCCACGTGCTTAGGGCCGATGGTGGCCTCCACATGGAAGTGAGATGGTCCCTGCTACTGCACCAGAAGAAGGTAAGTTTAGGATAATGCCCAAGGTCAAGGCCCTGACCTAATTTCCTAACTCTGAATTATAGTCAGACGGTTTCAGTAGGACCTAATTCAAATGGCATTAGACACAGTGTACATGTGCACTTGATGAATTTTCCAAGACGAGACACAGAGACTATATAGACTGCCTCAGCAAACTAGCAATGATATAACATGCATTACTTAAAGCCAGAACATTTTGGAATAAATTGCCCTAGCTGACAGACTAGATGGGAGGGACAAACGAGCAAAAAAGCAGAAAAATCCCAATAGGTATCAAGCTGGACCCTGCGATAAAAAGGGCTGTCCTTGAGCGAGTGCATTCCAACCAACACTGCCACTGGCAAAAAGGGACAAGGCGAGGGTGAAATGTGAAGAGGGTGAGCCAAGGGCGACAGATGCATGTGTGCACAGTATGAACATGAAAACTTCTGATCTAACAACTTTTTAAAGAGGTTTCCAACCCTGCAGCAAGGTGACGAATACCCACAACCCTGTGAATGGAAAAAAGCTAGGGTGTAATAGTAATATCTATACTTTCCACATTTTCATTATCTGGCCAAACATTCAATGAAAAGTGTTTCATCAAGTGAACTGTTACAATGCCTGAGAGAATTTTTAATTACCCTAACAATATTCAGGAAATATGCAACCTTTGCAGATGTGAAATTTTCTAAATTTCATAATATGCAGTTTCACACAATTTTCAGCCACTGAGACGCAGAAAATGTTTCACTAAAGAGACATTTTCTTCTCTAGCCATTGTTCCTACAGTATGCAGTTTGACTTTTTTTACGCTACATAACCCCTCATGTCAAACTTTTATTCAACACATTGGCATGCCACATTTGCATAATTCAGTCGAAAGCCCCCTTCAGCCACATAAGCTATGCAAGAGAGGAGTAAATGCATAAATCTTTCAGGCTTACCGTAGACAGACACTCCTGCCTTTATTTCAGGGTGTGTCAGCATCAGGTGATGTGTGACGATTCCACCCCAGCAGAACCCAACAACAGCAAACCTCTTTGCATTGTAGTGCTCCTTTAGATACCTTAAAGTAGCATTTGCTTCTCTGCAATAAACACAGTAAAATAAGAGAGGAATACTACATGTATAGATCAGTCAGTCATAAAATTTTATTCGATTTATAAAATCATAAAAGCAAACGGCAAAGTACAAAGTTGCATGCATCATCTATCTATAAGAAAATACATCAGTGAATCAGCAATTTCATCGTCATCCCATAGACAACAGTTAAGCATATCTTATCCTAGCGGAGAGTGCCCCTCTTCTTAGTGCTCACAATAGCTTAACAGATTTCAAGGGACTTGGAACAGTATAAAACCGGATACTGTTTTCATGTTAACAGCAAGTTATTCAATCTCAGAAGGGGCAATAATAGATTGAGGTTAAAATTTTATAAAAAGGACGAAAACAGTTGAATTAAAGTGCATTAGTGCAAGATGTTATCAGCAAAATGTCATACATAATTCAAATATTACATCTGTAAGACAACGATTTCCTCAATGTTCAAGGAACGGCACTAAACCATAGCGCTTCCTAACAGAAAGGGCCCCCTCTTTTAAAGTTGACAACGGCATAACAGATTTCAGAAGATTCAAGGAAATGTAAAAATCTAAAGCCTTCTTGATATGAGCAAGGGCTATGTAATCTCAAGAGGGGGAGGAAGAAAATTGTTCTCAGGGTTTTATAAAGTGCACAGAAATTAAAAAGTGCAATGTAGATTGCTTTGAAATATTATCACAAGGCCATGGAGGAAGGTTTTTCATCCATCCACCTTGAGTTGGAAATGCCACCAAAAAATGTACGGTGCCAAAGCGAAACCTAGTCAAATAAAATCTATGTTGTGAATTCAAGATAAAAAACAAATAAAATTGTGTCTCTTGACTAAAGGAAGCACCATTAAAATCCTAGGGAATTACTGTTGGGTGGGTAATCGCCGGTATTTAGACAACACCCTTTCGCAATATGCTGCCTTAATTTGGGCTTTAGCTAAGGGCGGGATATGAGGTTGGTCATCAAAGAACTCGATAAGGCCCAATTCATCAAAAGTGCATCTAACATATCCCAGCCAGGAAATGTTGTCGACATTATACAAAGTCAGGCAGTCCAAAAGGATATGTTTTAAGAATTCTAGTTCGGGTGTCATCCATATAGTGACCCGCAATAACAGGGAGTCAGGTTCATACAGTCTTCTATATATTTCAAACCCACCTGAGAATGGCAAATGCGGTTGAGGAACCTTGGGGAACCATCAGGAGCCTCCTAAGGAAGCTGTTCTCCACAACCTGAAGTTTGGAGCAGTTACTGTAGCCCCTTACTACAGCTCCATAGGTAGCGATTCAGAGGAATTTCGCTTTATACAGGGTTATCATTTCCATAACAGGCTTCTGGCCTAGTTTGGCCGCAAAGCAGAAGAGTGCTTTGACTGATCTATTTGTTCGCTGCACCATTAAAGTTAGAAGAGGGTCCCACTTTCATTAAGTTTAATTAAATGTTAAAAAGAATCCCCAGATAGCAAAAATGTGATACTTTAACAAGAAGATTTCCTTGTACATAAAAGGTTTTGGATCTGGTTGTTTTTGGACTGCAGACCATCATATAGTATTTCTTGTAATTTACTTTCAGGTCCAAAGAGGACACGAACTCCGCAAAAGCATTTCAGACTTTCTGCAGACTATTAGCAAGACGCATGCTCTGTTTTGTTATTACTTCACCTTTGTAATATACTGAATTTATGACTCATACACTGTTCGTCTGGTTAAGAATCTGGGTACCTCTTAAAGAAGCAGATTCTAATTGACTCCATGTTGATATCCTAACAAACATGTGTTGTTTACCTTCTACCCATTCCTTCCCTTTTCCTCCCCTTTGTTTTCCCTTGTTCTTCCCTTTGCTTTACCTAGGGCTCCGAACTGGGAGGACTCTTGAAGCTGTTGGTGTATTTGGTGAGGGCATGGGTTCCTATTTCTACACCTATATGTGAACCACCCTCTTATGAGTAGTTAATACATTCTCTAGGTCCTGATGAAATGCCACGATCTTTAAGAAAACGTAGGACATGAAACATGTCGACCACTTTCCTCACTTAATGCTTGATGAGATTATTAGAATCTCCGCATACAAGCAGCTAGGTTTTTAATCATGACATGGAACCTGCTAATTAAAGTTAGTCCAGCTGGTTCCCATAGTTATTTTTAAACACCTTTTTCACACACTGCTCACATCTGTATATACACCATACGCCATACACACCCCCACTTCGTCTACGGCCAGGAATACATGATAAAAGACCTCCGGCAAAGAGCCCCACAGCGGGGCCCATTGGGCATGCGGGCGCCAGCCCAACGAGGAGCTGCCCCATGATGAAGCATGACACCATTTGGGGTGTGTGAGGGCCCTTGCTCCTTATAGGAGCTATTCCACCCCTGTTCCCTTTTTCGTCCCTTAGGAACAGCACACCTTACTATTTACAGTTCATATCTTGGGGCTTGTGTGCTGGACCTTTATCGCCCCCGATCCCCTTCTTTGAAGTGTTATACTTGCTAGAAGGACAGCATTATCTGCATAAAGAAGCGTGGGAATAAAATACGCATTCTCGGATAATCTAGTTTCTTTTGCAGCAAATATGTCTCCAGACCATTTATGTAGACAAGGAACAAGAATGGGCCCAGGATGCATCCCTGGCAGACACCCTAAGTTGAAACTAATCAGTGTATGCTCTCACCGTCGGGGCCATTATGTATTTTAACCATGGTATTCCAGTCTCTGAAGAAGAGTAACCAGGGGTTCCTCCACCACCCCATCCCCCATCATATTCTACAATTTACCACAATTAACAGTGTCAAAAGCACTCGAGAAGTCCACGAAGGCCCGATGTAATGAGCAGTTCATGGACTTGGTGTACTTGCTAACAATTAACTAGAGATTGAGACACTGCTCAACCGTCCCCAATCCTTGTTTAAACCATATTGGGTCTTCAAAAGTATATTGTTTTCACAGGCCCACCCTTCCAACCGTGCTAAAAGCACCCTGCCCAAAACCTTGGTTGTATCAATTTAAGAAATCGGTCTGCAGCATACCGGACCGTTTCTATCACCTTTTTTTAAAGAATGGGACCACAGAAGCCTCTTTCCAGGATGCGGGGAGTGGGCCAATAACAGAAGCCCTAAAGATATTAGTGAGCACTGGAGCCCAGAGGGCAAGATTATTTTTAAAAAGATCAATAAGGACTCCATCCGGTCCAGGCACTTTCCGAAATATACCCTGATTAATAGCTGCCTCCACCTCCTTCACTGAAATTGATTGGCTAAACTGAGAGGACTGTTCCATGTCTTTAAGCAAATTGATATCCCTTTCCTCATAATCAATCACCTTGTTAAAAGGGTTAAAAATACGTGAAAAGTGTGAGACACATACTGTTTCAGGTATCAAGGAGTCAATTTTGGATGAGGGACCCTCTGAGAACAGTGGGCGATAGACAACATCCCAAAATTTCTCTGTGTCTTTCAAACGTCCAGCTGCCAATAAATCAGCCCAAGCTTCATTTCTGAGCTCTTCCTTTCTGGAATCAGTTACGACTTTATAGTTTTTCCGTACTGCAATAACTGTATCCTTATTTCTTGGGACAGAATGAAGAGATGTCTTTAGCTGTTTATGAGCTTTATTAGATGCACTATCAAACCACGGGAAAGAAGGGGCAATAGAGGTAGTGTGATTGGCTGTTAGCCCGGATGATATAGCTAGGCACAGTGTCTCTAAGTCCCTAACTGGGAACCCATACCACCCTTTACCACTACCCACCCCATAACCCCAAAATTACCATAACCTCCCTTTACTACTACCCATCCCAAAACCATAAATTTAGCCTTACAGTTATTTGTAACACACACACACTTACCTTAAATATACTACCCATGCGTGGTGAAGGCTGCATAGGATAGGCATCCCATGATACAGGCTGCGTGGTAAAGGCTGTTTCCCAAGGGAAGTGACCAGTCATG
The DNA here is from genome assembly GCA_963921515.1 of Calotriton arnoldi. NCBI lineage: Eukaryota > Metazoa > Chordata > Amphibia > Caudata > Salamandridae > Calotriton > Calotriton arnoldi. Next base: position 2,021,706 of record CAWUFW010002626.1, read on the forward strand.
ATGAATGACTCCCCATTATACACTACATGAATCCCTGTGAGATGTGCAGCTTTGACAGAAGCCACAGCAGGATGAGCACACTAAACCTAAGACACCATTTGGGTCACAACACCACCTCCAGTCACAATGGGGAAGCCCCAGATAATAACATTCAGGGGAAGCTACAGCAGTCTCCTGGTATTTTACTCTGCCCATCTCAGCTATTGGTTGCTAAATTCACTGCCTGCAGCTGCAGACAGGTTCCCAGAAGTGTAATATGCTCCTTCCTGTCCCCAGTCCATTTGGTGTGCATCAAAGGAGGACGTTTGTTGGCAGTGGATAGGGAAAACATCTCTGCGTTTTCCATTAGGAGGGTTGCCTTTCAGGTACTACCCTGCTTCGTGTGAGGAAGGGTCACTTCTCCCTCATGGCATGGCTTGTCAGCAGCTCTCTTATGACCAACTCACAGGGTGGACAAGAATGTGAGGACACAGATGGGAACTCCAATGAACAGCCACTTAAGGTCTGGACAAGTGCCCCCTGCCCTCCCTATTTCAAAGCACCCTCATTTTATCAAACTTCGAGACAAAATGGGGCAAAGGGCCGGGTCACAAGCAGGAGATATCTGAGGCAAAAGTGGTGCATTGCCGTTATTTTCACTAACTTGCCTATACAGATCAGTGTTCCTGATTATGCAACCCCAGGCCAAACACATCAAGCCTATATTTTTACAGCATTCCTTTCTCACAACCTGGGAAGAATATACTTCGAATTACTGACATACAATATCGAAAAACACAAAAATATCGGAAAATAAATATTGTTAACAAAAATATTGGCTTCCTATACTTAACTAATAAAACTACAAATATCGAGAACACGAATATCATTGTCAAAATATACATTTTTACTTATATCAGAAAAATATTGTTCCCCCTTCCCCCCCTAGTCCTTGGTTGTGGGTGTTGGGGGGCACCTATGGTGCCCCCCTACATACCCCTGTACCATGTGGCAGGCACTGCATGGTGCCTGCCACGTAGTACAGGGATACGTAAAATATAGGCATTGCAACCACTGTGGTGGCGGTCGCATTGTAATGCCTACTATGGGACTGCCGACAGCATGTCGGGCAGTCCCAATCCCCGATAAGATGGCGGTTGGACTGAAGTCTGTCCGCCATCGTAATCAGCCCCTAAGTTACATTCTTGAGTGACTGGTCCTTTAGGAACCATTAATACGATACTTGCATTTTCCTTATCATTGACAAGGTTTTTGTTTTTGCATAGTTGATCTCCATCACTTGGGCTTTTGCATGCTGTGATAACGTATTAATCAGCCGCTGTAACCCGAGCTTAGTTTGGCTGACTAGGACTACATCATCTACGTAGAGTAGATTAGAGAACCTAAATTTGTTCAGTTGGGGCGGATGTAAGATATCTTTACCTAGATCATGTCAGAGGTCAGCCATGAGGAGATTGAACAGGTATGGTGCCAGGACACAACCTTGTTTTAGACCTTGCGTTGTTGAAATTTTCCCTGATATTCTATCACGGGCTCCAAGTTTTATTCCTATCCATGTCTTTGTATAAAGAAGCTAGATTGTTTTTATTAGTGGTGCCGATATGCCCTGCTTATGCATCTTAGCCCAAAGAATGTTCCTGTCAGCTGCGTCAAACTTAGACTTGTAGTCCAGAAAGTAGAAATGCAAATTCTGCTTGTCAATTAAAACAGAGAGAAGCACGATATTTGTTGTAGATCCAGGTCCCTTTACAAGCCGAGGCTCGTTTATCGGGATCAATTTATGATCCTCAACCCAACTGGTAAGTTCATTCAAAAGGACTGTGGCAAAATATTTACCTTCAGCATCTAATAATGCTATCAATTGATAATTCGCCTGGACTGTTCTGTCACCACCCTTGAATATTTGGCTTATTATTAGGCCTTGCCAGCTATCATAAGTAAAACAGTGTATGAAAACTCAAAATTATACACTAGTAAAAACACACTGTTATTAATAAAATTAAATGTACGGAAAAAAACTCACAAACAACACTATAAGTAACCTCTAGATCTTCCCCCACCCTCAAAAGCCTTAAACCAACCTTTAAAAAGGATTTACCTGTTCCAACAAACAGCAGCACCTTACCGCGACCTTGATCTTAGACAACAAACTAGAAATGACTCAAATAGAGTACAAAATAGACAGTAGCGGTAAAAAAAAAAGTCAGCTAAACGAAACTAAAAAAGGACTATCCTTCCATAGAAATGAATAGGAAAAAATGTTGAAGAAAAGTAATTAAAAATGTTAAAAAATATTAAACATCTAAAACCTATCAAATTTTTTATAAAAAATGTAAAGAAAATTGTAATATATAAATTAAATATTAGTATGAAATATATACCATAATATAATATATACAAAAAGAGCTATGTTGAAATGATGTCGAAAATATGTATATAAAGCAATGTAGGAAAAAAGTCACAAAAATGTCAAATAATGGAATAAAAATGGAAAACGTTACAACATGCAATATAATTTAAATATGATTTATATTATATTACTAATATGATTTACATGCAATAATAGAAATGTATTAAAATGTTTTATTTATCGATATAAACATTAATTTTTAATGTGAAATTTATATGTTTAAAAATGTAAAAATAAAAGTAAAATTTGAAAATATAAATAAATTTAGCAAAAAAAATGGTACTCTTTATTGCATAAAATATGTAATTAATATTTATCACAAACATATAAGCAACCATTTTTGATTATATTTCTAAACACCAACAATACTAATTAAATAACACAAACTATTTCTACTACATACAAAAACAATTGAAATAAAGTATTTCACACTAAAATTATACAATTAAATAATCACACTCCAACATAAACCATTTTTAAGAAAGTGTTGGACACTAAAGGGGTGACCTTTACTATTCCCACTCCAATCTATACCAATTTGGGGACGGTGTTGGACACTAAAAGGGTAACATTTACTATTCCCACTCCAATTTAAACCAATTTATGTAACTAAAAGGGTGACATTTACTTAAGGAGTGACATTTACTATTCCGACTCCAATCTAAAACTATTTTGGGAAGGTGTTGGACACTAAAAGGGTTACATTCACTATTTCCACTCGAATCTAACCCAATTGGTGGAAGGTGTTGGACACACAAGAGGTAAAATGTACTATTCCTACTCTAATCATACCCAACTGGGGGAGGATGTTTGACATTAAAGAGGTGACATTTACTATTCCCACTCCAATCTAAGCCAATTTGGGTAAGGTGTGGGACACTAAAGGGGGGAGATTTACTATTTCCACCACAATTAAACCATTTTGTGCAATATGCTACAAACTAAAAATGTTATTAACAGAATGATTACTCCATACTCACAGAAAATTTAGAATATAAAATAAACTAAAATTCACTCAAAATACACACTAACCATTACTACAAACTGATATATTAATTTTTAAACATTAAATTATACAAGAATGTTTTAACAATATTAATAAATAATATATTTTTTAATTATTTACTATCATTCCTAAACTTAGAACCAGAAAATAAAAATAAACTCATAATCAAAAATTATCATAAAAATAAAAACATATAACACCAATTCTCTATCCACCTTTTTTTCGGCCACCACTTAATGGATCACCCTGAAACTTTCAAGGAAGGAGCTGAGGTTGATGAACATTTTAATTGAAAGTTTTGTGAAGATTCGCCAACTGGCGCCAATCTTATTAGTAAACCAAAAAATCTATTTCCCATGGTAACTATATCCTAACTATAACTAACCAATGGCAACCTCCACTGATATTTGTATTCTGTGGATGACTGGAGGTAATAGGTGGGGTAGTTGGCCCCCCAAGGACGATCTTGAAGGCCAACTACTCCTGCTGTTACCTCCAGTAAGTCCCAAACAGCGGGATTGCTGAGAGGCTGTCGGAGGCCACGCCCCCTTTCTCCAACACTCTGCAAACACGCCTCCTGACGCACTACTAGTAGGGATGAAGTCCACTTGGCTCCTGAGGGTCCTTGGGGGCCAACTAACACTTCTGTTACCTCCAGTAAGACCCACACAGCTGGATTGCTGAGAGGTCATCAGAGGCAACGCCCCCTTTCTACACCACTCTGCTAACATGCCTCCTGGTGCACTACTGGCTGGGAGAAGAAATTCACTTTAGTCCTTTGGCCCTCAGGAGGCCTGGGGACGTCATTCCCCCATCAGCATTGCTCATAGAGGTGCCTTTGCAGAGTGGTGGGGAAAGGGGGCGTGGCCTCCGACCACCTCTCAGCAATCCAGCTGTGTGGGACTTACTGGCGGTAACAGGAGGTCTTGTTGGTCCCTAAGGAACCTCAGCAGCCATTCCACAGCCAGCAGCGCGCCAAGAGGCGTGACTGCAGAGTAATACAGAAAGGGACGGGGACTCCGCCATTGTGTCAGTAGCTTTTTCTTTTTTTTTCCAATTATAAAGGAAGGGGGGCCATGTGGCCCCCCTTTCCTGGGCCATATTTGCCCAAGAGGACACGAACTTCCGGTGCCAGGCATTTTTAGAATGGGGAAGGGGGGCGCGCGGCCACCCTACCCAGGCCGATAACAACCCCGGGACCCATCCCCCAGGGCACGGCGTTACTTTTTTTTTTTTTTTAAATAATTTTTTTTAATCAACGGAACAGGGGCCACATGGTCCCCCTTCCCTTGCCCGATTTTGGCCCCGAAGACCCCATCTCCTGGGGTCTGCCCTTAATATTTATTTTTTCCATTTATTGAACAAGGGAGGGGGGCCGCGGGCCTCCCTCCTGTGCCGAATTTGGCCCAGGGGACCCCATCTCCTGGGGCCTGGCCACAATACTGGGTGCTCTGGTCCCACCCAGGATACCCAGTTTTTTCACGATGAGGACCGCAGGGGGAGCCTGAAGGCCCCCACAGTCCTTGCCGGCTGTCTGCCTCCTGCGGGCACTGGTTTTGGACAGTCTGTCCAAAAGCAATTCTGCTCCGCTTCGAGTACGCGAGAGCATTTTCTGCTTACTCGAAGCGGAGCAGAGCTTGCTGTGGCTTGGCGGGACATTGCTGGAGCTGGTCCTGGGGGATGGCAGTTCCCAGGGCCATCTAGAGCTCCAGGAGGGGGGGCGCACAGCCCCCTCTTTTGTTTATATTTGCCCCCGCACTAAATCTAAAAGCCCTGGGGAGGTGGCATTCCCTGGGGTTGCGGGGGGGAGGTCCACACGGCCCCCACATTTTATTAAATTAAGGCCCCAGGGAGGTGGTGGCCCCGGGGCTGCAGGGGGTCCATGCAGCCCCCACACAAATAATATACAATAAGCCCCGGGGAGCTGGCTGTCCCCGGGGCTGGGCGTGGCTGAGAGGCCTCCCCAATTAAAATGAAATACGGTGGTGGTCCCCGAGGCATAATGAGCCCTAGGAGGGGAGGCCCGTGCGCCCACCCTCTATCATTAAAAGAATACCCCCCGGTCCTGGCCCACCCAGGGGCAAGATAATAAACAAAGCGCTGGAGCACGAACTTAGTTAAAAAAAAAAAAAAAGACGTTTTTGCCCGGATCCGCAGATTCCACCGAAATTTGTGTTTTTTTGGCCTGGGGGGTCCCTTATAGTTTGATACGGAGCCCTGTCCCTTTGGTCAGAGATGCCCCTCTCATTCAATTTCTCATCACTAAATAGTTTATGCCAGGTTTTCATGAAAAACAATAAAAGCCTTATATTGAAAACAAAGAAACCATTATTACATAAAAATGTAATTAACAACAATCAAAACAATCAAGTATCAAATATCCCAATCCAACAAATGTATATCAACAAACATTATGGGTAGGTGCCTAAAGCTCAAAATACATATGGGCTGCTGCTCTTCCATCAAAAATATGAAAAATATCGTGCCTTAAGATGCGCAATACAAATTTGTAAATAGATAGCTTAAAACTGTCTTCATGATGTTGAAAGTGAATTACGTATAACAAATAAATAACAACTCAATGTACTACTGGTTCACAATAGTATTTTCCTAGTTTATGGTAAACCTAGGTCCCCAGTACTTTCCTTTTCATTCTTCACATTTATGGCTAGGCCCCATTGATCGCCTAGCTTATAGCAAAAAGCATGACTGGGGAGTAGTGCCTAATGCCCAAGATTTACAAACTAGAGAATAAACCTGTCCTTATTTCTGTATATAGAGGACATAACATAAATGTCTGAATAGTACTCCTTTCACACAAACAAACCATACAGCTCTGATCTAGTTTTGCCCAAAATGCAATGCTTAAAGGTAGTTTAAACCTTAAACTTCAACTGCAGTCAATCCGAACTTCAAGAAGGCACTGTTCTGGACCGCTCAGAGTATATAGGTAAAAAGAGGCCTGCACTGACGAAGAGGGCGCCCCTTAAACTAGTTCATGCTCTTTCATGCAGTAGTATAACTCCCTGGTAAAAGTCATGTGGCTTGTTTCAAATACCTCTGGGGTTTCCCACCAAGGGCCTCATTTATGGTATTTTGGCGAAGGGCAGCACAGCAAGGTACCTTGCTGCCCTACGCCAAAGTGAAATGGCAGGAATGCACTGAATTTAAACAATACGGTTCATTCCTGTCTTTTCTGCCAGTGCTGGCGACGTTTTGCCAGCCTAGCGCAAACGTAGACACCCTTGCATCATGGTGCACCTTCCTGCACAAAAAACAATTCTACGAGGCGTTTTCCTCTTTATGTGTGCTGCAGAATGCAGCACACATGAAAAGAGGAAAAACAAGGAGAAATAAACATATTTCTCCTCGTTACGCCTCACCTCGGGAGCAGAGTCAAATTCCCTGGGTGTTGGTGGGAAAACCCACCGCAAAGCCCAAGGAACGCCTCCTAGGCGCAGAGTAAGGCAACGCTGGGATTTGCTCTGTGTGCCTTACTCATGATTTATGCGGCCACTCAAAGTGTTGTATGGCGGAACCATGCATGCGATTAGATTGCATGCCTTTACAAGAAATTTCGTTGCTAAGGCATGTTTGGAAAAGGCAAGTGTGTGGTAAAGATTACACCCCAGCCCCCCCGCCCAGAGCCCTAAAATCCAGCCCTGAAAACCCCATCTGAGCCCTAAAAACTGCCCAACCCCCCCACCTGAGCCCTAAAACCCAGTCCTTAGCCCTAAAAACTGTCCAACCCCAGCCCTAAAATGCGGCCACCAGCCCTAAAAACTACCGGACCCCGCCCTAAGCCCTATAACTTGGCCCCCAGCCCTACTTACCATGCTGCATCCAGATCCCTCCTGTCCCGATCGCTCCTGTCCCGATCCTTCCTGTTCCTCCTTCCATTATCCCTGCCTATCTGCTCTGAATCTAGAGCGCTGACTGCTTTTACCATGCATATGGGAGGTAAAGGCATATGCGTGGTAAAGGTAAGCATGGTAACACTTGCGGGATAACGGAACGTGTTGTTCTGCCTGCTTTGTAAATGCCATTTACCCACTTAAAGCTACACAGGGCAGCTTTGCATGGCTTTATAAGTCTTTGAGAGTTCCTGTGTCACGCATGTACCACTTTACTTGGTGCAAAAGTGACACAGGACTCTCATAAATAAGCCCCCAAGTTTTCAGCTCCAACTTACCAAGGCTTGTCTTAACGTAGTTAAGCCGCAGTATCTGGGGTTGCAGCTTGTGCCAGAACTTCCCTCAGTATTTGGTGATTAAGAGCTTTCCTAGGCGTGGGCGACAGAGAAATCCAAAGCTGCTTACATTTGGCCTCCTAGATTAACTGCAACCCCTGGTTGAAATGAACATAAGTAGTCATTGGGACTCCAATAGGCATTTAAAAAAATCAGTTTACAATCCTGCTATTACTCCTAGTATGCCCGAACCCCACTTCAGGACCACTCCAATGACTGCCTCATACATCTTCAGAAAGTGCTTGATGGACCTCAATCTGTACTCTGAGGTATAGGTGAATATTTTTAATTTTGTTGTTGATAGGTAATAATTTCACAACGTGTAGACCAAGTAATTGTGCAAGAGGTCTCAGGAAAGAGCTTACACATCCACATAATATTTTGGGGCACCTCAACTCTAATATTATGTCATCAGATTCCCTGTGTTCCTCTTTTGACTGGCCTTATTACGCTTTTCAAATATTGATCCCTGTGGCACCCCCAGCTTCTGGTACATGCATCATCTGGGGAAAAGACGCCTTTACATGGGAGATGTGATGAGAGCCTTTGCGTCACTAATGAGGGAACTCTCGCTCCTGTCTCATTCAACCATCATTGGGACTGTGCTACCAAAGAAATACCCTTAGACATTTTGATCCTAGCCTTGGAGACCGCCAGGCCTGGTGCAAATGGAGGTAGTGGACTGACCTGGTGCCCAGGCCACCTAAAGAGGTATTGGCCTCATAGATACATACATGCCAGACGCACTTCCCAGAACCCTCAGCACTGCGTCCCATACTAGATATAAGAATGGGAAGATTTGGACCAAGTCACACTAAAGAGATAAACTCAGGTAACCACAAAAGTAATGGGTGGAATGCTTGGAAAAAGTCTCAGACACTGGCAATCTCCAAGTGCCCTAAGATGTACACACACCAATCAATCACCCCTCAGCTCATGAAAAACTTAGTACCTACCTGTTCCCTCTTAGAAGTCTCCTCAGGTTCTTTTCTTCCTGGGAAGATTCATGCCTTCCAATGAGTGCTGAGCGTCAGCTTCCTGGAAGATCCTCTCTCATCCTGCAGCTCAACTCTAACTCTCTCTCCAACCCTCAGAACGTTTCTCATCCACCCGCCTGGCCAATTGCTTGCTCAGATCAGATCAGATCAGGACATTAGCAGCAAGGCTTTGCGCAAGCACACCATCAGACCATCCTGGTATTTCAGAAGTGTGCATGGCAGTTATCCTATCTCCATTAAACTGAGTTCAACAATGCCATTTAAGAGAATCAGTAAGAGCATGCAGAAGTTCATTTTCATCACCATAATAATGATATTCATACCAGAAACCTTGACACTGCAGGCTCTCTCACCCTACACTTATCTAAAACAAAGTGCGACATCTTTCAACATTCTTGTCATATTAAGTTAAAACATTATTTAACATACAACTTACTTGTCAATTTGCTTTGGTTGTCGAGTTTCTAACCATTTGTTAAAGGTGGCCCAGTCACTAGAGGGAGTCCATGGCTCTTGTCCAACAAAGAAGTCTGGGCAGATGGCTCTGTATTAAAATAATGCCAATATTAGCACCAGTTTACTCGTTCTGGGATAAATTGGTAAAACGCTCCTACGCCTATGATTCTAGATGATGGACGATCTTCGTGTGCAGGGAAATTGCAAACATTCCAGCAGACGAGGGAAACGAGCTGGGTACCAGAAGGACACATGATGGGATAAAACGCATGTGAGGCACTCTCTTGGGCAGAAAGAGACAGAGCCACACCACAGGTACGCAAACTACTCCACACTCTAATGGGACTGGGGAAAGGTCCAAAGGCAAAATCCTTGATCTACCAAGCCCGGCTTTCCAAACGATACATAACCTGGAGAGTTTTCATAAAAGAACATATTTATTAGATGATCAACATAGTAATCTCTCTGATGCTGACTGGGGGAACACATCGTTCTACCCATTAAGGGTCTCAAGAAAACCACATTTCAAATATATTCAATTTAATTGAAAACATTGCACCTACCTTATCCCCTCCACATTGAATAAAATAGCTGTGGCTACCCCCAACTTGCCCAAGATGCTGTTCACCACATGCTGACTTTAATGTCTCCGATTGCCCATTCAGCCAAACGTATTGGCCCCATATCACTACTGTCTTTGGATACCACAATTCTTTCATACACCAAGAATTACATTTTTGACCTGATACCACATGTTAAAGACATAAAATAACAGCTCAGGCTAAGTGATGCAGCACACCTGCTGAAAAAGTACCAAATATCCATGTCAAGAGTTCTGCCCCCTCTCCAAAGCTAGAAAGCTGGGTGTCTGGTGTGAGCAAATGGTCCACTGAATATGTGCAGCGTTGAGAGACTCCTCCACACCCTGCGAGAAAGCATAAGCATCCTGAACCTTCAATCTTATGGGGAACAAAGGGTTACACGGTAACAGTGCTTCTAACCGGTGAAGTCGATTTGGCAGAGGAGGATGAGTACAGGCGGGAACACGTGCACCTGTCAGCGTCGTTTACCATTGTGCACGTGCACTGATACAGCGATGTCAATGTGTACTGTGATGTTTTTTTACTTTGATTACTCATATTATTGCATGTTTATATGTGCACCTTGTTTCTCTTATGGAAAATCAAGGAAATGTGGTTTTTGAAAAAATAGTGTGGGAAACCTGCTACTGGAGTTTAACGGCGCAGAAGCAGGCAGTCCTTATGGGGCATTGTCTCGGAGGGACGATGGGAACATCTCCCACAGATGGAATTACATGATATAGAGTGATTGATTATTCAATAACCGATGCATGCATGAATGGTCCTGAATGGAGAGATGCACTGCTCTCTTTATGGAGCCCTTGATTAAAGCCTATTTTTTTATTCTTTTATGTATTCTTTACTTGGACTGTGGCTAGTAGGTGGGAACAGTCTGTTCTTTCTTCTACCGTGTCTGAGTAAAGGAAGGACTAACTTACTGTATGCATGTTGTTATCTGCATTGATTCCACGTATCCGTTGGCATACAACAAATGATGTTTAAATAACATAAACCAAATGAACTATTGAAAGAGGTCTTTATGCCGGGTGCCTGAGAGTATTTTTGCCAAGTGATTCGCTGGTACTGAATATGGCTTTGCAAAAAGACCAGTTAATTAACTAATCTGCTTCTTTATTTGAATGATGAAGCTTTATTAATATTAATGTGTAAAGGTTAAGATGCACTAGATATTTTAAATACACATACGAAATGAAGATTTTTTTTTTTTAAATCAAAAGCACTGAAGACAACTTTGGGAAACAAAAAAAAGAATTACAACTGGCATCTCTGGGGAGAAGCTGAACAGAGAATTCCACTATTTCGAAAATATAATTTCTACATCTTTGCAGTGGAAGTTCTAGTTAAATAAATGAGAAACAAAGTGTATTTGGTAAAAGTGTAAGAAATATAATTACGTTTGCGGTAGTCAATATAAGTCTAGTAGTCAGATATAGTTAAGTAGCAGGTCCCTACCTATTAGCACTTGAGTAAAGTAGCTACTCCATTTTACGCTAATCCACTCTACGCCACTGCCGTGTACGCCACTCTACTCTACACCGCTCCATTCTGTGACACTCTCCTCTACTCTATATAACTCCACGCTGTAAAAGTTTCCCACACTTAAAGGCACTCTACGACATTCTACTCCACTCTATCCCCGTACACTCCACTTCCCAACTCTGTACTCCACTCTGTGCCCATACACTCCACTGTACAACACTAATTTCCACTATACAACACTTTTCTTTATGACAGTACTCCACTCTATTGTACGAGACCACATTCCAATTTATAACAGTGTACTACATATGCAACACCAGTACACTCCACTCTTCTCTATGGCACACCAATAAGCTCTATTATACTTTACTCAACACCAGTACACTACACTCTTCTCTATGGCACACCAATAAGCTCTATTATACTTTACTCCACACTAGGACCACTCCACTAGATTCTACTCCACTGTATGAGACTTTACCTCAATGTACGCTACTATATAACAATCCACTCTACGCAGTTCCATTGTTTCACACACTACTGTACTCTATGCAACTCTACTCTACAACACTCTGCTACACTGTATGCCACTCCCCAACACTTTACTCCTGTCTATACCCCTTCACTCAACTCTATTCTATGATACTCTAGTCCACTATACAACACTGTATGCAACTCTTTACATGCCACTGCACCCCACTTTACTCCACTCTACTCTGAAACAGTACTCCACTCTACTCTACGCCACTCCACTCCATTCTATGCTATTGCACGTAATAACACTCTATGCCACTCCGCTCTACCACACTCTACTGTACACCACTCCACTCTATAATAATCAACTAGACTGTATGCCATTCTACTCTACTGTAGTCTACATCACTTTCCAATACTGTACAACACCCTACTCCGCAGTACTGTACAACATGGTACTCCAATTTATGACACTTTACTCAACTGTATGTGACACCACTCCACTCTACTGCACTCCACACTACTATAGTCTACAACACTTTACTCCACTCTGACACTTTACTCCACTGTACAGTACCTCACTACAGTGTACTCCACTCCACTCTACTACACTTTATCCCACTCTACGCCACTGTACTATACTCCACTCTACAACACTGAACACCACTCTATGCCCATCCACTCTACGGCACTGTACTACACTGTATGACACTCAACGACACTAGAACCTTTAAATGTCTTTCACACCGTTAAATGCTTCCCCTTCAAAAACTGCTTTAACCTTACATCTCTTTCACACTGTTTGATGCTTCCCTGTCAAAAACTGCTTTAACCTTATAGCGATTCATCTGTATGCCGTCTTCAGAGAGAATGAAGCCCAAAAAACTGAATCTTGTTAAATCAAATTTCTCCAATTTTGCATACACTGAATGCTTCAGACGTCAAGGCAATACCTCCTTGAAATGTCTTCGATGTTCTTTCAGAGAGTTAGAGAAAATTAAAATGTTATCAAGATAAATCACTACCTTATGATCCAAGATATCTTTGAAGATGTAATTTACTAAGTGTTGGCATGCAGCCGTGACATTACCTAGAACGAAAGATATGAGGAAATATTCAAAATAGCCATACCTGGTGTTAAAGTGGATCTTCCACTCATCGCCTTCTCTGATCCCTACCAGATCGTATGCTACGTAAATCCAGCAGGCTTGATATTGCCCGGTAAGACCGAGATTAAAGGTAAGGGATACTGGCTGTGAACAGCTATGTTTTCAAGTTCATAGTAATCATTACACAGTCTGTAAGACCCATCTGATTGAGGAATAAAAGAAGATGGGGTCCCCAGCTCGAGAAGTAGATATCTGATGAACCCTTTCTTAAGGTTTTGGCAAGATATTCCTTAAGAATTGCTCATTCCTTGAAGGTCAAAAAATAAATGCATCCAATAGGAATCACTGCCTCCAGAACCAAATCAATGGAGCGATTATAATCCCTATGGGGTGGCAGAGAGTCAGTTTGAGCTTTACTAAAGACATCAACAAAGTCCTGATGCACCTCAGATATGGCAGATAACAATGATTCCTCTTGTCTCAATGCCAGACATATGAGGGTCTGGTATTTCTGCAGATCACCTCTCAGAAAGCATTTCTGACAGAATTGAAATCAGAACTCAATTATATGAGCCTTCCAATTAATAGTAGGATTAAGGATTCACAAACATACATTTTTCAGCACAATGGGAAATGATGAGACATCAATTAAATCGAAAGTCAGGTTTGTGAGATATCTTCAGAGGTTAAGGGTTTCCCATCTATTCCTGGAATGGGTACCACATATGTCTTGTTCTGTACAGGTATTTCTGCCATCTTCTCAAATGTATAGTCCATGAAACAATCAGATACTCCACATTGAATGACAGCCAAAAGAGTGCACTGCCCATTACGTGATGTCACTTTAACTGGTAAATAATATTGTGCTTGTGAAGGTGCAAACTCTTGACACAGAAAAGTCTGTCTGTGGTTTGCAAGTCAAGGACAGGCCTGCTCGTTTTCCTGCAACTGGGGGCAGCTTCTTACAAAATGCCCAAATTTACCACAATAAAGGCACAGCCCTTCTTTGCGACGATGAATCATCTTTTCTTTGGTTAGGGGACTTTTCAGATTTCCAATCCGCACTGGTTCCTCTACAATTTTGTGAGGCCTGTTAAAAGGGGTAAACTGTGTCTGGGATTTGAATCTGCTGCATTTTCACCAGCCGGCCATGACAAGACTTTCCATGCGGTTGGGGTCGGCACTAGAAGGTTAATCTTACTTAACAAAAAGGTTCACTCTTGGCAAGCCACCTCCAATTCACACTGAATTTTATTAATGGCTTTTACCGTAGCCTGAAGTGGGTGAACACTGTTAGGAATGAGCCTGTTCCCTCGACGCAGAGTTTGGCTCTGAACTTACACAATAATCTACCAATCTGCCCTTAAAGACTTCTGGAGACGTAGAATGGTAAAACAACATCCCAGGTCAGTCAGGAATAGGGAAAGAGGGGTGTAGGTGTATGGAAGGTGAAAGAGGAACACACCACGCCAGGAAGGACACGTCAAAGTACATTCTGGCTGTACACTCAGAAAGGATAGCTTAGACTTTTACATACTTGGGGGTTCAATTCGATAATAAAGGCACTTGGGGCACTTAGTGAAGGTTAGGAAGACCCAACTTGATAGGTCCATTGCTGCAGTCTTTAAGTTAGTGGCTAAATTAGGCTCTAAACCCCTGGATGTAATGATAGACTTACAGAAGGCCAGATGTATGTCAGTGGCCACATATAGCATATAGGAAGTTTCTGACACAACACAAATCCAGGTCAGCAAAAATGGCTTTTTAAGAAGGTTGCTATCTGTCTCCACTGGTGTACCCATCTATTACTGTCATGCGAGGTTGGGGTTATCGTATATCGAGGATTGGATACAACTTGCACTCTTAATGTTATGGCTTTCGATTTGGGCCAAAACAGAAACATTGCTCAATCAAGCCATAATTATTGATTGTTTGAGGCTAACCACCACACATGGTATGGAGCCCTATTTAAACTTGGTGCCATGCCAGCATCATAGGCACTACTTAATGAGATTTCACTTTAACATTGCTCACCTCCTGGTTTCTTATCCTAGAGATGCGTTTGGTGAATCAGACCTTGTACCCATGTTGTTCATAGTCTGCACAATCTACACTACACTTTTTTTAATTTTGCAAACTTTATAAAGCTCCAAGGAAACTTTCCTTAAATCCGCTACTTAGACAACTGAATATTAAAAGCTGCAGGTCAGCCTTACTTTATTTACAACTTCTGCAGTCCTAATTTATTTGTTATTTGGTATATAAAGTGATCACAGCTGCAGTTAGATTATGAAACATGGTGGGCAAGCAATCTAGGGTAGTGATATGATCCGTGGAAAGTGATTAATTACATGTGCTTATTACCTCTAATCTTGTTGTGCTGTGCATTATTGGTATTTATGAGATAGAGTAATTGCTAAAATGACGCAGGGCCTGTTACCACTCTTGTTCCTGCCATGCCTCTTGTGCACACTGTATCTGCATTCCTTTCCACGTTTTACCTCTTTCCTCATTGGCTATATTCAACCTGTGACCTGCAATCACACTATATTAGGAACACCCTCGTCTCATTCACGTTGCTTGGCTTAAAGAACTTGTATTCTGGATTCCTGGCTGGGAGAACGCAGGAGCGTTATCTCTCAACTTCCCGTTTCAAGTGTATGTGGCAGGAGCCGCGAACACACCCTCATTCCTGGCTAAAACACTATTGTGATACTTTGAACTTCGCCATCCTCAGGTGCACTGCAAGAGCCGTTAGCACCTATTTGACTGCCTGACCGCGGGCGCGGTCTTACTATTGCAAATCCTTTTAGGTGTTCGGCAGGAGCCGTAAACTCCACTTTCACCTTTGTGAACGCTTACGCGGTATAACTTTGATTCCGCCTTCGAGTGCACGGCAAGGAGCCGGTAGCACCTTTTGTCTTTGTTTAAACTGTGGAAGCAGTTTTCTGTTTATTTCACCTTTCCTCGTGCGTGCGGCAGGAGCCGTACGCACTATATGGCTTCATACCGCGAACGCGGTTCAAGTATTGTGTTGCCCGCTTTCAGGTGCACGGCAGGAGCTCTTCGCACAATCGAACAGTAATCTGCGGGTGCGGTTTCATTAGTTGTTTGTTTTTCTAAGTGTGCCCGGCAGGAGCCGAAGGCATTGATTTTGCATAAGACCGCAAACGCGGTTCTACCATTGTTTTGTACTTCCTTCCTTGGCGGTGCTCGTCAGGAGCCGTGTCCAATCAACAATTTGGCATTAAACCGCAGGAGCGGTTCCCAGTTACTTTATAGACATTCTTGGTACACGGCAGGAGCCTGCTACCTCTCAACCCTTTTTCTACAACCACTGACACTACTACTGGATTGTTGGAATTCTCCCTTTTTACTCACGGATCCCACTGGAGCATTGAGGTTTCTGGAAAAGATTCTCCGGTTCCCAGATTATCTACCAAGACCCCACACACCTCTGACTCTGGGTGAGTGCCTATACGTTATCGTCTCCACCAATGTAGAGAAGGCCTCTTTAAACTTATTTGTGTGACTCTCTCTCTTTTCATTCCTTCTCTAATAAGTCCCTCTCCTGTTTATGTCTTCCAGACTTTGACCTGGCCCCTTGTTCCTATATTCCTACTAACAGACGCTGTCTGCCACATTCTTCTTCCCTAACCAAGATACCCCAGGACCCTGCGCCCATCCTCTAACCCCGAAGACATCTGGTGGGGTATCTTTCACGTCCCTTTCCCCTTGAGATCAATCGCCCATCCTGTTGTTATTCAGTGTGGAGGATTGGCCTGGAAGTGAGAGGGGGAACTCTCTCGGTTTCCGCGGTTCCTGGTTTTCAGGTGAGTGGGATTGTGACAGGGCCTACATTTACAGATTCCTATTCTTGTAAGATTGCTGTTATGATTTTCCTCAATTTCATGCACTTTGCAACCAGATTCACAAAGTTTTGATTGCTGCTATATCTTTCTATTTTAAGTTTTTAGCCTGGTTTAATGTTCAACTAATTTGTGGTCAAATTTTTAAACTATTTAACATGAGTTTTACATGGTGGTGTTATATGTGTAAATGAAATGAATTTTTTCATTTTTTTATGGTTTTCTAAAAACCGAATAAAGATTGATTGTTGATGATAGTGTTGTAATAAGTGATCTCTGAGTGGGGACTGAAGGCTCTGAAACAAGTGGCACAAATATAGATATATATATATAATATATATATATTATCTACTGGCGGTCGCCAGTAGATAGTTATAGTTACAACCTATTATCCATAGGAAATCCGCGACATTCTATTTGAAATAACTCTCTTGCCGGTTGACGTATCTTCGCGAAATTTTCAAACTTCGTGGGGCGCTCCGGTCCGCTCCTACCCTGAAAGTCTCGGGGTGATACGTCAAGCGGGGGCCGAGAAAAAGGGGGTCCCAAAACGCGTTTTCCCCATGCATTTTCCCATAGGAAACTTTAGACACGGCTACAGCCCGAACTGCTGAACGGAATTACACCAAATTTGGCAAAGAGGTAGTTCTTGGTTCAGAAAGAACCCTTTTGTTAAATGGTGTAAATCCGTTCAGTAGTTGCTGAGAAAATCAAAAAGTAAAAGTACATATATATCTATGGGCACGGAGGATTCGCGCACCCTGAGCGCACCCTGCGCGCACCGTCCCGATCACGAGCTGCATGTTAATTGGCTGTCAGCTGGCTGTCAACATTCCGATTCAGGAAATGTTGGCAGCCATTTTGTCCTCGGTAGAACCGAGGGACAGAAACAAGTGCGCAAAGCGCACAAAGGGGGAGGGTAGAAACACCCTGACCCCTAGGTTTGCTCAGGGGGTCCCAAAAGGACCCCCTGGGCAAAAAAAAATTTTTTTTTTAAAAATCGGCAGGATGCGCTCAGGGTGCGCGAATCCTGCCGAAAAAAATCGAGCGCGGTCTCCCGCGCTTCGATGTTAATTGGCCCCGGGTGGCCCAAGTCCCGGGGGCATGGTGGGGGATAATTTAATGTGTGGGGGCCTCAAGGGCCCCCAAGCCCCGGGGACCGCCACCCCCGGGGCTTTTAGAAAAATGGTGCGGGAGGGCTCTGAGCCCTCCCGCAGCCCCGGGGACCACCACCTCCCGGGGCTTTTTTTTAAAAATTATTAAACCTGTGTGGGGGCTCCAGCCCCCACACGCCCGGGACCACCACCTCCCGGGGCACTAAACATTTTAATATGGGGGTCCGTTACGGACCCCAGAGCCCCGGGGACCACCACCTCCCCGGGGCTGTGTACTGAATGGGAGGGGGCCGCGCGGCCCCCTCCTGGAGCCCTTGATGGCCCTGGGGACCACCACCCCCAGGGCCGGCTCCTGCAGTGTCCCGGGGTGCCTACCCCGGGACACTGCTGTTTGCAATGACAGGACGGGAGCCTCGCGGCTCCCGTCCTGTCATTACAAACTGCTTGGATATTGGAAGAGAGAGCAGGAAACCTGCTCTCTCTTCCAATATCCAAAGCCGATAGCTTTACACATGGGGAGCAGCATGTTAGCTGCTCCCCATGTGTAAAGCAATGCCGGCACCCTAGGGACGCGGGAGCCGGCGGGACTGTGGGGGGATTGGGGACCCCCCACAGTCCCCAACGAGAGGCCAGGCCCCGGGGGATGGGGTCCCCGGGGCAAGTAGTGGCCCGGGAGGGGGGCCACGCGGCCCCCCTCCCCAAAAAAATAATAAATTAAAAAAAAAAAAACGGGAATGGCCGGCCCCGGGGATGGGGTCCCCGGGGCCTTAAATGGCCAGAGGAGGGGGCCACGCAGCCCCCTCCAAAGAATATAAATAAAAACGAGGCCATGCCCCGGGGATGGGGTCCCCGGGGCCAATACAGGCCCAGGGAAGGGGGCCACGCAGCCCCCTTCCCGTTTTTTTTTAAAATTACAAATTAAAAAAAAGGGGCAAGGCCCTGGGGGATGGGGTCCCCAGGGCATAAAAACAGGAAAAAGGAAGGGGGCTACACAGCCCCCTTCAGGGACAAATTTTTTTTTTTTTTTTAAACGATCGGCCCGCAGGCCCCGCCTCCTTCCTTCACCACTCTGCAAACGCGCCCCTGGCGCGTTTGCATAGAGGAACGAATTCCCCTTGAATACTGGGGGTCCCTGGGGGCCAACTAGCCCACCAGGAACCTCCAGTATGCGCCAGGGGCTGCGTTGCAGAGAGGTGTAGAGAGGCCACACCCCTTTTACACCTCTCTGCAACGCAGCTCTGTGGCGCTTTTTGGAGGTATATGGTGGGCTAGTTGGACTCCGGGGACCCTCAGGATTCAAGGGGACTTAATCCCCCAACTTAAAACGCGCCACGGGGCGCGTTTGCACAGTGGTGAAGGGAGGGGCGGGGCTTCAGGTGACATGTGTGCAAACAGGCCCCGTGGCGCGTTTTAAGATGGGGAATTAAATCCCCTTCAATCCTGAGGGTCCCTGGGGGCCAACTAGCCCAACAGGTACATCCAGAAAGCGCCACAGAGCTGCGTTGCAGAGAGGTGTAAAAGGGGTGTGGCCTCTCTACACGTCTCTGCAACGCAGCCTCTGGCGCATATTGGAGGTTCCTGGTGGTCTAGTTGGCCCCTAGGGACCCTCAGGATTCAAGGGAACTTAATCCCCCAACTTAAAACGCGCCACGGGGCGCGTTTGCAAAGATGTCACCTCAGGCCCCGCCCCTCCCTTCACCATTGTGCAAATATTCCTCTAAAATCAGCCGAAATAGGAATTCCGATTTACTCACCTGTTATAAGGAGAGACCTCAGTGCTGTATCTTTCAGCCCAGTACTGGTCCTGAAAAGTAATTTTAACCGTACTTACCGGTAACTTGAATTTCCTTCATAGGCTAACATTGACTGGTTTCACTTGGAAATTCTTCTAAGTGTGGAGTTTTGGAACTTTAAAATATTCCTCTAAAATCAGCCGAAATACGAATTCCGATTTACTCACCTGTTATCAGGAGAGACCTCAGTGCTGCATCTTTCAGCCCAGTACTGATCCTCAAAAGTAATTTTAACCGTACTTACCGGTAATTTGAATTTCCTTCATAGGCTAACATTGACTGGTTTCACTTGGAAATTCTTCTAAGTGTTGATTTTTGAAACATACAAATATTCCTCTAAAATCAGCCGAAATCCGAATTCTGATTTACTCACCTGTTATCAGGAGAGACCTCAGTGCTGCATCTTTCAGCCCAGCACTGGTCCTGAAAAGTAATTTTAACCGTACTTACCAGTAACTTGAATTTCCTTCCATAGGCTAACATTGACTGGTTTCACTTGGAAATTCTTCTAAGTGTGGAGTTTTGGAACTTTAAAATATTCCTCTAAAATCAGCCGAAATACGAATTCCGATTTACTCACCTGTTATCAGGAGAGACCTCAGTGCTGCATCTTTCAGCCCAGTACTGATCCTCAAAAGTAATTTTAACCGTACTTACCGGTAATTTGAATTTCCTTCATAGGCTAACATTGACTGGTTTCACTTGGAAATTCTTCTAAGTGTGGAGTTTTGGAACTTTAAAATATTCCTCTAAAATCAGCCGAAATACGAAATCCGATTTACTCACCTGTTATCAGGAGAGACCTCAGTGCTGCATCTTTCAGCCCAGTACTGATCCTGAAAAGTAATTTTAACCGTACTTACCGGTAACTTGAATTTCCTTCATAGGCTAACATTGACTGGTTTCACTTGTAAATTCTTCTAAGTGTGGAGTTTTGGAACTTTAAAATATTCCTCTAAAATCAGCCGAAATACGAATTCCGATTTACTCACCTGTTATCAGGAGAGACCTCAGTGCTGCATCTTTCAGCCCAGTACTGATCCTGAAAAGTAATTTTAACCGTACTTACCGGTAACTTGAATTTCCTTCATAGGCTAACATTGACTGGTTTCACTTGGAAATTCTTCTAAGTGTTGATTTTTGAAACATACAAATATTCCTCTAAAATCAGCCGAAATCCGAATTCTGATTTACTCACCTGTTATCAGGAGAGACCTCAGTGCTGCATCTTTCAGCCCAGCACTGGTCCTGAAAAGTAATTTTAACCGTACTTACCAGTAACTTGAATTTCCTTCCATAGGCTAACATTGACTGGTTTCACTTGGAAATTCTTCTAAGTGTGGAGTTTTGGAACTTTAAAATATTCCTCTAAAATCAGCCGAAATACGAATTCCGATTTACTCACCTGTTATCAGGAGAGACCTCAGTGCTGCATGTTTCAGCCCAGTACTGATCCTCAAAAGTAATTTTAACCGTACTTACCGGTAACTTGAATTTCCTTCATAGGCTAACATTGACTGGTTTTCAGCAAAAAGTTTCAAAGTGTTGATTTTCACAAACTACAAATATTCCTTAAAAATCGCCTGTATGACTTAAACGCATTCTTTCAACTGTTTACAGGAGATGCACCAGTGCTGGATCCAGGATCCAACACTGAGTAAGAAAAAGTAACGATAACAGTTTTTACCTGCTAAGTGAATTTCCTTCCATAGGATAACATTGGTGATTCTATGAGAAAAAGTTTCAAAGTGTCAACTTTTAAAATACAATAATATTCCTTAAAAATCACGACTGTAACCAAAACGCTTTTACTCAACTGTTTACAGGAGATGTACCAGGACTGAATCTAGGATCCAGTCCTGTGGTTACAAAAGTAATCCATAAAGTAACTAATTGCATTTAACTAGAAATTCACATTGAGCTGAATGTTGCATTGTGTTTGAAAATGTGTTGCCCATTGCAACAACTGTAACTACTGTACTTAAAAGTCTATTGCCTATCTGCAAAGTATTTAAACTAAAGTAATTCATTCTGAGAAAGTATTTTTTGTAATGTAATGTATAATGTAATTACAATGTAATTTGACAAATAAAATATGTAAAAAAAAATTGTTTCTAAAAATGTAGTAAATCAGTATGAAAAAAATTAATATAACAATTAATACATTTAAAAATTGTCATTTACAAAACCTTTGAAATTCACTGAAAAAACCGTAGGTTTCAGGCACGTTATAGTTAGAAATTAGCATTTAAAAAACCTTTGAAATTCACTGAAAAAACCATAGGTTTCAGACACGTTATAGTTACAAATTAGCATTTAAAAAACCTTTGAAATTCACTGAAAAAACCATAGGTTTCAGACACGTTATAGTTACAAATTAGCATTTAAAAAACCTTTGAAATTCACTGAAAAAACCATAGGTTTTAGGGACAGTTATAGTTACTTGGACATTGCACTCGTACAAAACCCGTGAAATTCCCCCGTTATAGTTAGTTCAGCTAACTATAACTCGCGCCCGCAATGCACTGCTGATGACGTCACATATTACATCACTCATGACATGGTCAGTGACATCACTGATGACATCACTGATGACATCTCAAATGACATCACTGATGACATCATCCACGTGATAATCTGATGCACCTCCTCACACCCTAATATAACCTTTGATACACCCACTCTAAATTACAGACTGCCATTCGCAAAACCATAGACACTCCAACACCAATAACTACATACCCACTCACTGATTCTTAGGTCTACACACACACATCCACTCACTCACCCGTACAGTCACTCATACTTACGGTCACTCAGTACAGGACTATCATATGCACTCTTACTCCTATATAGACACTCAAACAACGCCACTCATCCATAGAGATACTCACACACCTAGTCAGTCATGCAAATAATTAAACACACTGCCATTTACTCACCTATACAGTTATACACACACCAGCTCACTTACTCATACAAATAGTAGCACATTGTTACGCTCTTATACAATCACTGATACAAGCACACAATCATCCATACAGCCACTATCACAATCACTCACTCTTGCTTATAGCTATTTATATACTCCAACACACATATATACTGCCTTTCACATATGTAGTTACTCACACATGTACCACTGGGACATACATTCACTCACTAACACACTCTTACACACACTTACCCACCCATACAGTCTATCACAGATGCACTCTTGAAACCATCCACCCAGTGAATCACCCACTCACACATCTATGCACAGAGTTGCACACACCCCTCCCACACAAACACTCAGGCACCCATACAGATACTCAGACAAGCATTCAATAACTCATATAGAAAATCATTTAGCTATTCACAAACACATGCAGCCACTTACACAGCAACAGACAGACGGATACAGACATACACCCAGTTTAGTCACTAACCCATGCATTCAGTAAGATACGTTAAATCACTCACTTATAGAGTCAGTCACGCACCTACTAAATCATCCATACAGACACTTACACACCCACTCATTCTTCAATACGTCTTTTCCTATATATATTAAAAATATTTAAACTTTACAGAAACACACAGTCACTGGATGATGTCATCAGTGATGTCATTTGAGATGTCATCAGTGATGTCATCAGTGATGTCATTGACCATGTCATGAGTGATGTAATATGTGACGTCATCAGCAGTGCATTGCGGGGGCGCGAGTTATAGTTAGCTGAACTAACTATAACGGGGGAATTTCACGGGTTTTGTACGAGTGCAATGTCCAAGTAACTATAACTGTCCCTAAAACCTATGGTTTTTTCAGTGAATATATATATATACACACATACACATATATATAAATATATATACACATACATACATAAATATATATACACATACATATATATACATACATATATACATGAATCACACATGAAAGGATGAACAAGCAGGCGATGGGACTCACTGGAGATAGATGTATTGAGCCCTGAAGGCACCAGGGGCCCGGAAACACACAGAGAACCAATAGGTAAAGCAGCAGTAAAGATGGGAGCAAAACGAATAAAGCACAGCAATCTCATAGGGAAGGAGTTAAGATAACTAGGTGAAAAAGGAAAGCATGAACCGGAGAAGAAAACAACACAACAAAGGTAGAGGAAATACAAAACGGTAAGAGCGGGAGCCACAAAACAAATGGAAAGTTGCCTGACACTATCTTACTAGTTCATAGCCTTTTTATACTGACCAGGAGAGGCTGTGTTCCCTCTGCTGGTCCTGACCTGGGACTGTCTGTTCCTGACCTTCTGTGTGTGAGCTAGTTGCAGAAAGTTGGTAGTCCATAACTTTCAATCCTTGCCTGTATTTTGTGGATCTCTTGGGTAGAAGTGAACAGCCCTGCACTTGTATCTCTTTCCCAGTATGCCCCTAGATGTAATCCTTACAACAACCTTGAGTACATAGTAGAACCCGAGAGCATGTGCTCACTCAATAGAAGTTACAGGAACATCAGAGTTCCATCAATATTCCACAGAGTCTAAGACAGAACAATATTCTGAAGATATCCACTATGAACCAGCAGATATCAACACCCGCAAAGTAGTAGTTAGCATGCAGCAGAGTAGCAAGCCAGAGTAGTGATATCCAGTGCCTCTGTTTCTCCCACCTCCTGCTGGATTCCAAATTCAGGTTAGTGCATTCTACTCCAATATATAGTTCATCTGTGCTACAACAGAAGGGATACCACCATATGAAAATTACCCTTTTTCTTTCTTCAACAAGAACAGTTCTTCACAAACCGCTAAGCCATGTCCCCACTGAATGAGAATATATAAGCAAATCCATTAGAAACATGTAACTATTAGAATGAAGTAGGAAGAAGCTCACTGCTTCAATTCGAATGCCCAACGAAAATAATGTCCATACATCCCTAAAAGGTCATCTGTTGGCTTAAACTCGAGATGTTCTACACTTAGTTCAGGGATTGCACACAGCAGTTGTATTCGGCAGGTATCCAGTAAAACTTATATAGCATTGAAATGAGTATCCTGAAAACAGGAAGAACTTCATTTAATCAGTGAGCTTTTATAAATTAACATTCGCTTGTTAGGGCTTTGCAAACATTACACAGTGAAGAGTTTCTATAGGGGTATGGCTTCGAGGCCAAGAGAATGGACAGTTGGTGAGAGAGCTACAGGTCCACTCTTTCCCTCTTCAACCTTTGTACAAACAAGGGGAATCTGAATGCTCGTTAGGGCAGTGAGCATATGAAAGCTGGAGAAGTACAGCCTATGTATATTATGTGCTGTGACAGCAGAAGTACAGCCTGGTTCAACTTTCTTCTTCTCAGAAACTGTGCAGTGTGAATACCTATCAAGAGAGGTGGTCTTCATAGATTACCTAAGGTATCATTTTTTTCTAAGGAAATATATTTCCCTGCTCTTTATTTTGTCTCATAAGATTAAATGATTTTAATTGACACTGAAGGTCAAACTTTTGAATGCAGATGCCATTTATTTGCTTGTGCTACCTTTTACATACAACATGCTGCAGCGGTTAACGTAGCCATTTATTGGAAGCTTTTTATGAGACATTTATCACTTCTCAATAGTACAACTTGGATTTATATGTTTTGCTGACTGACGTTTGCACACTCAAGGCAGAGTTATGTACCACACTGTTATACCCAAGTTTTGGTACATATTTTCAGGCCACATCTTGGGTTCATAACACTTAGCAGTTTTAGCATTATTTCCTGTATATTTTTAAGCCAATCTAGTTATACAGGAGATTCCCCTTGGATTGTGGCTTATATGGAAAAACCAAAAGAGACACAGAGGCGAGCCCTCTCTGCTTCCAAGACACTAAATACAATTTGCTGGATGCTCGTTCCAGGGAGAAAATTGATATCTCACAGCTTGATGGCCAAAGTTAGATAATGCTACATCAGATATACATAAGTCAGTTTTTATATCTTCCCATTTGTAGGCTATATGCAAGCAATCAACATCTTGTGCCAATACTTTAAACAAGAAACCCAAAAGAACTCACCTTATTCTACCAACGATGCATCTATGTTAACTTTGGGAATCATTCTGGGAGAAGTCAGAGCCCTGAGACTCTTTATGGAACAGAATGATAAAAACCCTTCAAAAAGATGATAATTGGTCTAGTATGGACAAGAGAATAAATGAAGTGGAACAACGCATTAGCAATGCTGAGGATGTATTGGTAAGAGTGTCTCATCTGAAGTCTGAGGTCAAGAGTCTGAAGAAACAGTCTAAAAGTCTAGAAACAGAAATT
Organism: Calotriton arnoldi; assembly: GCA_963921515.1. NCBI lineage: Eukaryota > Metazoa > Chordata > Amphibia > Caudata > Salamandridae > Calotriton > Calotriton arnoldi. The sequence continues at coordinate 2,047,557 of CAWUFW010002626.1, forward strand.
GCAGGAATAATCTCAAGGTATAACGATTACCTGAAGGGGCTGAAAGAGATGACGCAGTAGCCTTCATGAAGAAATTCCTTCCTAAACTGTTGGGTATGAAGAGATCTCCTGAACTTAACATACAAAGATTGCATCAACTGGGCTTAAGATTTCATTTAGCTGTAAACAAGAAAGGCCTACATGTATAATAATGCTTTTTTCTGCAATACACAGACCTACTGAAGGTGACTGTGGCTTCAAAGGTCAAGAAACAACTCATTTGGTCAGGGAACAAGATCTTTGTCCAAAGATGTTGAAAGTTCACACTGGAAGATGTATGGAATTCTTCAAGTTTAGACCATTTTTGAAGCTAATGAACAATTATGGTTTGTTACATCTTTGCTTCTTACATGTAACTCATAACAACACAACTACCTACACACGAGGATGCATGTAAACTGTAGCAATATATAAAAAGCAACAGAGGAGAAGGTTAGTTGACTTTTGTTTTGCTAGTTCTTGTTGTGTTGATGTGTGTCAGAGGGGCATATGTATCAAAGAATGGTTTTGCGATTCTCAAATAGCGATTTTTAGAGAATCGCTATTTGAGAATCGCAAAACGAGATGTAATTAAAAATTAGCAAATATTTAGCGATTCCTTATTATTCCTTAATTGCGAGTCGCAAATTGCGAGTCGCAATTAAAGAAGGGCTTCCTATTCATTTTAATGGGCCAAGAGGCCCATAGGAATGAATGGGAATTGCATGCGCAATTTGCGAGTACCCAATAGGTACTCGCAAATTGCGCATGCAATTTCAAGGGCGCAAGGGTTCCAAAAGGACACCCTGTTGCACCCCTGAAATGTGCACATGTGGCGCACGTACATGCCCTAAGGGCATGTATGTGCGCCACATGGCACTTAGAAAAATGCAAAAAGGTGCATTTTTCAGAGAAATCGCAAATTACCACCAACCTGAAGTTGGTGGTAATTTGCGATTCCTTAAGCCAAAATCGCACAACTTGGGTGCTTCCTACATTGCATTTAAGGAATCGCAATTTGCGATTCCTTAATTGCAATTGCAAAATAGGGAATCGCAAATTGCGATTCCCTATTTTGCGATGGCCTTTCATCTCAAAAGGCCTTTTCCCGTTCGCAAACGGGCCGATTCTGAGAATCGGCCCGTTTGCGAACGGGAAAAGGGCTTGATACATATGCCCCAGAGTTCTCAATGAATGACAAATTTGGTGCTTATTTTTCTATGTTTACGAAATGTGTTCATATATATGAAATCACTGATTTTCTAGGTTCCTTATTTTTATTGCATCTATTCAGGTGTCCAGATCTCTTTTTCTATGTTGAGTAAGTACCCCACTGATGTACAATCTTTATCTTTTTAGCTGTGATGGAGAGAGTTGGTTGGAGGAGAGCCTTTCTATTTTCCTTTGGGTCTCATCACACTTTCTGTTTACTGTCTTCTAATTTTCTGATTTCAGTCTTTGCGTAATGACTCTTAACTATCATCTTGTTTACTGGTGTACTTTTGGCATTTATTAATTTGACCTTTCCTTATCTGTGTCAATTTGCCATTTTTATGTTGTATGACTATGTCTGTTTAAGAGGCAGTGGGGGGGCATGCTTTTGCTTCATCATATTACTTAATGCCATGAATATTAAATAATCAATTGTTTCTCAACATGATGATTAAGAGGGCAGTGGGTGCTAGGAAATCTTGCAATTGATGGTGTGCCTATTTGCCTTTTCAAAGTTAATGGGCAACTTGGGGCAGGAGAGGTAAATACGGGAAGAGGTACAGGAGTCTCATATTCCATTCTAGCCCGAATGTGTCTCCCAATGCACAAAATTGTTGACGCTGCACATTATTGATTGTGGCGAAAAGGTCAGCCAGGGTTCTGCCCAGTGTTGGAAGATGCCCTGCGTCACTTCAGGATAGACACACCACTTGTGATCTGCCCAAGGACATCTGCACAGTTCGTCTACTCTAGCATTCAGGGACACCGCTAGGTGAATTACAATCAGGAATATGCCTTGATGCTCCAACCACCTCCAGAGGCTCCTAGCTTCCTGGCACAGGACCAGACTACACCCTGCTAGTTGCAGTTCCACATGGCAGTGGTCTTATCCGCGAGAACCTGCACCAGACTTCCCTTGATGGATGTCAGGAAGGCCCCAAACAAATAGTTTGCAGCTCCGAAAGATTAATGTGGAGCCCACCCTCAACTGGAGACCAGAGTCTTATGATCTCCACCTGCCCACGGTGACCCCGTCAAGCCAGCAGTGATGTGCCCGTCACCAATGTGAGTTCCGGGTGGGGGAGATGCCTTGATGTTCAGCCCAATGGAACTTCAAATTCCAGTGCAGGGCCTGCATCTGCACCAGGCGTGGTTGTCAAGGAGGATAGACAAGGCTAAGAAGCCAAGATACCTCAGAAACACCCTCATATGGATCCAGGAGTGAGCCTGAACAGCGGGATTGACCCTGCAGAAGGAAAGCCCTGAACTTCACACTATCTAGGATTGCCCCAATGAATAGAAGCCTCTGAGAGGGAGTCAGGTGGGACTTTGGCTTGTTTATGGTGAACCCCAACGATTGCAGGAGTTCTGCTGTCATCCAGAAGTGGCGGGCGACTGACTGCTGAGAGCCCACCTTCAGCAGCCAGTCATTGAGGTATGGAAACACAGTGAATGCCGACCTCCGAAAATAGGTAGAGACCACTGCCATCACTTTTGTGAGTACCTAAGGGGTGCCGGTGAGGCTGAAGGGGAGCACAGTAAACTGAAAATTATCCTGGCCCACCTTAAAACGCAGGTAACATCTGTTGAACTGCAGGATGGGTATATGAAAATATATGCCCTGCAAGCCCAGGGAAACATCCAATTTCTAAGGTCCAAAGCAGAGAGGATCTGGGCCAACATGACCATGTTGAATCTGTCTTGCCATAGGAAGGCATTGCGAAAACAGAGGTTCAAGACAGGCCTGAGTCCCCCATAATTTTTCAGAATGAGGACATATCAAGAGTAGCAACAGGGCCTCCTTTTGGAGGATGGACAGGTGCTCCTGTGAACTTTGTTCTGGTGCAGGAGCACCAGAAAGAAAGTGGATGACATAGCTATTTTGAACAATTTCCAAGAACTAGCTTTCGGACTTGCTAGATTTCCAACCTGGAAGGAAATGTTTGATCATATCCTCGACTGGGTGGGCATGCACTGTTGAGGACAAACTAAAGTGGTTTACTGGCCGGTATAGCAAGGAAGGGGAATTTGGAAGACTGGTGCCCCTATAGGCACACACAGTGTCTGCAAGTACTGCGGCTGCAGCACCAAAAGGACGGGGTCGCCTGTTGCATCACCGGTTGTTAATGCTGTCTTTCTCTATATGTCAGCCCCCTGCATTAGCCTCTATATTTCCAAAAGTGGTCTGGAAAATGTTTTGCAGGAGCCAATACCCCAAGGTACACGCTGTAGCTCCACTATCTTTACAACGCTCTAAAGCAGAGCCTGCATTTTCACTGAAGACGCAGGCCCCATTAAAGGGCATGTCCATGAGAAAAGCCTGCAAATCACCAGAGAAACTAGTAGACCTCATCCATGCATGCCGATGAAGGACCGTACTGGAAACAATCTCTCTGCCAAGGCAATTTGTGTTATCCAAATCTGAGCACATAACATATTTAGCTGCATCTTGTCCATCGTGTATTGTCTGGGCCCTCAGATCTTTCATGATCACCACCAAGATTTTGCTACATATTACCCAAAAGGCATGAGTGTAACGATCCAACAATCAGAAAGCGTTGACAGACCTCAACACCAGACTGGCTGAAAAAAACATGCATTTGCAAAAGGTGTCAATTCTCTTAGATTCCTTTTCTGGAGGAGTGGTGGAGAATGAATTGAGATTCATTTACTAGTCGAGGCCTACACAATAAGGCTTTTTGAGTGGGATGCTTGGTGAGAAAATCCAGGTTGCCAGGTGCCGGTTAATGATGTCTGGCTACCGGCCTATTCACAGGCGCTCAGATGTTGCTGTCCCAGGCAGTAGGATTTCCGTCAAAACATTTGTTTTAGTTTCAATGGAAGCATACGTGGCTATCTCTGAATTACCACTGCAAATGAGACACTCTCCTCCATTGGTGTCCCATTAGTCAACCAAGCTTAGTCTCATGTGAGGTGTCAAGCCGGCTGGCTGTTTGTAAATCCAGGCATAAGGCATCATCAGCGTAATGAGAGGTATGCATTTTACTCCATACCCCTCACCGTCAACATCCTGGAATGCATCGTGCTCTGGTACAGGATCAGATTCAGACCCAAATAGATAATGGAATCTCTGAAGATAGCTGATGTGGCAGAGGCTAGAGTCAGGCTGCATGAAGGCCAGCTGTGCTTTAGTAATGTTGTAGTGTGACATCAGTCAAGCTCTGGCTGATGTCACGTCAGAATCTGCAATAGGTGTTGGGCCCGTGTTATCTTCCGGCGGCGTCCTTGGACTAGGAACGGCAGCATGGGATTGATTCCACCTTTGCGTTGTTATGCCTCCATTGCAATTGGACTTATCAGAAGACTTCGAGCGAGAAGCAGAACAGTCTTGTGAACTGCCCCAGGTCCACTCAGTGGTGTGGAGCAGGAGAGGAACCTATACAAAGGCTATAACTTATTTTTGTACTCTGCGACATACAGCTTCACCTCCCATCCCCCTCAGATGCATTAGTGTGTACATATCACACCATGTATTCGTGGCCTCAAGCCAAGGCACCAAAGAAACAACTTGTGTGGATCCATAACGGACATGTGCTTCTTGTAGTCGAAGCACAACTTGAATCCTTTCACTTTCAGTGGGGACATTGTTGCCTAGCAAACTGTTTGAAGTCATCAGAAAAATGACAAATTCGGGAGCAGAGCTCTGGATTCAATTGAAGGGCACAGAAAGAAAGCAATTTACTGCAGCGTGCAGGGGTGATAATTATATGTGGCTCGGCTCCATCACTACAGCGGCAGAGTATAGCCAACGCGTAGCCGTATGATGCCACCTAGCAGAGTACGGAAGCACTGCTCTGAAAAAATGTTCAGATCAAGTCTGGCGCCTGGGGATATTCTAAAGTGAGGAATCTGCGACTAGAACAATCCATAAGAAAACTGGAAATTGCAGCAGTTAGTCAGGAATAAGAAACAGCGCATTTACAAAGACATGAATAATCAGCTAGGCCTCCATGATTATAATAATTATGATGCTATGCAACATGGTGAGGTAGACAAGACCAACAGAATGTTTTCCTGGATGATCAAAATTGAAATCCCAAACCAACCTATTTCAGCTCTGAGGACTGTGGAAGATGAGATAGTCAACACACAAACAGGAGTTAAAAAACTAATGGAAGTATAGAAAAATAAATTATAAGCAGCACATCAAGTAACCCATGATGACATCAGGCATTTGTATTTAAGACGGCTGAACTTGAGGAAAGAATTACTAGTGCAAGCTTTAGAACTTGATGAACCTCTGAGAGTAGAGGAGATAAAAAGAGCAAAAAATATCTGTCAGAAAATTCTCCAGAGAGCAACAGATTCCCACCTAAGTTTTTTAAAACATACTGTTGAATATCAACCTCTAAAGTGCTTCATCTATGCCAAAAGGCAAAGATGATTGGGACACTGCCACAGACTTGTAGGGCAGCAATATTGGTTTCACTGCCAAATTCTAAGCAAGACATGTTAATAAAGGGGTCACGGAGGAGAAGGGAGGGAGGGAGCAGTACGGACAGCGGGGAGGGGGTAGGAAGAGTTGTTGAACACGAGTGAGCAACAACAGACAGAGGGGGGGGGGGCGTGTGAGGGTTCACCAGCAACAAGTGGAGGTTGGCGGGTGGGGTGGGTGAAGCAGCACGAGGTTCGCCGGAGGGTGGGGGGGAGTGCAATTAAAACAAGCTGGGTTTGTGAGAAGCACCACTGGGAGCTTGTAAAGCCCGTTCGGTGAGAGGACAGGAAGTGCGCCAATCCAGCTGCTGCTTTCACAGCAACTCACCTTTCCAGCCCCGGGCCTGTTTGATGTGTTCCGGGTCAGTGACCTTACTTTACTATTCTTCATGGTGACACACTCCTCCTGCCTACGAACAGCCTAGGCAAGCACACAGGCCCTCTTTAAAAGTATTCATAATAAAGAAGTAGCAGGAGGGACGCAAAAACATGGTGTGTGGTGCATCAAGAGGATGTTACTGTAACTCTGTGATCACGCTCATTCAAAGGATACTGCTCACTTGTGCATGCTTAGTGTGGAGCAATAGATGACAGATGAGTAAGTGCACAGAGACACTACCTCAGTGCACATGCTCAGTGTACGTTTATTACATAACTCAAAACAAAAAAGCTGCCAAAAAGCACGCTTGAAATGCGTGCAGTGGCATGACTGAAATGCGTGCATCGGGGAGTTTAGGTAAAGGGCAAATAGAGTACGATGTGAGGCAGTTTGACGACCCACATACAAAAAGTTCTTCAAAAGCGGATGAAAACGAGTACACAAAACAAACGTACAGGCTGCTAATAAAACAAGCAGCAGCACAGGAAGGACGACAGCAAAGAGTGGAGGGAGGGGGTGTGAGCAAGGAGACAACAGATGGCCAACTAAAAGGATCAATTCATGATGTCTCATGAGCGGGAACCAAGCACCCAAAGGCAGGACATTTTGACACTGTTGACCAACCACAGTAAAGGAATTTAGAAAGGCAGGCCAACTAACCAACTAGAAGCCCTGGTCGTGTTGAGAAGCACATACACTGAATACAACATGCCTCGCAGAGCAGCGCAAGCGCTGTCCAAGCTCAACTTAAAAAAAGAATACATATCAACACAGAAAGCAATTGCTACAGCACTGTCATACACAATATAACAATTGTTAAATAAAGCTCTCAGTTAACAAAAAAAATATTGAGGGCTAATCCAGTGTATGCATTTATTGACCCAAAAAATCCAGCTAAAACATTGTTTTCAACTTGTATTCTTGTGACTTTAACTACATAATATGGTCAAAGCTGCAAATCTGTGCCAGAAAAATGCCATCCTAAAGCAGTAATAAACAGGAAACAGCCTTTCCCATGCATCCTTAACCACACAGATGCCTTTACTAAGCAGATAAAGCAAACACAAGGAGATGATGGACGGAGCGCTGACATTTTTCAGACACTCACCCCCAGTCACAGATCTGGGTTGAATTCATCATCGTTCTTTAGCTCACTTCGCCACCTCAGTTCAGACCCAGCTATATGCAAATCAGTCTTGACCCTGTGCCTCATGGGAACAGTCCAGCCCGAACTGCCAAGCCAGGTGTTCCCTGAACCGGAAACAAGCATCCTGGGACCGGTTTCGGGGTAACACCCCTCATCAGCCAGGCTAGCTTGAATCCAGTGGCAAAGTGAGCAAGGGACCCACGTCTGGGCATACCCTGCCAACTTAGGGCGAACAAAGCAAACACAAGGAGAAGATGGACAGAGCGCTGAAACGAAGGCAGTTCGGGGTAGACTGTTCCCATGAGGCACAGGGTCAAGACTGATTTGCATATAGCTGGGTCTGAACTGAGGTGGCGAAGTGAGCAAAAGAACGATGATGGATTCAACCCAGATCTGTGACTAGGGGTGAGTGTCTGGAAAGTTTCAGTACTCCGTCCATCATCTCTTTGTGTTTGTTTTGTTTGCCCTAAGTTGGCAGGGTATGCCCAGACATGGGTCCCTTGCTCACTTTGCCACTGGATTCAAGCTAGCCTGGCTGAAGAGGGGTGATACCCCAAAACCGGTCCCAGGATGCTTGTTTCCGGTTCAGGAAAGACCTGGCTTGGCAGTTCGGGCCGGACTGTTCCCATGAGGCACAGGGTCAAGACTGATTTGCATATAGCTGGGTATGAACTGAGGTGGCGAAGTGAGCTACAGAACGATGATGGATTCAACCCAGATCTGTGACTGGGGGTGAGTGTCTGAATATTTTCAGCACTCCGTCCATCATCTCTTTGTGTTTGCTTTACTAAGCAGATGCCATTACCACGCAGGCTTTTAACACACGCAATGTAAGCAAATTTAAGGTCAGAATATATATATATATATCTCCTCACATCCCAGCACTCAGTTTGCACCGATGCATCATAGTAAATGCAGTGCATGATAACACTTACTTTGGTGACAGGCTTTAGTTTTTCACCCTTGTTGGTGCAGCCAGTGCTGTGTATCTCTAGACACGTATTTCAGGATAGTTGTCCCTCTTCAGTAGAGAGCAACACATTCTTTTTGGGGGTGCTGGAAATGCTACCCAAACTCTTCTCAGGTCTCTGTACCACTCGCTGGGCGCAGGTGCATCAACCAGAGCTCGTCAGCTCATTAACTCAAGGGAGCCTTATCAAACAGGAGGAGGGTGGGCGCACACTGCCTCACATCCCAGCACTCAGTTTGCCCCGATGCATCATAGTAAATGCAGTGCATGATAACACTAACTTCGGTGACAAGCTTTAGTTTTTCACCCTTGTTGGTGCAGCCAGTGCTGTGTATCTCTAGACACGTGTTTCAGGATAGCTGTCCCTCTTCAGTAGAGAGCAACACATTCTTTTTGGGGGTGCTGGAAATGCTGCCCAAACTCTTCTCAGGTCTCTGTACCACTCGCTGGGCGCAGGTGCATCAACCAGAGCTCGTCAGCTCATTAGCTCAAGGGAGCCTTATCAAACAGGAGGAGGGTGGGCGCACACTGCCTCACATCCCAGCACTCAGTTTGCCCCGATGCATCATAGTAAATGCAGTGCATGATAACACTAACTTCGGTGACAGGCTTTAGTTTTTCACCCTTGTTGGTGCAGCCAGTGCTGTGTATCTCTAGACACGTATTTCAGGATAGTTGTCCTTCTTCAGTAGAGAGCAACACATTCTTTATTATGCAACCAAAATCACATCTTATTCAGCACGCCTGTCAATTAAGGACAAAATCACTCATTTACTTTTTTGAATACCATCCTTGCGTTGCTGAAAACTTCTTTATCTTAGGCAGCCCTTTTAACCCGCTGTTTATCGTACCAATAAGTCTGCAAATTTATGTTGCTCCACTCCAGTGTGTTTGCGCTCCCAAAATCGTTGGAGACTTTAATCGAAAAAGTAAATGAGTGATTTTGTCCTTAATTGACAGGCGTGCTGAAGGAGATGTGCTTTTGGGTGCGTAATAGTAAGCTGCATTTACGAACTTCATGTTAAATGCCGTTTTGTGTATACCTTCTCTGGGATACGAAACTCCTGCAGTGAAGATGTGTTTTCATGGACTCTTTCTCCGGACTAAATTCTATCAATACACACTACGTGACTGAAATGAAAGGATTGATTTTAGGACATGCAGCAGTGCACTTCTTTTTAAACGCGATTTGCTATTATGGCATTGGGAGTTCTTGAGCGTTTTACAGACTTTCTAATGGATATACATATAAGACTCATTGATTTTGCCATTTGAGCATGTATTTTAGAAGTGCACATTGCGTGACTTTTATTTAGAATTATGATTGAGTGAGTAGTTTTTTATGAACACTTAGTGCGATTTTTAAGGAAAGAGGGCATTTCGAGTGACATGCATTGTAAGATCTGTGCTAATAAAAGCCAAAAATGTATTAAGTTTTAGGTATTTATCTATGTAATGAACATCGTTCGAAATGTCTAAAGTAATTTTTGCAAATGCTGATGGTTATATTTAATCTCCCCGAGTGTCTAATAATTATTATTAATTAATTGTCTTACCTGCGGGTGCGCATGGAACAACATATTAGTATTTTTTTCTAAGTTGTAACAACATCGGAGTATTTTCTCTATGTTCATGCTATATTTAGTATATATATGGGTCTCAAAATGGCGCTCCTTAGATGATTAAGGCTGTACTCTGTCCAGAGTGGCATGTTTTAAATAAACCGATCTAAGATTTTCTCCGTCCCAGAGTGCCGTTTCTTTCTTCAGTACACAAAGGGGGGGGGTGTATATATATATATCCCTCTCTCCAACAGTTTAGTAGCGCAGCACCCGAGCCACTTGCAACGGAAGGGTCGCAAACCCTTAATAACCAATCCAAGCGTTGTTCAAACAATAAAAAAAGACAACACACCAGGGCCATCAAACTTGCTTCAGTGTGATTTATGTTTGAACAACGCTTGGATTGGAGAATATATATATATATATATATATATATATATATATATATATATATAAAATTAGCCTTAACTAATATATATATTTTGGAATAACTGAGAGAATGATACTTAAGAAATTCTCATGTTGTTTGATCTGTAGATTTCAATTTCTTTACGTGTGGTGAACTCGGGGACAGTTCCCCTTCATGGGCGTCAGAGCTCCGCCCTTTAATTTTTCCAACCAAGTTAAAATTCCTTTCTTTATATATTTTGAATGTGAATAAACAAATAAAGCTACAAACAGACAGGCGCTGCCTGATGACAACACTCACTCTCAGTGTTCCCTGTGAACACTGTTAGGTCTCTGTTATACGCGGATGCGAATGTACAGCAATCTCTGTTGTTAATGCATTTGCTGGTCTGGCATTCACACAGCCTTGAGACCTGTGTGCTGAGCTCCACCCACTGAAGACGTAGTTGTGAAGTTTGTCCCGGGTGCTACGGCTTGAAGGCCTGAAGCACCAGGGGACTTGACGTTAATTAAGAACTGCAGTCTCAGCCACCCCACCCTTTCACAACTCATCACGGGGTCAACAAGCCTTTCTAGCCCCACTGCTCCCTGTGAGGAATTGTGACAGGGTGAAGTTTGAGGGTGCAGGTGGAAGGTGAGCGTTAGGGCAGGGTTCTCCAAAGTCCGTCCTGGAGGGCCGGATCCATGCCAGATTTTTATGATAACTACATTTATCTATATGGGGATATACTAAAAATCTGGCATGGATCCAGCCCTCCAGGACAGACAGACTTTGGAAAGCCCTGCTTTAGAAAGTGCGTAGTGTGCCAGCGTAGGTTTTGAAGTTACTGTGTGCAGGCTCCAGGGCCGAGCTTCCCACTCTGTGCTTTGAGGGAACTTGCAATATACTGACTGGCTCGAGCTGGAGAGTGTGTACTACAGAGTTCACTCAAACAGGTGAGCTTAGTGCTACGCACAGTGAGATGCAAGACAGCAGCTGGCTTTCTGTTATAATATGGAATTCAAGTGGCATGGTCTCTGTTTACTCTTCCACAACTGCTGCCTTTCTAGCCTGGAAGCATGCTTGCTGGTCTGTCCTGGGAATATCCAATTTTTTGAGCAGGCACAGTTTATATGCAATAAAACTCAAAAGGGGGACAAATGTGGGCCCCGGAAATAAATATCACAGTAAGTATCTTCTCGTATGCTAGAACATGCATGTCAAAGCAGTGATTTATTAAAATGCCAACTCACATAAACAGGTCAGGATTATGCAATTAAGCACACTCTAAATTGTAAATTTATGCTGACAGCTGGAGGTGTTTTAGGAAAGAAAAATTATGGTCCGTTTTGTCTAGATGGAAGAAATTAGGAATGCTTTTTTTTTCTTCTCCTGCCACAGAGCAACAATGATTTTTGGAAGAAGGAAAGTGAGCATGATAGCACAGAGGTGTGATTTGGCGCCACTTTGCACAAAGTACGGCTGTTCTGTTTTGCATATTAAGTCATTCCTTTTTCAGGAGCGAAAATTAAAGTTTGAAAAGCGAAATCACAAAGAACCGTTTTTGGTGCCATAAAACAGCAGTGCTCACCCCAATTCTGAGGGCCCACTGAGTGTATAACTCAGTCATGATCGGCCACTCTGTGCACACATCTTCAAATAAAACAGCGTGTGCATGTGCTCAGTACCAAGCAGAAAAAGACAACAATTATTCTACATCTGTGTTTATTTGCTACTTTGCATTTCATACCTGCTATTTTTTCCTATTAATTGTGGTGGCACTGTTTTGATGACTGGTCACTGTACTTTAATTGAAAATGTTTTTCTCTGGTAACCTGTAACCACGGTCTTAATGATGTTTGGAGTGATAAATGAAAAATTTCCTAGCTAACGTAACGGAAAGTTTAAATTCTATGAAGGACTCGGAGGCGAGGATTATGCCTTCTCTCTTCACTTTATTTGAATAGCAGCTCATTAAAAGATTAACAAAGACTACATTTCCTAATGAACCCTAGGGAAAGGTAGTATGGAAACAAGCATTGAAAATGCAACAGGTCTCGCCTTTGATTAAGTTAAAGCCATTTGCTTTGCTAATGGTATTGTATTCTAGCTTTGCATTATTTAGTGTATATTTGTGATATGTGCATATATTTGCTCTCCCCTCGCCCCTTTCGTGTGCCTCATGCTATTGTAATCCTCACTATACGAAATTAACACACATACTATTCTTCTATTCATTCACCTCCCAAATCTGAAACGCTGCTCTTTTCCTACTAACGCTATGCTTTAAACTACTCCACAGCTAACAAAACAATTCTAACTACATACAACTACAACATATCACAAATATACACTAAATATACATTAAATGTTGCTTTTCTACAGTATACAAAAGGCTCTGCTAAAATCAGGTAATCAGAGTTGAGACTCAAATGCACAGCTAATACTGTACTGCTAAGAATTTCTGCAGGTGTATTTCTGTGCACAAATACAGAAAAGAGTTGTCCATACATACAACTTTTTGGGGTACTTGAAATGCAAATATAAAAGGCATAACTGAGCTCTTAATCCATACTTAAAATGACGGTGGTAGTTTACTATAGGTGCAATTGAGAAGTAAAGGTTGGCACAAACAACTGTAAGACACAAAAATGTACGACTGTGACATTTTCTTATGTTCTGCTTGACAAATTGTGCTTTAACCAATACTCGCCGACACTCCTGGGCAAATGTAAAGCAATGTTATTTTTGTCCACCACAGAGAAAGTAGCAAAAAGACAACCCTGTGTAGTTTTATATTTATACCTGTATTCTCAGCATGCAACTATGCAGAGGCTCTAATGAGCAAGGCAGATGCTGAAGTCGATATTGCAGTTAAATTATTTTACGGAAAGTTAAAAGCCATTTGTAGGAAGTTTTTCACTGTCCAAACAGAATGTAAAGAAAAGAAGCCTATAACGATGTTAAAATATTTTTTCATCTGCCCTGGTAGGGAAAAATTCAGCGCACACACGTTCAAAATTGAAGTAGGATGCATGGAGCCTTATCATTAAAGTAACTTTCATCGAAGGGAACAGATGCAGTTTTGCTTTAACAGTGGACACAACGTATGATATTTCAAGGCAAGTGAACATACATAAAAAATGAAGACTTCACAGGAATGTGTGCTAAAGATGCCCATTTTAAAACCAATCATCGCTACCGGTTTGAAGGCTTGCGCTATTTCTTTCTACAACTGAAGTGCTGCTATAAAGAACACAGTTGAAAATGGTGCAAACAACGCGATTAGATGTGTCTGAATGAATTAACATGGCGAGCCACACGTCAGCTTTTTGTTGGCCTGACAATACAGAGGCTTGGACCATATTCACAATTGTCTTTGTCTCACGTTGGAGTTTGTGGGGCCCGTGCAGAAGGGGTGCTATTAGGAACCCGCTCGCTTTCACACGTTCACATCAAAGCTGAGCCCCTCTGAAAGAAGGACGGCGGGGCCGGGGAGGCGTTAGCCGCAAGCGCTGTGTCTAGTTCAGAAAAATATCCTTCACCGAAGGAGTGTGAAATGGTTTTAGGTGGGTAGTGGAACGCAAGCAAGGACGTTGTTTACATGAGGTGTTTGTTTGCATCATTAACTGGATGTGCCGCACCATCAGTTCAGTTTCAGAAGCCAAGACGAAATTGAACACGTGAGAATGGTGGTCTTATGTTGTACAAATATCACATTAATTGCAATATTTGGGGCTGTTTACACGTTAATATTTCAGTGAAAGAAATGTCTTCCCTAACAGTAAGGCCCTTGGTTGAGTTGCTTACAGAAATTAAAGCAGCAGCACGACGTTAATATAATGAACACTAATTTGTGCATATTATAGAACTTTTTTTCCATGGCAGAAACACATCCTGGCAGCTTGTCTGGCCCTGAGGGGTGCCGGGGTGACCTTGTGCACCATTTCTGGAAGCGCGCCTGCCGCAGGAGCCTTGCAGGAGTGTCCTGGCTGCCAACAGAAATAGGTGTGATCCTGAGCACCAGCGCTCGCCAGGAGACAGAAAGCAACGAGGAGATGTGTGGCCTAACGGCCAGAGCTGCCGACCTTGGTGCTGGGGAACCAGGTTCGAGTCTCGGAGTCAGCTCAACAGCCTGTGATTTCGGGCAAATCACTTAATTCCCCCACCCCCCTCCCTGTCGAGTTTGCGCGATATAAAAACTGCCCCCTTAAAAAAAGAAATTTGGAAACACTCAACGCCTTTCAGGGGATGCTAGCAAGCGGATGCTTACAACTATAAAGCACTCGCTCTTAAATGTGGGAAACAAAGCAGGATTTCCCACGTGTTTGAATTGCATGCTCGAATGAATATAGCAGCCCACGTCCCCTGTCCTTCATGGGCAGACAGACGGCCACGCAGGACAAACTGCAGACTTCAGCAGTTCACAGCAGGTTCAGGTGAGCCCTGCAGCGCCAGGCCACGCCGAGGACTTTCTGTAGCAAGTACATTCATCGAGTCCGCCTGATGCTCGCGCCGGAGCGTGTAACTGCACTTATAAAATGCAGCGAAAGCAAAACTTCCTTGGCACTAATTAGCCCCCAATAGGTATGCAAATATATTCATGCGTGCCAGATGATTTCATAGCACGGCACGGACGTGCACATCCTTCGCTTTCCTTGTACCTTTTAATCTGCACGGACGTGCACATCCTTCGCTTTCCTTGTACCTTTTAATGTAAAGCAGGGACCAAATATCACATTTCAATAAAAACAAGCTAGGAGCACACCCACCTCCGTCACGCCAAACCAAGATGGCGTCGGCCTATCCAGATGGGCCGTCCTAAAAGTGGACAAGGTAACCCAAAAGCCCGGTTTTCAATCACGCGCCAGCGTTTAACATAAACGATGACGCGTGCCAATTGAAAACAAGGGCGGGGCTTAAAGTCCCTTCTGAAACTGTATTGATTACAAAAGGCCCTCGCATGGCGAGAGCAGCGCATGCGCGCTAACGCCAGGCGAGACCGAAAAACACATGGTAACATCCAATCATGTTGGGATAACAATGTCCAATCAGGGGCTTCCTAGCCCAACATAGTCCTTTGTTAGTGTCCCTTCGCCCTCTTTCGTCGCGCAAAGTCAGCCATCGCAACCTCTTCATGCATCCTGTTTGTTCGCATCAGAACCTACAAAAACAAGGACATATTACCAACTGAACCGTAACTGCTACAACCTGCAACTGAAGCAGCAAACAGTTAGAACGGCAGAGCAAGACTATCCCATCCAACAATACATTCAAGCAAATTACTTACTGCAATACGGGGAGGGATGTCTCTTCTTGGAACCTAGGGCGGGATAATCCTCGCCTCCGAGTCCTTAATAGAATTGAAACTTTCCGTTACGTTAGCTAGGAATCTTTTCATTCTATGTCAGGACTGGAGGCGAGGATTATGCTAGTTCAAAGCTTGCTCACAACAAGGTGAGCCATGTTCAGCACCGGCTTGAAGTAGAATCTCTTGAACGTGGAGTCCGAAGACCAATCTGCCGCAATGAGGATATCCTCTAAGCGGGCACCCAAGCCGAATGCTTTAGAAGCCATTGCTCCTCGAGCTGAATGAGCTCCGAAGTGATGAAGACTGATACCTGCCTCTTGTATTACCCATCTAACCCATCTGGCGATGGTCGGAGAGGAAACCGCTTTAAAGGGTTTTCGGAGAGCAATGAGGAGTTGGCGTTCTCCAGGGGGTCGGAATTCTTCCGTCATCTCTTCATATGCCTTGAGACATCTAACCACACATAGCTTTGGAGAGTTTGGAAACTCTGGGTAAGAAATTACCCTGGCATGGCACTTTGTCCGTCTGAGGAGAGTGAAAGTTACCCCATCTGGAGTAAACATCCTGCTGGTGATGCCCAGAGCTCTAACGTCAGAAACGTGTCTGCATGATATAAGACAGAGGAGCATGGCCAATTTGGCGGAAAGCTCCTTCCTGGAGAGAAAACAGTTTGGCTGCCAGGACAGAAACAGGTTGAGAACCTGGTTCACATCCCGAAGAGCAGAGTAACGAGGCTCGGGGGGTAGCGAGAGCCGAATGCCACGCAACAATCTGCAAACCACTGGGTGTTCACCCATTGCCGTGCCATTAACTGGAACATGGCCGGACGAGATGGCAGACCGGAAGGTGTTCATTGACCTGTATGCCATGCCGCTGGAAGCCAATTGCGCTAAAAAATTCACAACGTGTACAACGCCCGCGACCAGGGGATCAAAACCCAGTCGCAAACACCAACGGGACCATCTGCCCCACGCGGATCTGTACCTTTTGAAAGTACCGTCCGCCCAAGCCTTGGAGATGAATGTTTCAGCCTCCTGCGAAAGGCCTGGGACTTCCCATCGACCCCTGAAATCCGCCACGCCATGAGCCACAGCGAGTTCGTCAGCACCAGAGGGTGCGGAGCTTTGTCGGGACTCAAGAGGAGAGTCGGAAAGTGGGGGAGTAGGATTGGAGAATCCCAGGAAAGTTCCAGAAGAACTGGAAACCAGACTTGCGACCTCCAAAGGGGGGTTATTATAACTAGATCTGCTGACTGCCTGCGGCTAAGGCCGTTGTCCTCGTGATCACCGCGAAGGGGAGAAAAGCATACCCCTAGCTCCAATCCTGGAGGAATGCATCTGTGTCCGCCGCTAAGGGATCCGGTCTCCAGCTGAAAAACTGAGGAGTCTGGTGGTCCAATCTCGACGCAAACAGGTCCACTGAGAAGGGACCCCAGCGGTCGTTCAACATCGCAAAAACGATCCGGTCGAGCATCCAAAGGCTGGAATCTCTGAAGTGGCGGGATTGAAAACCCGCCTCTTGGTTATCTCGCCCTGGCAGATATTCTGCTGTGACCTAAATCTGACTGTCTAGGCAATACTGCCAGAAACTTGCAGCTAAGTCCGAAAGAGCCTTGGATCTGGTGCCCCCCAGATGGTTTACATATCGGACCGCTGAAATGTTGTCCATCTTGAGAAGGACACATGACTGCACCGAGTCTCTCGTCCAGCAGCGGACGGCAAAGGACCCCGCCAGAAGTTCCAGGCAATTGATATGCAACTTCTGTTCGTCAGGTGACCACAATCCTCCCGTAGAGAGGTCTCAGCACCTGGCACCCCAGCCTAGCCTGCTGGCGCCTGATTCTATAACAAGATCTGGTGCAGAACCGAAAATCGCGCGCCCGTTCCAGGCCTCCATATGATCCAGCCACCACTGGATCTCCTCCCGGGCTTCGCTGGAAAGGGAGACCTTGTGGGAGTAGGGTAACCCTTGCAAAGGAAATACGCCTTCAGGCGCTGGAGAGCCCGGTAGTGAAGCGGACCCGGGAAGATGGCTTGGATTGATGCTGACAGGAGGCCCACCACCCGAGCCAGTTGACGGAGGGATACCTGTTGTCTGGAAAGGACACGTCGCAGTTCGTGACGGATCTTGGTCACCTTCCTGGAGGGAAGACTGAGAGTAGATGTGGTGGAGTCTATTATGAACCCCAAAAAGGTACGGACTGAGCAGGCTGTAACAGAGATTTCTGCTCGTTTATCACAAAGCCTAGGCTCTGAAGCAGGTAAACCGCCATCTGAAGATGGGCGGATAGTTGACGGGGACAAGAGCCCATGAGAAGGAGATCGTCCAGGTACACGATCATCCGGATACCTCGGGCTCTCAGGAACTCCACCACTGGTTTGAGCACCTTGGTGAAGCACCAGGGAGCCGAGGAGAGTCCGAATGGAAGAGCTGTGAACTCGTAAGTTTGGTGGCGCCAGACAAACTGTAGGAAGCGTCTGTGGGGAGGAAAAATCGGGATCACCAGATAGGCGTCCTTGAGGTCTAAGCGAACCATCCAAACTTGAGGGCGTAAGACATCCCGGAGGAGATGGATCCCCTCCATTTTGAAATGGCGATAAACCAGCCATTCGTTGAATTCGCTTAGGTTTATGACTAGTCTTCGACCGCCTTCGGTCTTGTCGACCAAAAATATATTGCTTAAGAACCCCCTGGGGTGAGGGGAGGACAGGGAGATGGCGTCCTTGTTGAGGAGGGATGTGACTTCCTCGTCTACAAGGGCGGCCTCTTGGGTAGAAAACTGAATGGGTCGGGCTTGGACTGTTGAACCGGATTCCCTATGTATTCTATACGAAACCCCTGCACTGTCTGCAGCACCCACACGTCTTCGCGTGATGGAAAACCAAGCCTGGAAAAAATTTGCCAGCCGCCCCCCTATTTTTAGTTGGGAAGAATGGAGAACACTCACCGGGGCTTGAGGTGGCCGCTCTTCCTCTGAAACCTTTGCCCTTGCCGCGACGTCCTCTGGTGGGATAAAAGTTCCCGAAGCTGGACTGATCCTGTTACTGTCTGGAGCCTCTCTGCGTGTTTTGATGGGGTTGACGACCGGCCCCTGCCTCGGCCGGCCCCGTGAAAAACACGAGGGAACACTCTTTTAATCGTGGATTGGGCCTTGTCCAACAAAGTGAAAGTGTTAACAAACTTTCCGAGCACTTTAACAAAAGGCTCGCCAAAGAGACCTCCCTGGGCAATGGCGCCCGCCTCCGAGTCTGCCAGATCCCCCAATTTTGGGTCGATCTTAATAAGTAGGGAACGGCGGCGCTCGGTGGAAAGGGCGCAGTTCGCGTTGCCCAAAAATATTACGGCCTTCTGGGCCCAATCTGACAAGGTTTCCGGGGAAATGATTGAGCCTGACTCCTTGGCTTCCTCCGCCATGTCAAGGATCTTTGTAATGGGGCAGAGGGCGTCCAGGAGTTTATCCTGACATGCCCTCCATGATCTGTCGATCCCTTTTTTAGGATCTCTAATAAATTTCTGCAGAAAAGTGGCCATGCAGGGGTCAATCTCCGGGGTAAGGGCCAATTTCCCCTCGAGAGATGAGCGGGGGCACTCCGCTCGTAAACAATTGCGGGCCTCCTTTACCAACGGTCTACGAATGTGCCCTGCCACATAAGTGGCGACCTTATCGGCCGGGGCCCACTCTGAGGAGCGTGGGTAGACGATATTGTTTGGGTAGAGCATATCTGACGTGCTCTGAGGGGTTTGGGAAGGTCGGGACGGGAGCCAATGGTCTGGAAGGGCCCGGATCTGCATCCACATCTCCTGCCGCGTCCGGGTCAGTCCTAGGGACAACTGGCGGAGGAGCAGGGTGATTCCCTGCAGGTAGGGCAGGTTGGCTATCCAAGAAGGCTTGCTTAAGTCTTGCAAAAGCATCTAGGTCCACCTCAGAGTCCCAGGGCCGCTTAGGTGGCAGCGAGCCAAGGTCTCCTGAACCCACGGGAACCGGGGCTGGAGGAGGTGTGGTAGATTGGGGTGTAAGACTCTCAAAGGCTAGGGCGATCTGGCGGGAGAGGCTCTCCTCTAAAGGAGTTATGGCCTCGTCTACCGCACGGTAAATTGAGGTGTCTACAGCCTCGTAGAATGCGTCCCCCCAAGGCAGATCAGCCAGAGGATCTTCCTCTTGGTAATCGTCGTAATACTCCATAGCACTAGGCTATTAAAGGTGAACTTAGAAAAGGGAGACTGGGTGGTAATCCGTGAGTCAAGGCCTATAGTCTTTGAGGGCTGGGTGGCAGCCTGAAATATGCGGCGGATTTACCGCAATTTAAACGGGGTTCTAGCCCCAGGGGACCCAAATATGCTGGTGGAAGTATATAGATGGTACAGGAGTTGACCCTATGACAAGGGAGCTGGCCAGGGTAGTGTCCCCAACAAGGCCTTCAGGACAAATACAGACCCATTCAGGGCGTTCAGGGTTAATACAGACTCTGTTCCCCGTTTGTCAGAAAGGGAAACAGAGCGGTAATGCTGTCACGGGCGGTCGGCCGCTTAGCGATTAGTGCAGCTCACCGCCTACAGACCCAAGACGGGCGTCTCCCTCGGGCCAGTAGGCTCCAGAATGCGCGCGCGGTGCCGGAACTCCTATGCCTGAGAAGAGTTCCAGTAACGCGCCGCCTCCCACGCCTCCTGGCGGTGGGAGGTCTACAGCGCGGAGCCAGACACCAGCGTTTCACCGTGTAGGAACGGAAAACCCGTTCCCGCGGTTCTATGAAAGAAAAAGCGATCTAAATCGCTATTGCAGCGCCGAGTACACGTAACCAGCAAATAAGACAATTCTGACAGAAAATACAGAAAACGAGCGCGAAGCGCGCACATAGCAAATTTCGGCGTCAGTATAGCATAAATTAACTACGTTAACATTGGAACACAGCACCAAACAGTGAACAAAGACTGAAGGGTACTTATCTGGCTGCGTAGCAGCGAAGAAAGAGGGCGAAGGGACACTAACAAAGGACTATGTTGGGCTAGGAAGCCCCTGATTGGACATTGTTATCCCAACATGATTGGATGTTACCATGTGTTTTTTCCATACTACCTTTCCCTATGGTTCATGGGAAATGTAGTCTTTGTTAATCTTTTAATGAGCTGCTATTCAAATAAAGCGAAGAGAGAAGGCATAATCCTCGCCTCCAGTCCTGACATAGAATCAAGGTGTAATAATGCCGCTAGCACTGTAAGTTTACGACTCCTTTCAGTGTGCCCTGAAAGACTAACCCAGTACTCAAAGTGCCAACACATTTTAAGGATGAGACAATATTTTTTCTACAGGATTTTATGAGATTATGGAATTGTTTTTGCTCTTACGTAATAAATAATATGCTCCGTTGTCTTAGACTCTTTCCTTTGGTAGCTGACTGTCAGAAATGGTACTCGCTTGTGTTAACTGCCCACTGGTGTTAGTATAGAGCTATTTACCTTCTCTGTATTTGACAGAAGAATACATCACAAGATGTGCATGTGTCTTGAAACTTAATTGTGTTTCTATACAGGAGCCGGGCAGGTTTGCTAGATAATTTTTAAATATTCATGGAAAGTAAACAAGTAATATGCCTTCATTGATGTGCAGTCGGAACAGAAAACATTTCTGTTCCAAAAGTGAATATTGTCTTTAGGCAATGCCTTATGCAGAAACAGTGTTACAGCAGGAGAGCGTGTTAATGAAGCAATAATTATCTTTGTTGTCAAGCTTCACTGCAACGGGCCTTCTTCAAAGGGAGATGACTCTTTAATAGTAAGAGAAACTTGTCTTATATTTTCATCTATACCAGAACCAATCCACACAAAAAAGTGCACACTTCTGTGTCATGCCCAGTTCTTCTTCTTCCTCTTTATAATTACTTATCAGAAGAACGTGTCATGTAGCCAAAAGTGGAAATGTAACTGTAATCGAGAATCCTCTTCCTGTTTTACCAATATTTAAAAAAGGGGCTCGTCTTACTTCTGGAGTTGCAGTCTTACAAGATGTCCCTTCAAGTGTTAATATATCATGGGCTCCCCAAGATGGTGACTCTCCCGTGAAGGGGGGCCCCCATGGTTGCAACAGGGCAGAACGCCAGAAGGGGAAATAAAAAAAAAGAAACTGGTGTATCACGAAATGTAAGTCTAAAAAACGTAGGTTTTCTAATGTCCTGGAGGAGTCCGCTCCCATTAATCAGCTTCGAAAAGTAGAAGGGACAGAGAGCGCCGATCTTTATTTAGGTCTGAAGCTTGAGTCCCCAGAAGAAATTAGTATGCCTTCCGTTCTTAATATACTATAAGTACCAGCTTTAGATTGCCATCGGCTGGAGAAGCGGCTCACGGACAAGGGGGTAACTGTCCATAATAACTGGGGTGGTGTGAATGGGAGAATAGTGAAGAATAATGTTGGGGATGGGATTGTGGAATTGGATGGATCCGAAGTAAAAGGTTGTGGAGTCCCCCAAGAAGTTAAGTGGATTCTTAAAAGATCTCTGTGAGAAGTTGGCCTGGTATATGCTGTCCACTAATTATAGTGGGCACCTTGCACCAGTCCAAACAACCCCTTATTGGAGATAGGTTAAAGACAACCTTTATTGAAAGCTATCCTAGTGGTAGCTATGGAGTGCAGCCTTCAGGCTAAGTCTTGAAGGAATGTAAAGCAGCTTGTTTTACCAGTCTATAATCTCTTGAGTGACCAAATGAAAGAGGACCACACCAGGTATATATTCAAAATATATGTATTTATTGCTAAACACACCCCTCTAGTCTCTTTATGAGGCTAGAGTTCGAAGTACATAAGTTATAAGTTAGTTATCAACAGTAATAGCACAAATACACGTTTGAGCCCTAGGGGCGTACGAAACCATATACCAATAAAGTGGTATAAGAACCACGACTGAGCTAGACACAAGGCCTAGAGCCTGTAGAAGTGCTTGGCCCTCAAGGAACCACCCAAGGTAGTGACACAGGGGACCCACGGGGACGCGTGCAGTGTGAGAACACAGCTGCGAGCCGCCGTTGACTTCTATGGGGAATGTCGCGGTTGGAGTTTTAAAGAAAAGGGACACTTAGAGGAGGACTTGGAGCAAACCCCTTTAGAACTAGGTTGTTCTAGAGTCTATACCCACGGGAGCACCGGAGTACTCGAGTTACCTCACCCAGGGAAGCCGGGTGCATAGGTGTCTTTCGGGGTCGGGTTTCGTCGTCGTTTTCAATGGCGATCTGCTGCAAAGTGCTGCTGGCGGCCAAGTCGAAAGTGTTCGGGTGGATCCAAAGGTGGATCGAAGATCTGAAGAACCTGAAAGCAGAGGGGACAGAGTCTGGGTCACTAGCCAGTGACCAGGAAGGCGATGAGCGGATGCCCACCGATGTCGGGTGCTTCAGGTAGGTTGACGGTCGTCTTGACTCTTCAGCCACGAGGTCCAGGAGGCGTCGACGACGACCAGGAGCTGGATTCGAGCTGTCCCACGACGTCTGTCGATTGCAGGAGTGTCGGCGACCGGATTGGACCCAACAAGCCTTGGCAACGGCAAGTCTCGTGGAAATAGAAGAAGGACGGTGGTGCAGACCAGCAAGGTCTGAGGGACTCACCCAGCGAGGGTAAGTCAGGGCACGTCTGGAGCAACCAGGAAAGCCCAAGCAGAAGAAAAGTTGCCTTCGGGAGGGCCCACTAGCCAACGGACTAGCGACCGCGAAGGAGCCTCGAGTGGACGCACTTGGAGCTGGCTCACAGGACACTCGTGGAGTGGAGGCCAGTGATCTTCGGTGCAGTCGGTGCTGGAGGCGGGGGCTACTTGGAGCCCAAAGCACAACTTCGTGGGAGACCAGGAAGAGGATGCACTTGCAAATGTGCTCGGTGTCCAGGGGTCATGGTTCCACGTTACCCACGACAGCTACGGGCCTCAGCTTTGCTGGGGACTCAGGGCAGCCTCGGGGAAGTCTGGAAATCCACCTCTGGTGATGCAAAGACTTCGGCGTCCGGCGGGAGCTTCAGCGATGCAGACCGGACAATTGCTTCTTAGGTGCCTGCCAAGCAGGGGAGTCACTCCTTGACCCCAAGGGAGATTCTTCAGTCCTCTAATCTTGAAGTAGAGCGTCGAAGGTCCAGGATTCTGTATCAGAGTTTCGTCCAGGTAAATCTAAAGTCCTAAGGACTGGGGTCCCATACTTATACCAAGTTAGGGGTTGGACATACTCTGGGGACCCACCTATGGGAGGGTCAGGGCAGAGGGGTGGTTACACCCCTTTCCCTTTGTCCAGTTTCGCGCCAGAGCAGGGGCTGGAAGCCCCTGAGCCGGTTTGAACTGGGGTATGCACAGGGACACCAAATGTGCCCCCAGTGCAGGACTTCAAAGCACCAGAGAGTGCTCCCGCCCAGCCCCAATACACATTATCCTGTCTGGGAGGTGGTTACACCTCCTTGGGACAGGAAACCTATTGTCCAGGCCTCCCCTGCCGGAGTTTCAGTCAGCAGCAGGAGGCCAGACCTGTGTCTCTGGCAGCGGCATCCATTTTGTGATGCCAGGGCTCTGGAAAGAAGTTACCGGGTATGCCGGTGGGTACATGTCTCTCCTCTAGAAGGGTGGAATGCTACCCCCGC
Source organism: Calotriton arnoldi (assembly GCA_963921515.1). Classification (NCBI taxonomy): domain Eukaryota; kingdom Metazoa; phylum Chordata; class Amphibia; order Caudata; family Salamandridae; genus Calotriton; species Calotriton arnoldi. The sequence goes on from CAWUFW010002626.1 coordinate 2,071,595, forward strand.
CGCCAGAACTGGCGGGGGGTAGTATTCCAAGATGTTTGACACCAAACACGACATGTTTTGTTTTGGTGCAGCCAGTCCAAAGTTAGCATTGTACCGCGAGGATATAATGCACTTAAGAGTATATGGTCAGGCTGCACTACAAACAGCATCAGAGAAGGGTCTCCGACCGCTGCAGAGGGGCTCTGCTCATGCAGGGGCACCCTCTCACATAAGAACCAAGCACTCTGCCTTCAGGATTGATAAGGCCTGCCACAGGAGTGACTTATAGGTTTATATGTGTGCATATGCAGTGATATAGGTAACCTATATCACAGTAAGGGGTGCATGCACCACCTTACCCAGGCTGCAGTAGCAGACCTGTGGTGTCATTTTGGATGGCCTTCCAGGGGTGGCACAATACATGCTGCAGCCCCTGGTAGGCCTCTGAGGTACCTATGCCCTGGGTACATAGTATACCATATACTAGGGACTTATAAGGGCACTCAGATTCAATCAGAGATGTGCCTAAGGCACATGGAAACCATTTTAGAGAGGAAGCAGCTAGGCTAGGGTTCTGATTAGCAGGGCCCCAGCCAGACTAAAGTCGAAAAACAGTGAAGCATCAGCAAAAAGTGGGGGTACCCATGTGAAGCAGATCCTACTCTCCTACAATCTCCTCCAGTTTCCCCTCGTGGAGATTGTTCTTCTTTATGTTCTGCTCCCAAATTCGTGAGGACTATGAATGGGGAGGCTCCTCCTTTTCTTCCATCAGTACAGCCACCTTAATCAGGGGCTGGGCCAAGGCATAATGATAATTCCACTAAAGGACTTTGTGAGAAGTTGGCCTGGTATATGCTGTTCACTAGTTAAAGTGGACACCTTGCACCAGTACAATTCGACTCTTATGGTAGGTAGGTTTAAGACAACCTTTATAGAAAGCTATCCTAGTGGTAGCTGTGGAGAGCAGCCTTCAGGCTAAGTCTTGGAGGTATGTAAAGCAGCTTGTTTTACCACACAATCTCTTGAATCACCAAATGAAAAGACACCACACAGGTATATATATCAAATATATATGTATTTATTACTAAACAACTCTCTACTAATCTCTTGTGAGATTAGAAGTCAGGAACATATGAACAAATCAACGTTTCACAATAAATTAAGCACAAATATGGCTGGGGCCCTAGGGGCGTACCAGACCATATACTAAAAAGAGACTTAAGAACAACGACTTGCAAGGGGACAAGGCCTAGGGCCTTCAGAAGTGCTGGGGCCTCACGAAACCACCCAAGGCAGGTAAGTAAAGGACCCACGGGGGACGCGTGCAGTGAGTGAACACAGGCGCGGATCGCCGTAGACTTCAATGGGGCAAGTCGCGGTTGGAAATTAAGAGTTTCAGGGCACTTCGGGAGTAGCTACAAGCAAGTCACTTACAGGGTAAGTAGTTCTAGGGCCAACACCCACAGGAGCACCGTAGTGCTGGAGTTACCTCACCCAGGGAAGCCGGGTGCATAGGTGTCCTTTGGTGTCGGGTCGCGGCGTCGTTTTCAATGGGAGCCAATGAAGACTTGCTGCTTGTGAAGCCAGAAGAAGTGTCCGGTGGAATCCAAGCCTGGATTCGGAAGAAGGAAGACCTGAAAGCAGAGGGGACAGTGTTCAAAGTCACTGGGCAGTGACCCGGGCAAGGAAGATGAATGCTCACCGTAGTCGACAGATTCAGGTCGTTCACGGGTGTCTTGACTCTTCGGCCACGAGGTCCAGGAGGCGTCGAGGATGACCAGGAGCTGGATTCAACGTGTCCCACGAAGTCTGCAGCTGACTGCGGTGTCGGCGACCCGATTGGAGCCAACAAGCCTTGGTAGCAGCAAGTCTCGTGGAAAGAGCAAAAAGTCAATGGTGCAGACCAACAAGGTCTGGGGAACTCACCCAGCGAGGGTAAGTCAGGGCAGGCCTGGAGCAACCAGGGGAGCCCTTTGGTTCTGTAGAAAAGTCTTCAGGGGACCCACAAGCCGGCTGGCAAGGGATCGCGAAGACGCCTCGGGAGGATTCCTTCAACAGGGGCCCACGGTCACTCGGGACGGGGTAGGCCTCTGATCTTCGGAGGATTCCTGCTAGAGGCTGGGACCACACGTGGTCCAAAGCACAGGTTCGTAGAATGTCGTGAAGGGGTTGCACTCGACAATAGTGCACGGTACCCAGGGACTGCGGTTCCTCGTCACTCGTGGGGTCCACTTGCCTCAGCTTCGCTGGGGACTCACGATGGCCTTGGAGAAGTCAGGAAATCCTCGTCTTGGGCTGCAGGGACCTCGGGCCCTGGCGGGAGCGGCGTAGTTTGCGACCGTCGTTTCAGTTTTTGGTGCCTGCCAAGCAGGGGAGTCACTCCTTGACTCCAAGGGAGATTCTTCAGTCTTCCAGAGGTAGTGGAACGTCGAAGGTCCGGGATTCTTCAGTAGAGCGTTGTCCAGGGAGATCTAGTTTGCAATGGCAAGGGTTCCCTATCTTATACTAAAAGGAAGGGAGGGACTAGCTCTATGACCCCACCTATGGGAGGGTCAGGGGAGTAGGTGGCTACACCCACTTCCCTTTGTCCAGTTTCGCGCCAGAGCAGGGGCAGGTAGCCCCTGAGCCGGTTTGAACTGGTGTATGCACAGAGGAGCCTTCTGCTCCCCCAGTGCAGGACTTCAAAGCACTCTAGGAGTGCACCCACCCAGCCCCAATACACTAAACCCTGTCTGGGAGGTGGTCACACCTCCCTGTGACAGGATACCTATTGTTGGGCCTCCTCCACTGCGAGTTTCGGTCATCAGCAGGAGGGCAGCCCAGTGTCTGTGACTGGTGGCATCTAGTTTGTGATGCCAGGGCTCTTCAGGATTCTACCGCGTTTCCACAGTAGGTACATGTCTATCCCTCTAGAAGGGTGGGATCATACTCCCACACCAGGTACTGGTGTGGGGGTATGATTCCAAGGTGTTTGACACCAAACATGACATGTTTTGATGCAGCAATTCCAAAGTTAGCATTAACCGCGAGGTTATTATGCACTTAAGAGTATATGGTTTGACCGCATTCACAAACAGCCCCAGAGAATGGACTCTGAGAGCTGCAGAGGGGCCCTGCTCAGGCAGAGGCACCCTCTCACATAGAAACTAAGCACCCTGCCCTCAGGATTGATAGGGCCTGCCTTAGGGGTGACTGATAGGTTTAAATGTGTGTGCAGGGGAGATATAGGGAACCTATATCTCAGTGAGGGGTGCTAGCACCTCCTCACCCAGGCTGCAGTAGCAGGCCTGTGGTGTCAGATTTAGTCTGCTTCACAGGGGTGGCATAATACATGCTTCAGCCCCTGGTAGGCCTGTGAAGTACCTATGCCCTTGGTACCTAAGGTACCATATACTAGGGACTCATAAGGTACCACAGTATCCAATCACTAGTGCACCTAGAGTGCACTCCAAGTCATTTAGAGAGAACAGAGAGGCTGGGGCCCTGATTGGCAGGGTCCCAGCCAGACTATAGCCAGAAACCAGTGTAAACATCAGAAAAAAAGTGGGGGCAACATAAGAGGCAGATCCTACTCTCCTACACAACCCCCCAAACGCAGGGACACTAAACTAACCTTGACCAGTTGAGTCTTCGTGCTCTAAGTGGAAATACCTTGAGAGTCCATCTGCATTGGCATGTTGGGTCCCAGGCCTGTGTTCCACTGTATAGTCCATCCCCTGTAGGGAAATGGACCACCTTAAAAGTTTTGGGTTTTCACCTTTCATCTGTTTAAGCCATAGGAGGGGCTTGTGGTCAGTCTGAACTATGAAGTGAGTGCCAAACAAGTATGGCCTCAGCTTCTTCAGGGCCCACACCACAGCAAAGGCCTCCTCTCTATAGCTGACCAACGTTTCTCTCTAGGGGTCAGCCTCCTGGTAATAAAAGCTACTGGCTGGTCTTGACCTTCATCATTCAGTTGAGACAGTACAGCTCCCACACCCAGCTCAGAAGCATCTGTTTGGACAATTAACTTTTTGGTGTAGTCTGGACTCTGTAAGATGGGGGCAGTGCACATGGCCTGCTTTAGGTCTTCAAATGCCTTCTGACAGCTAGCTGTCCACTGAACCTTTTTTGGCATTTTCTTTGAGGTCAGATCATTCAAGGGGGTCACTATAGATCCATATCCCTTCACAAACCTCCTATAGTACCCAGTCAGGCCTAAGAAGGCTCTCACCTGTGTCTGGGTGGATGGAGCAACCCATTCCATTATGGTTTGGATTTTGCTCTGTAAAGGCTGAACCTGGCCTCCACCCACAAGGTGGCCCAGGTACACAACCTGACTCTGCCCTATCTGGCACTTAGTGGCCTTGATAGTGAGGCCTGCTTTCTGCAGAGCCTCCAAAACATTTCTGAGGTGGACCAGGTGATCCTGCCAGGAGGAACTAAAGACAGCAATATCATCTAGATAAGCTGAGCAATAAGTTTCCATCCCTGCCAGAACTTTGTTCACCAACCTCTGAAAAGTGGCAGGTGCATTTTTCAATCCAAAGGGCATCACCACAAAGTGGTAGTGCCCACCAGGGGTCGAAAATGCTGTTTTGGCTTTTGCATCATCAGCTAACCTGATCTGCCAGTAGCCAGCTGTTAGGTCAAATGTACTCAGATATTTGGCTGAGGCCAAAGTATCAATCAGCTCATCTTCCCTTGGTATGGGATGGGCATCAGTCCTGGTGACTGCATTGAGGCCTCTGTAGTCTACACAAAACCTCATTTCTTTCTTACCACCCTGGGTATGAGGCTTGGGTACTAGGACTACTGGGCTGGCCCAAGGGCTATCTGAAGGCTCAATCACACCTAACTCCAAAATTTTCTGGACTTCAGTCCTGATACAGTCCCTGACATGGTCAGGTTGCCTGTAGATTTTACTCTTGACAGGTAGACTGTCTCCAGTGTCCACCTCATGGGTGCACCAGGTAGTCTGACTAGGGGTCAGGCTAAACATATGTCTGTACTGCTGCAGAACTTGTCTGCACTCAGTTTGCTGATGTTCAGTGAGGCTGCTTGCCAAAGCAACACCATCTACTGACCCATCATCAGGGTTCTGTGAGAGCAGGTCAGGGAGAGGGTCACTCTCCTCCTCCTGTTCCTCATCAGTTGCCATGAGCAAGCCCATGTCAGCCCTGTCAACATATCAGGGGGCTCCTGGGAGTTCCAAGATTCACCAGATAGGTGACTTCTCCCTTTTGCTCAACTATTGTATGGGGGCCACTCCATTTGTCTTGGAGGGCTGCTGGGGCCACAGGCTCCAACACCCACACTTTCTGTCCTGGCTGGTACACAGTCAGCACAGCCTTTTGGTCATGCCAAGCTTTTTGTAATTCTTGGCTGGCCTCCAGGTTTTTGGTTGCCTTCTTCATGTATTCGGCCATCCTGGAGCGGAGACCCAGTACATAGTCCATCACATCCTGTTTGGGGGTTTGAGAGGTAACTCCCAGCCCTCTTTTACCAAACATAATGGACCTCTTACAGGATGCCCAAACAGAAGCTCAAATGGGCTGTAACCAACCCCCTTCTGTGGAACCTCTCTGTATGCAAACAACAGGCAGGGAAGAAGAAGGTCCCATTTCCGCCTAAGCTTCTCTGGGAGTCCTTTAATCATTCCCCTCAGGGTTTTGTTGAAACGTTCAACCAACCCATTGCATTGTGGGTGTTAGGGGGTGGTAAACTTATAAGTTACACCACACTCCTTCCACATTGCTTTCAAATATCCTGACATGAAGTTTGTAGCTCTGTCAGAGATGACCTCCTTTGGGAAACCCACTCTGGAGAAAACTCCAATGAGGGCTCTTGCCACCACAGGGGCTGTGGTGGTCCTCAGGGGAATTGCCCCTGGGTACTTGGTGGCATGATCCACCACCACCAGGATAAATCTGTGCCCAGATGCAGTTTGAGGGTCAAGGGGACCAACAATGTCAATCCCTACCCTTTCAAAAGGTACCCCCACCATAGGTAGTGGTATCAGGGGGGCCTTTGTGGTGCCACCTGCCTTGCCACTGGCTTGGCATGTGACACAGGAGCGACAAAACTCCTTTGTGTCCTCTGACATATGTGGCCAATGAAAATGTGGAACAAGCCTGTCCCAGGTCTTGTTTTGGCCCAAGTGACCTGCTAAAGGGATATCATGTGCTAGGGTCAAGAGGAACCCCCTAAACTTCTGAGGTATTACCAACCTCCTGGTGGCTCCAGGGGCTGGATCTCTACCCTCAGAATATAGGAGTCCCTCATTCCAATAAACTTTATGGGACCCACTAGCACTCCCAGCAGCCTCAGCAGCAGCCTGCTGTCTGAGGGGTTCAAGAGAGGGGCAGCACTGTTGCTCCTTACTCAGATCTTCCCTAGAAGGGCCCCCTGCCCCCAAGAACTCAACCTGATCAGGCTCAAGTCCCTCTGGGGCAGTTCCTTCTTCAGGATCTGCTCCTCCTCCCTCAAGAGGGGAATCAGTGATCTGAGACAGAGGGAAGGCACTGCCTTACCCCTACTGCTCCTCTTCTTGGGAAGCATCTGGTCCATGGTTTCAGGATCCAGAGCTGGTTCAGTGTCATGCATTTTGGCCTGTGACCTGGTCACAGCAAATACCTCTGCAGGGATGCCCAACATCTCAGCATGAGTCCATAACTCTACTTCAGACCAGGCTGAAGTTTCTAGATCATTGCCCAATAGACATTCTACATGGAGGTCTGCACTGACTACAACCTTCTTGAGGCCAGTTACCCCTCCCCAGGAGAAATTCACAACTGCCAGACTATGGTTGGTCCTGACATTGCTTGCATTGGTCACCTGGTACATTTCGCCCAGGATGATCTGTCCAGGGTCCACAAGATCCTCTGCCACCATGGTGACACTAGCACCTGTGTCCCTAAATGCCAAAGCCTGTTTGCCATTTATTACAGGCTGCTGTTTGTATTTGCCCAGATTACTGGGGCTCACCAGGAAGGACATGTCAATGTCTCCATCACAAATCAGCATTGCCTGAGTGGGTACTCTGACTAGGCAGAGTCCACTTCAGAACCCAGGGTCAACCCTACTACACCCTTATTCTGAGTACCACCTCCACCAGTAGCTGAACTAGGGGGAACAGTTGCCTTAGGGGCAGGAGTGGTGGTGGTTTGGTCTTTGGACTTGTTACAATCAGAAGTCCAGTGCCCTTTCTGTTTACAGAATTTGCACCAGGGCTTCTTTTGGCCTTTTCCCTTGTTGGATTGTGACTCCCCACCAGATGCAGATTTTTGGGGCCCTTGTGAAGACTTCTGGTCTTTTGACTTATCCCCACTTTTCTCAGAGCCCTTAGAATCCTGCTTCTTTGTGTCACCCCCTTGGTTCTGGGTTTTCTGCCTCACCCTGGTTCTGACCCACTTGTCTGCCTTCTTTCCCAATTCTTGGGGAGAGGTCAGATCGGAGTCCACCAGGTATTGATGCAACAACTGGTTCTGGCAATTATTAAGGATCTGTTCTCTCATCATTAGATTATACAATCCCTTGAAATCAGTAACCCTACTGCCAACCAGCCAACCCTCCAGAGCCTTGGTTGCACAATCTACAAAGTCAGTCCAGTCCTGAGTCTGTGCCTTCTGGGTGTCTCTGAACTTCAACCTGTACTGCTCAGTGGTTAAGCCAAACCCATCTATCAGTGCACTCTTCAGGACTTCATAGTCATCAGCATCCTCTTCTCTAACAGTGAGGAGCTTGTCTCTACCTTTATCTGAAAAGGAGAGCCACAAGATTGCTGCCCACTGCTTTTGGGGGACCTGTTGTACTCTACAGGCCCTTTCCATAGCAGTTACCCACTTATGGATATCATCCCCACTCTGGTAGGGAGGAACAACCTTGCTCAGGTTCCTATGGTCTGGAATATATTCTCTGCCTCTAGGGACACTGTTGCTGCCACCAGGGGGTTCTAACCCTTTTTTCTAGAATCTCTCTGGAGCTCCAGGGCTTCTTTATCTAATGCCAACTGCTTGGTTTTGAGGGCAAATCTTGCTTCCTCATACTGCAGCAGTTTGTACATTCTGTCAGAGGAGGTCTCTCTTCTTGGGAAGTAGGAGTTCCTCTGGTAGACAGATTCTCTGCCAGAGTGATAGGAGTGTTCAGATTCCCTAGAAAGGGACCTAGGCCTCTATTCCACTATGTCAGTTCTCTTAGGGAGAATTCCTCTGTCCTGTTCAGACCCCTTGGGACCTGGTCCTACAACCACAGAGTCTTGGTCATCCTGATGTCCATCATCTGACCCAGACACTGTAATTGACCCACTCACTGATTCAGACCCATTAGCTCCTAGAGCTAATCTAAGATCATCTGCTGTCAGCAGATCTATCAGGTGTAGTGCTTCAGGTGCCTTTCAGCACACATGGCTTTCAAGTCAAAGAAAGTCATGTCCTTATACTGAGGCTGAGTGGATCCACTGGGTCCACCCCTTAAGGACATTCTAGTGTTGTGCAGTGTTGTACTACCTACACTAGTTTGTGGCCTACTGATACTAGCTTGAGCAGAGCAATAGAAAGGGTGTGCTATCCCTTGGCACACAGCTCTAAGTTCAGTAGAACTTATTGATACTAAGCTTGACTTTATATGTACCTTGAGTACCTATAGTGGTTTTCAGTTAGTAATTCAAATAGAGATTTTCTGGTAAAACAATAGCAAGCTGTAATCCCACACGCTGCCACCAATGTGAGAAGTTGGCCTGGTATATGCTGTTCACTAGTTAAAGTGGACACCTTGCACCAGTACAATTCGACTCTTATGGTAGGTAGGTTTAAGACAACCTTTATAGAAAGCTATCCTAGTGGTAGCTGTGGAGAGCAGCCTTCAGGCTAAGTCTTGGAGGAATGTAAAGCAGCTTGTTTTACCACACAATCTCTTGAATCACCAAATGAAAAGACACCACACAGGTATATATATCAAATATATATGTATTTATTACTAAACAAATCTCTACTAATCTCTTGTGAGATTAGAAGTCAGGAACATATGCACAAATCAACGTTTCACAATAAATTAAGCACAAATATGGCTGGGGCCCTAGGGGCGTACTAGACCATATACTAAAAAAGAGACTTAAGAACAACGACTTGCAAGGGGACAAGGCCTAGGGCCTTCAGAAGTGCTGGGGCCTCACGAAACCACCCAAGGCAGGTAAGTAAAGGACCCACGGGGGACGCGTGCAGTGAGTGAACACAGGCGCGGATCGCCGTAGACTTCAATGGGACAAGTCGCGGTTGGAAATTAAGAGTTTCAGGGCACTTCGGGAGTAGCTACAAGCAAGTCACTTACAGGGTAAGTAGTTCTAGGGCCAACACCCACAGGAGCACCGTAGTGCTGGAGTTACCTCACCCAGGGAAGCCGGGTGCATAGGTGTCCTTTGGTGTCGGGTCACGGCGTCGTTTTCAATGGGAGCCAATGAAGACTTGCTGCTTGTGAAGCCAGAAGAAGTGTCCGGTGGAATCCAAGCCTGGATTCGGAAGAAGGAAGACCTGAAAGCAGAGGGGACAGTGTTCAAAGTCACTGGGCAGTGACCCGGGGCAAGGAAGATGAATGCCCACCGTCGTCGACAGATTCAGGTCGTTCACAGGTGTCTTGACTCTTCGGCCACGAGGTCCAAGAGGCGTCGAGGACGACCAGGAGCTGGATTCAGCGTGTCCCACGAAGTCTGCAGCTGACTGCGGTGTCGGCGACCCGATTGGAGCCAACAAGCCTTGGTAGCAGCAAGTCTCGTGGAAAGAGCAAAAAGTCAATGGTGCAGACCAGCAAGGTCTGGGGAACTCACCCAGCGAGGGTAAGTCAGGGCAGGCCTGGAGCAACCAGGGGAGCCCTTTGGTTCTGTAGAAAAGTCTTCAGGGGACCCACAAGTCGGCTGGCAAGGGATCGCGAAGACGCCTCGGGAGGATTCCTTCAACAGGGGCCCACGGTCACTCGGGACGGGGTAGGCCTCTGATCTTCGAAGGGATTCCTGCTAGAGGCTGGGACCACACGTGGTCCAAAGCACAGGTTTGTAGAACGTTGTGAAGGGGTTGCACTCGACAATAGTGCACGGTACCCAGGGACTGCGGTTCCTCGTCACTCGTGGGGTCCACTTGCCTCAGCTTCGCTGGGGACTCACGATGGCCTTGGAGAAGGCAGGAAATCCTCGTCTTGGGCTGCAGGGACCTCGGGCTCCGGCGGGAGCGGCGTAGTTTGCGACCGTCGTTTCAGTTTTTGGTGCCTGCCAAGCAGGGGAGTCACTCCTTGACTCCAAGGGAGATTCTTCAGTCTTCCAGAGGTAGTGGAACGTCGAAGGTCCAGGATTCTTCAGTAGAGCGTCGTCCAGGGAGATCTAGTTTGCAATGGCAAGGGTTCCCTATCTTATACTAAAAGGAAGGGAGGGACTAGCTCTATGACCCCACCTATGGGAGGGTCAGGGGAGTAGGTGGCTACACCCACTTCCCTTTGTCCAGTTTCGCGCCAGAGCAGGGGCAGGTAGCCCCTGAGCCAGTTTGAACTGGTGTATGCACAGAGGAGCCTTCTGCTCCCCCAGTGCAGGACTTCAAAGCACTCTAGGAGTGCACCCACCCAGCCCCAATACACTAAACCCTGTCTGGGAGGTGGTCACACCTCCCTGTGACAGGATACCTATTGTTGGGCCTCCTCCACTGCGAGTTTCGGTCATCAGCAGGAGGGCAGCCCAGTGTCTGTGACTGGTGGCATCCATTTTGTGATGCCAGGGCTCTTCAGGATTCTACAGCGTTTCCACAGTAGGTACATGTCTATCCCTCTAGAAGGGTGGGATCATACTCCCACACCAGGTACTGGTGTGGGGGTATGATTCAAGGTGTTTGACACCAAACACGACATGTTTTGATGCAGCCATTCCAAAGTTAGCATTAACCGCGAGGTTATTATGCACTTAAGAGTATATGGTTTGACCGCATTCACAAACAGCCCCAGAGAATGGACTCTGAGAGCTGCAGAGGGGCCCTGCTCAGGCAGAGGCACCCTCTCACATAGAAACTAAGGACCCTGCCCTCAGGATTGATAGGGCCTGCCTTAGGGGTGACTGATAGGTTTAAATGTGTGTGCAGGGGAGATATAGGGAACCTATATCTCAGTGAGGAGTGCTAGCACCTCCTCACCCAGGCTGCAATAGCAGGCCTGTGGTGTCAGATTTAGTCTGCTTCCCAGGGGTGGCATAATACATGCTTCAGCCCCTGGTAGGCCTGTGAAGTACCTATGCCCTTGGTACCTAAGGTACCATATACTAGGGACTCATAAGGTACCACAGTATCCAATCACTAGTGCACCTAGAGTGCACTCCAAGTCGTTTAGAGAGAACAGAGAGGCTGGGGCCCTGATTGGCAGGGTCCCAGCCAGACTATAGCCAGAAACCAGTGTAAACATCAGAAAAAAAGTGGGGGCAACATAAGAGGCAGATCCTACTCTCCTACAGACTTGGTTTTGGCCATTTTTCTAATACCTTAAATTTTATCTCTTTGTTTGATAGTCATCTGGGTCCTCTGAATAGAAGTTTTATCTTGCAGCTCCTATTAGAAAATGAGCCCTTTTGCCTGGTGTCAAGTAGAGATATTGAGCAGGTGTATTTGGATCTCCTTGCTACACTTCCGAGTTCTAGGGTCACGTTTAGTTCTAGGATTGTTGTAATGCTAATCCTAGCCAATGTGGACCATTTCCGGAGAAAAGGAATTGATGTTTCTCCATCTGAAGAAATGATAGACCCTAAGCCTGATAATCTTAGATTGGGCACCCAGGAGTTCACTTAAGACTCATGTAGGAGCGAGGAAGTGCAAACCTGAAGGATATCACAATCTCAATTGGTACAGATTCAGGGAGGAAGTGAAAATAATTGTGGGATATGAGGACCAGTGGGTCAGGGAATCCAGGAAGGGAGATGAGTTAGCCCCTTGGAGTTGGGTAGCTGGCACATTGAACTATATGTTTAAAAATGGTGAGAGTGGGATGGCTCTGCTTCTGAAGCCCACCTTAAAAAATTTGATTAAAAAATTAATTCATGAAGTGAGCCGGAAAAGGGATATCTTGTTCTGTGCCCAGCATGCCCGGAAGGAAATAATATTGGAGAGTAGCATTTGTAAAAAGCCACAACCATATGTATTATAGAACCTCCCCCATGGTGTGTGCAGAACTATTTTGTTACTAAGGTTGAATCTGCTTCCGTTACGAATTATTACTGGATCCTGGGAAGCACTATCAAAGGAGAAGAGGTTTTGTGATCTCTGTGAGAATGGGGTTCAAGATTTAAATCATGTACTTTTTGTATGTCCTTATCTCCATTCACTGCAGCATCAATTGCTAAGACCATTGTTTTTAAAGTACAATATCAGTTCGGTAGCAGAGGCCCGGAAATGTTTTTTTAACCACCATCAGAAATAGTTTGTTCAAAAAATTAAAAGTTTTGTAAACAATTTTTGAATATTTTCTAGAATAGTTTGAACTTTTGTAACTTTATAGTAATTGTACTTAGTCCTGAATTTGTGGAATACAGAATTTTAGGCCTTAAATACTTTGCACAGTATAAAATATTATTATTGTAGTAATCTTTTTCGTAATGATGGATGTAATGCACAAAATAAAAGTACTGTATAAGTGTTGCACTGTTAAATATTACACATTACTCGTTTGTTGTACTTCTTAGGTCTGTCTAGTATTGCGTTACAATGTTTAATCGAATTGATTGCGTATTTGCACTTTTCCTGTCGATGAGGCCTTTTTATCTAAAGTAAAGTATAGCTGTACATTGATATTTTTTTTTGTGTACTTCAGAACTCCATGTATTTTATATCGCATGAATTGCTTTTTATGAACATTTTTATTGTATTTTATGTGGCTCTCGAGTTCCAAATCATAATACAAAATCTTGACTCTAGACAAAATTTGTAAGTGTAAGGCACTGGTCAACTTAGTTCTCCTACTTCACATTTCTCAAGAACCAGCACAGGTGTTCACTTCATTATTCTGTTATTGTTGTATGTTGATGTGTTTGGATAGTTTATTCCTCGACTTTGACTACAGGTTCAGTGGTTAAGAAAGTGGGTCTGTGGTTGAATGATGCATCCAATAAACTACCTTTTTCTTTCCCATCATTTTCCCATCAACATTTCTGCTGTCCTCTTTTGTAAAGTGGTTCAGATCTAGGACTGGTTGGCTAATGGAAGGCTGCATTAGCATTGTTTTTTACAAGACCTGCCAGTCTTTCGCACGTATGCACCTAAATTTCCACCAATGGTGCAGTCAGGATGTGCAGCTGTCCTCTTTTCTCACGTCAGTCCTTTTTGGAAGGGGGCTATTACATAGTCTAACATGATTTGTACTTTGTGGATTGTCTGGGTTACCATGCTGCCTTTCCTGCCATTACGGTTTCTCAATGGAGTCAACAACCTCAATTGAAAGCACAGTGTGCATGGACTGAATGGGGTACTTCTCTGGCTTCTTGTTTGTCTTTATAGAATTAATAACTTTTTGCAAGTTTGTGTCACTGTAGACATAGCTTCCTCACTGGGAGACTTATCGAGGTCCCTTTGATGTTCAGCAATATTGCCTTGGGGTGGACTTAAAATTTTCTTTCAGAGCTAGAAGCTTGTGGTCGAGGCCTGGCTTTCTACATAAATCAATGGTTCTGAAGACACGCTTTTTGTGACAAGTGCTTGCTGTTCTGAGTCATGTGGACCAAGAACTTGACAGCGCTTTGGTATATTCTGCGAAAATGAGGACAAAAAAGAGATACAAGATGATAATGCATACATTCTATGCCAGTTTTATATATATATATATATATATATATATATATATATATATATATATATATATATATATATATATATATATATATATATATATATATATATTCTACTGGCGGTCGCCAGTAGATAGTTATAGTTAGGACCTATTTTCCATAGGAAATCCGCAACATTCTATTTGAAATAACTTTGGCGCCGGATGACGAATCTTCGCGAAATTTTCAAAACTAGTGGGGCGCTCCGGTCCGCTCCTATCCTGAAAGTCTCGGGGTGATTCGTCAAGTGGGGGCCGAGAAAAAAGGGGGGTCACAAAACGTGTTTTCCCCATGCAATTTTCCATAGGAACCTTTAGTCGCAGCTACAGCCCGAACTGCTGAACGGAATTACACCAAATTTGGCAAAAAGGTAGCCCTTGGTTCAGAGTCGTGCCTTTTGCTTAAATGGTGTAAATCCGTTCAGTAGTTCCAGAGAAAATCAAAAGTAAAATCACATATATATCTATGGCCGCGTAGGATCCGCGCACCCTCCCGATCACGAGCTGTATGCTAATTGGCTGTCAACACTCCAAACCAGGAAGTGTTGGCAGCCATCTTATGCCTCGGTAGAACCGAGGCACAAGAAAGCAGGAAAACAAGTGCTTTCGGCGGGATGCGCGGATCCCGCCGTGTAGAAAAAAAAAACGAAGCGCGGACTCCCGCGCTTCGTTGTTAATTGGCCCCCGGGTGGGCCAAGTCCCGGGGGCATGCCGGGGTTTATTAATAATTAGTGGGGGGCCTCTAAGGACCCCCAAGCCCCGGGAACCGCCACCCCCGAGGCTTTAAAAAAAAATGGTGCGGGAGGGCTCTCGGCCCTCCCGCAGCCCCGGGGACCGCCACCCCCGGGGCTTCTTTTTTTAAATGAGAATTACCTGTGTGGGGGGCTCCAGCACCCCCACACGCCCGGGGACCGCCACCTCCCGGGGCACTAAATATTTAAATATGGGGGTCCGTTACGGACCCTAGAGCCCCGGGGACCACCACCTCCCCGGGGCTTTCAAGATGTTGGGAGGGGGGCCGCGTGGCCCCCCTCCTGGAGCCAGTGATGGCCCTGGGGAACGCCACCCCCCATGGCCGGCTCCTGCAGTGTCCCGTGGTGCCCACCCCCGGGACACTGTAGTTTGCTATGGCAGGGCGGGAGCCTCGCGGCTCCCGCCCTGCCATAGCAAACTTGCTTTGGATTTTGGAAGAGAGAGCAGGAAACCTGCTCTCTCTTCCAAAATTCAAAGCAAATTGCTTTCCACACGGGGAGCTGCTTCTAGCAGTTCCCCGTGTGGAAAGCAATGCCGGCTCCCGCAGGAGGCGGGGAGCCGGCGGGACCGTGGGGAGTTGGGGTCCCCCACGGTCCCCAAAGGATAGGGCCAGCCCCGGGGGATGGGGTCCCCGGGGCAAGTAGTGGCCCGGGAGGGGGGCCACGCGGCCCCCCTCCCCCAAATTATCAAATAATTTTTTTTTTTTTTTTAAAAAGGCCGGCCCCGGGTGATGGGGTCCCCGGGGCCTAAGGAGGCCTGCGGAGGGGGGCAACGCAGCCCCCCTCCATGAAAAAAAAAATGTGGCAATGACCCGGGGGATGGGGTCCCCGGGCCAAAATTGGCCACGGGAGGGGGGCCCACGCGGTCCCCTTCCCGTTCCCTTTTTAAAAAATAAATAAAGGGGGTCAGGCCCTGGGGGATGGGGTCCCCAGGGCCCAAAATAATTAAAGAAGGGGGCCACACAGCCCCCTTTTAAAAATAAAAAGACCGGCATCGCGCCGGAGGCCACGCCCCTCCTTGGCAGCACTCTGCAAACGCGCCCCCTGGCGGCGTTTGCAGAGAACGAATTCCCCTTGAATACTGGGGGTCCCTGGGGGCCAACTAGCCCACCAGGAACCTCCAGTATGCGCCAGGGGCTGCGTTGCAGAGAGGTGTTCTGAGGCCACAAACCCTTTACACCTCTCTGCAACGCAGCTCTGTGGCGCTTAATGGAGGTAGCTGGTGGAGCTAGTTGCACCCCAGGGACCCTCAGGATTTAAGGAGTTAATCCCCCAACTTAAAACGCGCCACGGGCGCGTTTGCACAGTGGTGAAGGGAGGGGCGGGGCCTGAGGTGACATGTGTGCAAACACGCCCTGTGGCGCGTTTTAAGATGGGGAATTAAATCCCCTTCAATCCTGAGGGTACCTGGGGGCCAACTAGCCCACCAGGTACGTCCAGAAAGCGCCACAGAGCTGCGTTGCAGAGAGGTGTAAAAGGGGCGTGGCCTCTGAACACCTCTCTGCAACGCAGCTCCCTGACGCATACTGGAGGTACAGGGTGGGCTAGTTGGACCCCAGGGACCCTCATGATTCAAGGGACTTAATCCCCCAACTTAAAACGCGCCACGGGGGCGCGTTTGCACAGTGGTGAAGGGAGGGGGCGGGGCTTGAGGTGACATGTGTGCAAACAGGCCCTGTGGTGCGTTTTAAGTTGGGGGATTAAGTCCCCTTCAATCCTGAGGGTCCCTGGAGTCCAACTAGCCCACCAGGTACCTTCGGTAAGCACAACAGAGTTGCGTTGCAGAGAGGTGAAAAAGGTGCGTGGCCTCGGAACGCCTCTCTGCAACTCAGCTCTGTGGTCCTAACTGTAGGTACCTTGGGGGCTAGTTGGGCCCAGGGACACTCAGGATTCAGGGGACTAATCCCGCAACTTAAAACGCGCCACCGGGCGCGTTGCACACATGTCACCTGCAGGCCCCCTCCCTTCACCAATGTGCAAACGCGCCTGTAGCGCGTTTTAAGAGGTAGTTTTAATCCCCTGCCCTATTATGTACTAGGGACTTACAGAGGAGGTCATGCTAATCACAGGGGTACCCCAACGCATAGTGTTCCCTAGTGTATGTAGGTGTTTTCACTGTATTCTAAGTGTCTTTTAGCATAGCACTGGCTCTGGTTAGTCAGAGTCAGTTACCACCAGTACACGTCGGAAAAAGTTGTGGGCACAGGATGATTTTGGAACAAGGCCTCTTTCTGCTCCTCTGTTGGTTCTTTCTGCACATCTTTTGCTTCTTCCTGCACTTTTCTTCGTCTTTGTGGACTTCTGTTGCTTCTTTCTGCATTTCTTTTGCTTCTTTCTGTGCGTTTTTTTCTTCTTTCTTCACATGTCCTACCTCTGTAGGCATAGTTAGAAACTAGCATTTAAAAAACCTTTGAAATTCACTTAAAAAACGAATAGTTTCTTACCTGTCGGTGTAGTTTTGCAGCTTGAAGACTTTCTGGATTCACTATGCTGTGCATTATTCCGCCATCTCGTGGTTGGGTCCGGATTCGTAGTCTTTTCTTTGTTTTTGTGTTTTTTTTTGTTGTTGGCCCAGGTGGGCGCGACGCTCCACCATTTGGTGTCTTCGGTGGCCGTCGTCAGCGCTTCCTGCGGAAGCTCCCACCCTTGGTAGCCATCTTCGGATTCTTTTTCTTTTCCTCTTACAGTTTTTGTCGTCTATGTCTTTGTCTTTTATCTTTCAATTTTCCTTTTGATCCCTCTAAACTCTGTATGTAGTCTAGTTGTACCCGCAACACTCCTATGTTATCTTCCTGGCGGAGGCGGGGTGGGATCGCTAGTGAATCCAGAAAGTCTTCAAGCTGCAAAACTACACCGACAGGTAAGAAACTATTCGTTTTGCAGCGTGAATCTTTCTGGATTCACTATGCTGTGCATAGACTTTGTAGCGGTTTTGTATTGCGGTGGTTGGGTGGAAGATGAGCATTGGTTGCTGAAAATGTGCTGTAAGACCTTCTGTCCTACTTGTGCCTCTTTGTTCATCTGGATATCCACACAGTAGTGTTTGGTGAACGTGTGCACGGAAGACCATGTTGCCACTTGGCAAATGTCTTGTATAGGTGTGTTCGCTAGGAACGCAACCATTGCTCCTTTCTTCCTTGTTGAGTGAGCCTGGGCGGCTCCCTCTAATTCTTGTCCTGCCTGCTTGTGGCAGAGTTGTATTGCTTGTGCAATCCATGCGTGCTATGGTATTTTTTGTTACTGGCCGTCCCAGGAAACTGCTTGCAGAAGCAAAGAGTTGTTTTGTTTCCTGCATTCCTTTGTGTTTGTGTTTGTCTATGTAGTGCATCACTGCCCTTCTGGCGTCCAGCGTGTGTAGCGCCTTTTCTGTGGGCGTTGATGGTTTCTGGAAGAAACTTGGTATCTGTATTGTCTGGTTAATATGGAACCGCGACACCACCTTTGGCAGGAAGTGTGGGTCTGTTCTCAAGACAATTCTGTCCTTGTGTATTCCTGCAAGTAGGGCTCTTGTAGTGTAAGAGCCTGCAGTTCACTGACCCTTCGCAGTGACGTGATAGCCACTAAGAATGCACCGTTTTTAGTGTGAGCATGTGCAGTGTGATCTTGTGTTTGGAGCTCAAATGGTGGTTTCATCAACTGTGTTAGCACAGTGTTGAGGTTCCAGCTTGGGGCTGGCATTCCTTTAGGGGGGCTATTCTTTTAGCCCCTTCCAGGAATCTTTTGACCACCTGGGAGGTGAAGAAGCTTTTCCCCGCTTCTCCCCTGGTGTAGGCCACTATGGCTGCTAAGTGAACCCTTAGTGACGAGTAACTCAGCCCGCTGTGTAGTAGGTGCGTTAAGTATTGTAGTGCCGTTGATTCTTTTGTGACCTTTACGTTGCAGTCCTCTTTAATGCACCATTACGAGAACCTTTTCCACTTTGCAATGTAACATTTTCTTGTAGTGGGTCTCCTTGCTTCTCTGAGAACTGCCATGGTGCTTGGTGGTAGCTTGAGGTGTGCGAATTCTGGGTCCTCAGGAGCCATGCTGCTAGGCTGAGGCTCTCTGGTTCTGGAGTGGAGCACTTTTCCGTCTTGCATTGTCAGGAGGTCTTTCCTTCTGCTGAACCTGTGTGCTGGTTCCTGCGCCATTTCCATTATTTGTTGAGAACCATGATTGTCTGGCCCACTGAGGTGCCACCAGTATGAGTGTCACTGCTGCTGCTCCTTGCATTTGCCAGAGTACCTTGTGTAACAGTGGTATCGGGGAAAAGCGTATGCTAAATTCGTTCGACCAACTTATTCATAGCGCATTCCCTAGGGACCTTTGGTCCGGTTGTCTGGATGCGTAATGTTGGCATTTTGCATTCTGGAGTGTTGCAAACAGGTCTATCCGTGGTGTACCCCACTTTTGGAACAGCCGCTGCACCAGTCCTGTTGGTTGAGCTCCCATTCGTGGGATGCCGACGTCTGTCTGCTGAGTCGGTCTGCCTCTACATTGTCTATTCCTGGGAGGTGTATTTGCCAGTAGGTCTATCCTTAGAGGGATGGCCCATCTCCAAATTTCCTGTGCTAGGTTTGATAGTGGTGCTGACTGTGTACCCCCTTGTTTGTTGATGTAGATCTATGGTGGTTGTGTTGTCTGTTTGTATCAGCACTTTCTGTCCGTTAAAGCTGCTTTTGAAAGGCTTTTAAGGCTAGGAACACAGTTTTTAGTTCTAGGTAGTTGATGTGTTTCACTGCATCTTGTTGTGACCACAGCCCCCTGACGCGGAGTCTGTGCATGTGCGCGCCCCAGCCCTGCTGTGAGGCGTCTGTTGTGATGGTCACTGTTGGAGTTGGCTGTGTGAATGGCTTCCCTTGTAATATGTTCTCTTCCTTCCACCACGCTGTTTCTTGCTGCACTGCGTGTGTGACAACCACTAGATCTTCCCAACTCCCTGTCGCTTGTGACCACTGCTGCTGTATCCATTCTTGGAACGGTCTCATGTGCAGCCTGATATGTGGGACTAGGTGGATGCACAATGCCATCATCCCCATTGTTCTGCTCACTTTCCTCACTGTCAGAACTTGCCCCTTGCGGTAATGACGTGTTTCCCTCAGGAGCGCTATAGTTCTCTTGTCGCTGGGGAACATGCCTTGGACTGTGTGCTGTCTATTTGTGCCCCCTAAGAATATTTTTGATCTGCTGCGGTTTTGTTGACGATTTCTCCCAATGTGTTGAGAAACCTAGTCTGGACAGTGTTTGTATGACTTGATTGATGTGATCCTTGCAGTGTCTGTATGATCCTGCTTTCACAAGCCAGTCGTCGAGGTAGGGTATGCATGTATGCCCTTCCTCCGAAGGTGCGCTGCAGCTGCTGCTAGGCATTTTGTGAACACCCTTGGTGCGGACTTTAGTCCGAGAGAGCTAGCACTGTGAACTGGTAGTGATTGTGGCCTATCACGAATCTTAGTAGACGTTTGTGTTTGTGGTTGACGGGTATGTGCAGATATGCATCTTTCAAGTCTATGGTCGCCATGTAATCCCCTTGTTGGATTTGGGGTATTACTTCCTGAAGTGAAGTCATTTTGAATTTTGAGTTTTTACGAACTTGTTCAGGAATCTGAGGTCCAGTATTGGTCTTAGTGTCTCGTCTACCTTTGGCACTAGGAAGTACGTTGAGTATATCTCCCTTGTTCCTTTCGTTTATTGGAACTGGTTCTGTTGCTCTTTTTTGTAGCAGCTCCTCTGCTTCTAGACGTAGGAGGGCGTGCTCCCTTGCGGGAATTGCCCGGTGTCTTGGTTTTCTGCCTGAGGGTGTTTTGGAGTTCTATGCAGTACCCGTGCTGTATGATGTTCAGTATCCACTTGTCCGTGGTAATGTTCCTCCATTGTGTGAGGAACTTTCTATTCTGCCCCCAACTGGGGTTGTATGCTCGGTGGTTATTTTTTGGCTGTGTGTGTTTTTTATTTTGTCCTTTTGTTGACTTCTCCTCTCCCTTGGTGTTAATAGGGGAGGGTTTGGTTTTGTTTGTTGGAGTCACTTTGGGGGTGGGCTGCTGTCCCCTCTTCGGTCCTGTCCCCGTCCGTAACCGCGCCCTCGAAAGGACCGTCCTCTGGGTTGGTACTGCCAATTTTGCTGCTGTTGTCCCTGTTGGCTTTGGCCCTGGTTGTTCCCCTGGTATCCTTGCTGGGGGGACTGGTGTGAAGTGGTGGGTGCAATGCCCCCTCTACCATTGGGCCGCCTTGAGGGTTTCCTCTTCTCATCCCCCTGAACTGCAGTGCTCCCATGGACCCTCGCAGTTTCGTTGTCCTTTTTTAGTTGCGTCAACTTGTACGTCGACCGGTGCTCCAAACAGTTTCTCCCCGTCGAAAGGTGTGTTGAGGATGTTACTCTGTACCTCCGGCTTGAAGTCCGAGATCCTGAGCCATGCGTGTCTCTCTTTCAGTCACCCCTATCATCATTTGCCTGCTGGAGTTCTCTGCTGCGTCCAAGGCTGACTTTAGGCAAGTGTTCGCGATAGCCTTGCCTCGTCCGCTAGGTAATTAGCCCTTTGTTGGTATTCTTCTGGCAGGTGTGTAATGAGCTGGCTCATTTCATCCCAATGCTGGTATGCATGCCTGCTGATGAGGGGCGTTGGAGTTGGCGATGCGCCAGTGTATGGCTGCGTTCCTCTCCACCTTTCGTCCTGTGAGGTCTATTCGCTTGCTCTCCTTGTCTGGAGGTGGGCCTGTGTTGGTGGGCACACCGGCCCTCATTTCCTGGCCGTTGCTGCGATAATGGAGTCTGCTGGCACTGACCCTTGGATGTGCGCCGGGTCTTTTGTATGGAATGCTTATATTTCTTTTCGCTTCTAGGTGTAACCGCCTTGCAGACTGCAGGTTCTCTGAAGGCCTCCCTTCCCTGGTCCAGGACGCCGGGCAACATGGGTAGGAATTGGCTCTTTGTTTGTTGAGGGAGCAGGGTTTCGAAGAGGAAACCTGCTTTTGTCTTTTCCTCCTGCATTTCGACCCCATATGTCTTTGCAGCCTTCTGGACGACTCCATTGTAGACTCCGATGTCGTCTGGCGGCGAGAGCCTCGAGGGGCTAGAGTGTACCCCCTCTTCTGGTGACTCTGCGCCGAGGTCTTGCCAGTCCAAGTCTTGTGCCTCCGAGGGCTCTGAGTCCCGGTAAGACTGCATCTCTTCTTCGCCTTCGGCTTGAAGTCGTAGTCTTCTTCGTCCTGGTCTTCGAGCGGTTCGGGTGTTTTCGGGGGCTCGATGTATTCGGCGTCGAACTCCTCGGGGTGCCTCGTGCGCTGGCTTCGATGGAATAGCGTATTGCTTCATCTTCTCGTCGAAGTCTTTTTTACGTTGCAGGATGCTCGCCATCTCTGCCTCGAGCCCTTCTCTTCTTTTTCGCCATCTCGTGGGCCTTTTCGGCGTCGAGTGGTGCAGCGCCTCTCTTTGTGGTCGCGGTCGTCGAAGATGATGCCGGGCCTTCCTTTCTCGGTGTCGAGGCTTCCTTTTCGGAGGTGACCTTCGACGCCTTTGTTTTCGGAGGCTTTCGCCGATTGGGAGTCACTTTTCGAAGGATCCGCTCGGTTGCTTGTCCTTGGATGCTGTTGCTTTGCGTCGAGGTTTCGGCGGCAACGCTCCCTGTTGAGGACTTTTCTACACTTCTAAGAGTGTCGCTCGGGGTTCTGGCTTCACTCTTTCGAGCGTCGCTTGGGTGCCTTGGGGTCGACGACTCCCTTACCTCCTTCGATGTTTTCTTATGGACCTCGACGACAGAGCAGTCCTCCGGTCCCTCTGCGATGTTGTCTTCCTCTCCGCTTCGAGAGGCCCAGGTCTCGGAAGCGATGGTGCTGGTCCCTGGCCCTGCATGTTGTAGTTCGCCCTTCTCTGTCTCTCTCTTACTCGGAGGGTCTTCGGGGTGAACGCCGAACACGTGTTGCAGTCTTCACTGGTGTGTTCGAGCGGCAAGCAGGGTTACAGACTGGGTGCTGGTCCTTCTGTGCGTACTTGTGGTGACAGTTCTGGCAAAACTTAAACGGTGTCTTGTCCATAACCGCTCTCAGGGAACCCCCTGTGAGCGCATTCTCTAGTAGGCGTCGAGATTTCGGTCGTGGACCTTCTACCTCGTCGTCCTTCTTGTTGTCTCCGGTTTACTTGTATCGTCGTCCGGTGTCTCGGGAAACGATCCTCTGTGGTGATATTCGACTTTTCGAGATTCCTCGTCCAAAGTTTCTGGAACTGCTCGGCAACGATCCAGACCCCACGGCGGAAAAGAATCTGAAGATGGCTACCAAGGGTGGGAGCTTCCGCAGGAAGCGCGGCCGACGTCACCGAAGACACCAAATGGTGAGGCGTCGCCGCCCACCTGGGCCAACAACAAAAAAACCCCACAAAAACAAAGAAAAGACTACGAATCCGGACCCAACCACGAGATGGCGGAATAATGCACAGCATAGTGAATCCAGAAAGATTCACGCTGCAAAACCATAGGTTTCAGGCACGTTATAGTTAGAAATTAGCATTTAAAAAACCTTTCAAATTCACTGAAAAAACCATAGGTTTCAGACACGTTATAGTTAGAAATTAGCATTTAAAAAACCTTTCAAATTCACTGAAAAAACCATAGGTTTTAGGGACAGTTATAGTTAGTTGGACATTTCACTCGTACAAAACCCGTGAAATTCCCCCGTTATAGTTAGTTCAGCTAACTATAACTCGCAGCCTCATCAATGCACTGCTGATGACGTCACATATTACATCACTCATGACATGGTCAGTGACATCACTGATGACATCTCAAATGACATCACTGATGACATCACTGATGACATCATCCATGTGATAATTTGATGCATCTTCTCACACCCTAATATAACCTTTGATACACCCACTCTAAATTACAGACTGCCATTCTCAAAACCATACACACTCCAACACCAATAACTACATACCCACTCACTGATTCTTAGGTCTACACACACATCCACTCACTCACCCGTACAGTCACTCATACTTATGGTCACTCAGTACAGGACTATCATATGCACTCATACACCTACATAGACACTCACACACCGCCACTCATCCATAGAGGTACTCACACACCTAGTCAGTCATGCAAAAAATCAATCACACTGCCATTTACTCACCTATACAGTTATACACACACCAGCTCACTTACTCATACAAATACTAGCACATTCTTATGCTCTTATACAATCACTTATACAAGTACACACTCATCCATACAGCCACTCTCACAATCACACACTCACTTATAGCCATTTATATACTCCAACACACATATATACTGCCTTTCACATATGTAGTTACTCAAACATGTACGACTGAGATATACATTCACTCACTAACACACCCATACACACACTCACCCACCCATACAGTCCATCACAGATGCACTCTTGAAACCATGCACCCAGTGAATCACCCACTCACACATCTATGCACAGAGTCACACACACCCCACCCACACAAACACTCAGGCACCCATACAGATACTCAGACAACCAATCAATAACTCATATAGACACTCATGTAGCTATTCAGAAACCCATGCAGCCACTTACACAGCAACAGATAGACGGATACAGACATTCACCCAGTTTAGTCACTAACCCATGTATTCAGTAAGATACGTTTAATCACTCACTTATAGAGTCAGTCACGCACCTACTAAATCATCCATCCAGACACTTATACACCCACTCATTCTTCAATACACCTTGGCATATATATTAAACATATTTAAACTTTATAGAAACACACAGTCACTGGATGATGTCATCAGTGATGTCATTTTGAGATGTCATCAGTGATGTCACTGACCATGTCATGAGTGATGTAATATGTGACGTCATCAGCAGTGCATTGCGGGGCGCGAGTTATAGTTAGCTGAACTAACTATAACGGGGGAATTTCACGGGTTTTGTACGAGTGAAATGTCCAACTAACTATAACTGTCCCTAAAACCTATGGTTTTTTCAGTGAATATATATATATATATATATATATATATATTACACTGAGTCCTTACCCTCTCTCATAGTCCCTCTGATAGTCCCTACCCACTGCCAAATCTACAATTGGTGTCTTCGATCATCGCTGGTACTATTTTGGTACACTTAAACGAAACTTTCATATAATGGTAGGAGTTATATTTAAGCCAAGGTCAAAGAGACTAGCCCATATTTAGGTCTCACATGAGACAACACATGCGTTGTCGCTTGCAAGATCTTTTGTTAACTTAAACTTAAAGGAGGCTTAGAGCCCGCCCATTACTTACAATTGGTTGTCTTCATCATCACTCTCATTTACTTCTCATTCGTCAGCGCTTGCCTGTCTCACTTTCTTCTTAGTGCTTTTGTCCCTTCAATGGAGCCTGGACAAAGTACTGATTAATTGCTTTGTTAGAGTCCTTCCACTGCTCGCACTCGGATTCTGGTCCTTTGTTTTTCTTCCTGCTTACCCATTGTCATTTCTTCCTATCATTGTTGCTTGTCCCCACCCACCTCTTGTTTTTGTTATTTGCCTCCACTCTCGTTGTTGTTTGCACTCCCTTCTGCCTCTTGTTGTTGTTTGCCATCCCCCGTCATTGTCGCTTGCCTCCTCTCCCTTTCTCTCCATTTGTTGTTGTTTACCCAGTCCCCCAGCACCCCTCCCTCCGTCCTGGCTTGCCTTGCACCCCACACTTCTGCCCCATCATTGCCCAGGTCAGCAAAGAGGAGGTGAACAGCCCCCTGCAGGAGAAAGGTAAGCCACCCCACAATATACTAATTATTTCATAGACCCACTCCACACCGATCAGTACTTCTTTGTAACAACTTCAAAATCTCACTTTCTGACAAGGCCCCCTAACCGCAAGGGTACCTTTTTATTTCTTTTTATTTTACTCATTTGAGTGGTGGGGATGGCTATAACTTTAATGCCCCTTCCATGCACGTAGATCTAAATTTGTCTTATGTTGGGTTTCAGTAAGTCACACATTCCTTGAGTGTTCTTTGCCTTATGGGGTTTGTAGTTCAATATGTGTAATGTAGACTAACAACACTTCAAGTTCAAGAAAGCTCTGAGTAAATCCAGGTCTAAGTGCACAGCTCCCATTTTAAATGGGACAATTTGAGATTCCTACTTCAGTTTTGGAGAGGGAACAAGGGTGGCTCTAAAAGTTCCTTCCTTCGGCTAGACGTTGTGGCCCCTTAAATGCATACAGCAACCATCCCAGGCATGACACCGACATAAGCAGCAATATTTTCTCAGGTTTTTTCTGGAAAGCCCTATTTCAGATTGTTTTTATCCCTCACCTGGCAATCTTCTACACTTCTTTTAGCTTATGTTCACATATCCGTGGTGCTCAGAAACAATTTGGGAATGACTTTCCCATGTTTATCATGCTGCCTTCCCCCTTGTGATATAACATATGCATAGCCTGGATTGGAAGGTCCCTCCTTTCATTTCTTGTGCCATTCTAAAGGATTGTCTCACTTGTCATTTACTTCCTAGCTGGCAACATGCCTTATATCATATATGACACCTGCAGCCAACTAAATCTACTGAATGTAGCACTCTGAGACTTGTATTGTCACTGTAAACATTGCCAGTCTGACTCAACACTCCCAGCATGCAAAGCAGCATCCTAAAAGAGCCAGTCCAGCCTTAAGGTGTCCCAGATAACATGGGCCACTTGCCAAGTCTGAGAGCTGCATGGGGTGAGATACAAGGACGAGAAAGCAACATCAGGCTTGATAAATGTAAAGACTGTTTCTCAAAGCTGGAGCCAGGGCGGGACTGGCCATTCTGGCATCTTCCCAGTGGAGTGAAGGCTTGGTGGCCGGTTTTAAATGAGGTTGGGCTGCCTAGACCCCAACCATTACCCCATTTTCATCAGGGTCATCTGCACTGTAGAGCCAACCTTTACCCCATTCTCATCAGGGCCATCTGCACTGTAGAGCTGGTTTAAACATTTTTGCCAAAGCTCTATTGTTATTATGTCCAGTTCAATGGAACACCACTGTTCAGAATGCGTATTGTCCAGAACCATTTGGGTTGTATGTTCACCATGGTGAACTGGACTATGCTTTTAATTGGGGCAGGGTGTATAGCCGAGTAGAATTGAGTGCTGACTTCAAAGTGGTCCTTTCTAGAGCGAGTCCTGGATCTCGCATTGTTTGTTTGTTTTTTAAACCTTTATTTTCATTTTAACTAAATCCAAGTGGCTACACATTGTGTATCTGTCAGCATCCAGTACAGATCACCAAGATAGCATTTGACACATCAAATGGTAACTCCACAGCGTATTACATGATATATATGGCTCACTCATTAGTGGATAGATAACCATTTCTAATTAGTGAGGGCATAGTTCAGCCCTTACAACCATATGGTAATGAGAGGTAGAGATAGGTTTGAAGTGGAGCCAGTATGTCACTTGGTCGAGAAGTGGGGGGGGGCATTGTGCCATATGCATTGCCATTCTCAGAACATTCTCATGTGGTGAGGTACCGAAGCCAATGGGAGTATCTAGTGATAGTCCCCCCCCCTTTCCAATCATAACTACCTGCCTTTTACCAAGTGATAGGGCACGTGTGGTGAATTTAGGCAGTTTTACAACTTCCTTAACATTTACAAGAACTGCAATCATAGGTATTAAGGACAAATCTGGAATGGTCATCGCCTGGAGTTCTTTCCAAAGCTTTTGCCAATGGGAGTAAATATTTGGATAGGACCAGGCCAAAAGTTAAAAACCCCGCCTAAGGGATGCCACAATGCAAGAAATTAGTGTCATTGGAGAGGCCATATCTCATCATTGTAATAGGGGTAGAGTATGCCCTGTCTATAAACTTTAAATAAATAAACCTAAATCTTCCATTGGAGGAGATGTTTTTATCTGCTCACAGCAGCATACCCACTGTCCGTCTGTTACTTTGTGTCCTAATTCTTGTTCCCAAACAGACCTCATGCACAGTTAAGTAGTTGGCAGGGTATGGATAATTGTGTTTTATATGCAGGTAACTAATTTGGCGGGTGAAGGATTAGGGAGAAGCATTGTAAGCAGCGGCCAATCTGCTGGTTTGACTGTGAAGAAGAGATATAGTCCATTCAATAAATTACAGAGGTGATAAGTTCATGCATGTCACGGGTTGGAAGGGGTATCGCCCAGGTATTCGGCATATGACAGGAAGTGTTTATTGACCAAGAGATCACTAATGTTGATTAGTTGCTTTGCGTGTAGTTGTTGTACCACCACCGTTTAGATTCTCATTTTTAGTTGAGCGTTGTGACTTATGGGGAGGTGTGGGGAATGTATCTATCTAGTGCCAGTTAGTATGGTAAGTCTGAACTACACCCATCTCAAACATTTGACGGTATGGATTTCTTCCTGGGGCCATGTAGGGATTAGGAGTGGTGCATGTCGGGGCGGGTGACGGCTACCAGACCTGCTGCTAAATTCATATGCGGTGCAAGTTATGTATTATGTATCCACTGAAGTGAGAATTGTCCTTGGGCAACCAGGTAGTATATTTCGAACTTGGGGGAAAACCTGCCTGATTTATAAGGCAGCTGCACTTTAGTCCACGCTGTTCGAGGCTGTCAGCCCACCCGTTCTAGTTATATCATGAGGGACCTAAATTGCTCGAAGAATGATTGAATTAGGGGTATTGGGATATTTTGGAAGTGGTAAAGTAGTTTGGGGAGCATAACTATCTTCAGGAGAGCAACTCTGCCAGCCACCGATAGCAGCATTTTGATCCACCTCTCTATCTCTATCTGTTCGGAGATGCAAGTTATGCAGCGGCTGTACTTTTCCCTGACAACAACTGCCATAAAGTGTAAGAATTAATGCTGTTTTTTACACAATAAGTAGAATGTCGTCGGCATACTTAGACGGAGTTACCTGCGCATACCAGTTGTATAACTCACTGATGGTGAAAGTACGCATTCTATGGACTCCACCACTAGGGCAAAGATAATGGGAGATAAGAGGTAGCCTTGCCTAGTCCCTCTGCTAATAGGAAGCAGGGGGATATCAAATCGTTCATTCAAATTCTAGCTAATGGCTCAGCATAGAGAAGAGCAACCCACCTCAGAAAAGCCTTGTCCAATCCGATCCTCTCAAGTACTGTCTGTAAGTAAGGCCATTCAATAGAGTCAAAGGCTTTGACCACATCAAGAAATACGGCGATCCATGAGATAACTCAGGATCAATTTGATGGGATAGAGTAAATAATGTGTGCAGATTGTAAGTGGTGGACCACGCTGGAATAAATCCGGATTGGTGAAGTCTTACCAGATTGGGTAATAGAAGAAGAAGCCAGGTGGTGAAGGCCACGGCAAGAATTTTATTGTCAAAATTCATTAGTGACAACGGGCGGTAGGATTCACAGAGGTTCAAGAGTTTGCCTGGTTTAAGGCGAGAGATCATTATGGCCTCTCTGAGCATTTTGGGGAGAATGCTGGTTTCAAAGGCTTGGTTGTACACTTTTAATAGTAGTGGTGCCAGTTCCACAGTATATGTTTTATAGAATTCAACCAGGAACCCATCTTCACCGGGGCGGAACCATTTACCATTCTCATAGATTTGATAACTTCTTTAATTTCTTGAACAGTGATCGGTTGACATAATAACTGTCTGTAAATAAGGCCATTCAATAGAGTCAAAGGCTTTGGCCACACTGAGAAAGGCAGCAGACACTGATAACTCAGGATCGATTTGATGGGTTAGAGCGAATTGTGGATTTTAAGTGGTGGACCTCCCTGGGACAAATTCGATTGGTCCGGTCTTAACAGATTGGGTAATAGAGGAAGGAGTCTGCTGGCGAGGACTTTGGCAAGAATTTTGTTGTCAAAATTAATTAGTGACAATGGGCGGTAGGATTCAGAGGTTCGGAGGTTTGCCTTAATTAAGACGAGATATCATAATGTCCTCTCTGAGCGTTTTGGAGACAATGCCAGTCTCAAAGGCCTCGTTGTACACTTCTACTAGTATTGATGCCAGTTCCTCAGCATGTTTTAAAGAATTCAACCGGAAACCTATATCCACCAGGGGCGGACCATTCTCATAGATTTTATACCTTCTTTAATTTCTTGTACAGTGATCGGCTGACATAAGGGTTCCCGATGGTAAAGATCAAGCCAGGCTAAAGTTACTTTGGTTTTGGTACTTGTGTATAGATTGGTTAGTTCTGGTTGTGTAAAGCTTGGTATACTATTGCTCAAACTGCTTCAGGATATCTGTGGCTTTATAATCTGTCCTACCATCTGGCAAATCTATCTGTATTACATCGGATGCTGCCCAACGGAGACAGATCATGCCCGCCAGTGTTCTTCCAGGTCTGTTACCTCCCCATAGCATCTAGCTGCTATGGATTTTTTGAGGAATTCAACCACCCTCTCTGCTTTCTCCTAAAACTCCACCCGCTTGAGATTCAGAGCTGCGAGGCTGGTTTGCCGCCTCCTTCTCACTCCAGGGAGCTTATATCAGATTCCAACTTAGCGAGTGTATTGTGTATTCATTTAAGAATGCTGCATCCCTTTGAAATACATTCTTCTCATACCACTGCCTTGAAAACTTCCCACAGTGAGGCCACTGAGGAGACTGTGCCTTTATTCATCCCAAAGTATGACATAAAAAACTGCCCGATCTATGTGGTAAAGACCGGGTCTATACTTCAGTTGGCTGTAGTCACCACATTGCCTGTGAGCGCAGGGTCGCGGGCACTTGCAGCGTTAGCGTAATCGGTGAATGGTCTGAAATGATTCTGGGTAGGTATGCGATCGACTGTGTCCCCTTACATCCCTGGAACCCAGTCAGAAGTCAAGTCTGGAGTGGGAGCGGTGGACTGTGAAGTATAAGGAGAAATCAGAGACAGTAGGGCATTTAATAGTTTCGTCCGAGTGCGCCTATGTCTTTCAGGCGCAGAGCCAGAGTGGTCTGGCCCCACCTGGAGTGCAATATCAAAGTCCCCATCCCATATGACTGTGCGAGGTGCCACTGCAGTAAGAGCATGCTCAATTTCTGAAAAGTCGGGGTTGTTTTTATATTCGATCCATATGTGTTTAGAAATATAATATGCGCCTCTCCCAGGGCGCCTTGCACCCTTAGATATCTGCCCTGGTCAACAGATGTCGAATGGAGGGGTTTAAACTGTGTGCCTTTTTTATCTAGTACCTCAACTCCTCATGCATAGTAGAGTAGTGACTCCATTTACTTTAAACCCACTCACGTAGGAATGTGCGATATGGTTTTTTGGGAGGAATGAGATGTCAACTGCATGTCTAGTGAGATATGATACAAACAGATGTGCCTTTGCGGGGTTGTTTATCCTGCATACAATCCAAGTCATCAATTTCAGTGTAGCAGCCAGAGAGTCTGCAGAGGATGGGAATATAACTGGGAGTTAATTCACGTAGTGATCCCTGCTGGTCATGCATAATGCCTAGGCGATATTGTGTAGCTGCTATGGTGTGGCATAGTTCTAAGTTCGCCCTAAGTTGGCAGGGTATGCCCAGACGTGGGTCCCTTGCTCACTTTGCCACTGGATTCAAGATAGCCTGGCTGATGAGGGTTATGAACCCGAAACCGGTCCCAGGATGCTTGTTTCCGGTCCAGGGAAGACATGACTTGGCAGTTCGGGCTGGACTGTTCCCATGAGGCACAGGATCAGACTGATTTGCATATGGCCATGTCTGAACTGGGGTGGCGGAGTGAGCTAAAGAACGATGATGGATTAAACCCAGATCAGTTGACTGGGGGTGAGTGCTTGCAATGTTCAACACTCCGTCCATCATCCCCTTTGGTTTTGCATAGTTCTAGTGTGCGCCTGGCAACCCATTGCCTCCCATCCCCTTCTACATCGAGCCTCAACATCTTGACGAACTATCCCAATCCATCTATTGAAAAATAAAGAATACTAACATTACAGCTAAATTAAGTAGGAAAACATACTGTACTCATTACTGTAACGGCTACCAGAGGTGTCCTGGAGGGCATTAGTGCCCAAGCAACGTAGCAATAATATGAAAGAGTAACACATTTAGGAGGGGGCATAGAGGTTCATATCAGATAAACAATAGCAATCAAGACTCCATGACCAGCCGAAAGAAGTGTAGTAACAGTGCATTGTGAACAGAGCAGGATCACAGTTTTCTCTAGTCTAAGGTTGTAGCCTCACATCTCTTATTGGGCACAATATCCATCATAGGTGGGAAGTTAAGTGCTTTTGAAGCGAGATAGCTCATAGGTGGCATCTGTCCATTGACTATTCGACTTCATCTTACTGGTTAGACGGAAAGTCAGCCTCCCTCTCCCAGGGAGATCTAGCTGATCAGGT
The DNA here is from genome assembly GCA_963921515.1 of Calotriton arnoldi. Lineage (NCBI taxonomy): Eukaryota > Metazoa > Chordata > Amphibia > Caudata > Salamandridae > Calotriton > Calotriton arnoldi. Next base: position 2,103,445 of record CAWUFW010002626.1, read on the forward strand.
CATCTGTTTTATAACTTTATTGGCCTCCTACAGGGATGCAACCACGTGGGTCTTGCACTCATGGGTGTAGCGCTGCCATGCTGGGTAGAGCATGGCGTATGGCATTTCCATTTCACGTAGCTTCTTCTTACTCAATATGAATTTCTTCCTGGCTTCCTGAACCGCTTGGGTGGAGTCTGGGTAGGAGGATATGGTGAAGCCTTTGTGTTGTGTGGAGCTTTCTTTCCTAGTATTTTATCTCTGTCCCTGTAATTTAAAAGTTTCACTATGAGCGGGCGTGGTGATGCACCTGGAACCAGTCTAGGCGTTAGTGAGCTGTCTACACGACAAACACAGACGAGACATGTTCTCTGCCAAAAAACTCTATCAGCAGCTTTTCAACATACTGCTCCTCACGATGGATGTTGGTCGACTCTGAGATTCTTACAATGCACAAGTTGGCTTGGCACAAGCAAGCTTCTGAATCTTCATTTTTGGCTTTTACCTTTTCAATTTCCAGTTTGAATTTCTTATGGAGCTTGGATTGTCGCACAGCACCATCTTCAATGTCAGATATTCACCGCTCTGCCATGTCAATTCGAGTCTTTTGACGGCCCACGCTCCTTCATATCATCCATCCGCTGGGTCAAGGAGACTTTTTAATATTGATTGCTGCCAGGCTGCCCCTTGTTTTTAATAGTAGTGTATTGAAATCCATGGAGTACACTGTGGTCAAGCATTGAGAGAAGTTAGGGGGCTTTCAGGTTCTGATGGGCGGTCCTGGGACCTACTGCCCTTTTAGTGCTCTCAAAAGTGAGTCTAGACTGCTTACCTTCCTGTTTGCCCATCGTGGTGGGTATGTGGAGGACACTGACAGCCCAATTCACGGCACACAAGTAAGGCAGTCCACAGGGTAACTTTCCCCTAATAGCACCGAGCCAGCAGAGCAGGGGCGCACAGTCGTATAATGAAAGAGCCAGTCTGTAGATTCGGGTCATAGATTCTCAAGAGCTTGAGTGGGGACAAGTGGGTAATCTGCCCCCTGGGAAAGGCAGTAGCATCCATTAGCAGAAGGCAACTCAATCAGCGGCAGTGGGGGAGGGGGCCTATGCCAGCCAGCTGTTGCAGTTGACAAGCCCAATGGGGCCCAGCTCTGAGGAGAAGTCCTGCACTCACCTGCGGGGAGCAGCCGCAGGGCCCACCCAGCCGAGCAGGGAGCAGCATCAAGTCCCGATAGGCATTACAGTTATGGGGGGCCCACCTTCCACAGCACAGTCAGCACCATTGTCCCCCTCAGCGCAAGGGCCTGAGGAAGCAGTGGGAGCACAGACCCAGGCCGGGTCACGGTCTCTCCTGCAGGTTCAGCCACTCTCTTCCTCTGGTACGATTTATGGGCGCCCCCCAGCAGGCTCAGGAATCTGTAACCAGTGTTGGCTCACATTTTCAGTAGTTGCTTTGGTTGCACATGGTCGGGTGTCGATGTTTTACAGGCGAATTTTGAAGATAAAATAGCTCTGGCCTCTGGAGCTAGTTTACTGCTCGAACATCTTGTTTGGCGCCATCTAGTGACCTCTGGATCTCACATTGTTCGATGTGGGGTGTTAGTTGCTGATTTTGTATGGTCTGGTTATCTTATACATTCTGGTATTTGTAATTTTGCAGCAGCTGGAGCCAGCCAACGTTCTTTACAAAATACAACAGAAGTGTAGTGGGAAGTACTAAATATAATATCAATTATTATTGCATCTCTATTACTTTATTGTTACAGGATAGCCCAACGGTTGAGAAAGTAAGATCGTCAGAGGTCTGACATTTACAAATTGCATGTTTGAGTGGGTCATCCAATTCAGAGGGGATTTTTGCATTATGGTACCTATCCCTCTTTCTCCTTGATTGCTATGAAGCAACTTTTCAGTTGCACTACCTCTTTACAAAAAAATTGCAATATTGCACTTAGAATGAAAGAAATAGTACTACAAGTAGCAGAATCCTGTGGGGAGAAATATGGACTGGATAAGCACTCTTGCATGAATTCGGGAAATTTGACAGTTGTTCCAAATGCAAACCTATTATGTGTGACACCTGGCCTAATCCTGTTTTTGACCTAAATGCACGAGTACATTTTGTTTTAGTTGTCATGGTCACCGGCCCTTGTGTCGCAGCAATTAAAGTATTGTTTATTTAGAACATGCATTGGCACATCCAATAGTTCTCGCCCATTTGTCAATGTTTTTTAGCAGTGTTGTACAGCAGAGCACCTGCATGGCTGAAAGTAAAAAAAAACAAGCATTGGCATAGCCAATAGGTCTCGCCTTTGGGACCTTTTAAGTGTTTAGCCATGCAACAGTTGATGTTGTTGCACCAAGGATATTGTACTGCATAACTAAATACTTATAAGGTCCCAAAGGCGAGACCTATTGGCTATGCCAATGCTTGTTCTTTAAAGTGTGGGGTGTGGGTGGGGAAGAGCAACAAAGAGGGCAGAGGTGTGGGAAGCATCTCAAAGGACGTGGGAAGCAACGCAGAGGCTGTGGGTGGGGGTAGCAATTGGGAGGGCGGGGATGGAAACAACACAGAGGGCTGGGATCTGAGGAGAAGCAATATGTGAGAGAGGGTAATATGGAGCAGGTGTGGGAGAAGCACATGGACAAGAAAGCAACACGGCCTAAGTAATAAAGGTAAGTAGAACATTGAGGAGGCGCGGAGCAGCACATGGGCAACAAGCACCAACACAGAGCGTGGCAAGGGGATAAAAATACATGAGGGAGACGACTGGAAAACGTAGGCAGTCTTATGGAGTGCTTAATAAAAAAGTAGTGCTTAAAAAACAAGCAGTGGAAGGACACCAGTAATGTGGCCATGCTTCAGGGTAGGGACAAACAAATGAGAAAGCCCGCATAAACTAACAAATGTAACCGTGCATAGCATTCAAAGTTCTAACTGGAATACACCTTGACTATTTGAAAAAGAAATTCAGGTGGTAGACCCTATGCATTTCCCTTCGATCCAGTTCTGCCAAAAATGTAGTGGTTTCCCCCCATAAATTAGTCTGTTAGGGAAGTGGAAGTTTTTTTTCCAGAGACACTGGTTTACAATGGAACGATCTGCCCCATGATATAAAATCCGTCCCTTCCCTCTTGACTTCAGAATTTTTTAAAAACATGGCTTTATTGTAAGTTAGTGTGCTCTGCTTTGATCACAGGCTAGCGCCAAGACGCCCCTGGGCATAAGAGCGCTCTACAAAACCTAGAAATCAAATCAAATCAAATGAAAAGTAAGACAATCAGAGTGACAGTAAAGCCAGCCAAGGGAAAGCAATAGGAGGGCTCTAAGACCACTGTAATCTAACATTAGGTTTTTTCACCAACAGACAGCTTGCACAGTCAGGTAGGCGAGACCTAAAAAATAGTCTCACATTATTTGGATTGTACGAGGTTCATGAAAAATAGGACAGCTTTAGTTTTGAAACCAAAAAAGGGATTGTATCTTTTGTAACAGAACAGTCTCAAAATGGATGATTCTAAAGCATAAGTGAGGGTGAGTCCCTAACAACCTTGAATGTAGTACTCATAGCAGCGTGCATCAGTTTAGCTGTTCCTATAATGAATGGTATTTGAGGAAATTTAAAGTAGATGCAACTGGGGCTAAGAAAGACAAGAGAAGGGATGCAAAGGTCCGTTCTGTGACATCTGGGAGCATAACAAAGAATTGAATTTTCAAGAGGCTTGTGAGCAGGGCTCTTTGGACTTATTTAATGTACATTGGCATACAATTGCGACGCAACTATATGAGCAAGACACTGGCAAAGACGTACAAAACAGTCAATCAAACGCTCCCTCACGCTCGCAGGGATGACAGTACTAAACAGTCAATGAAACGCTCTCTCACGCACGCAGGGATGACAGTACTAAACAGTCAATGAAACGCTCTCTCACGCACGCAGGGATGACAGTACTAAACAGTCAATGAAACGCTCTCTCACGCACGCAGGGATGACAGTACTAAACAGTCAATCAAACGCTCCCTCACGCACGCAGGTTTTACTCCCTCACGCACGCAGGTTTTACTGGCGCACTCCAAGTAGACCAGTCTCCCGAGGCTCCAGACAGATCCTGGCATTTTGGTGCACAGAGCTCAGCTGAGCCAAGCATGCAGAACGGAAAAACATGACCTGCAGCCGTTGTTGCTGGGGGCTTCCCCGAAGAGATGAACCTCTGCAGACTCCGTAGACGCGTGGCATGTTAATAGCCGCCCTGCTGTGTATTAATCCCTCTTCAGGAAATAATGTCTTACAACATGCGGCTCAAATATTTATTTTTTAGACAATGTTTTGCCTTTTACACTCTTGATAAAACTGTGATCTAAGGTGGAGCAAGGCAGTGACACGGGAGAGTATCAAACATATTTTAAACAGCAGCCGCTACGGTTAAGACATAACATGAGCATTTACCATTAGTGAATATACACTATACACCAGTTAAAGCAAAATAAGCATTGTTAATTTTTAGTGCAATGTTATATCGTACATACCTCTGCGGCAGAAGACTCGATGCTGATTAAGTGGAGCTTCAGTGACTAATTAATGTGTAAATAGGCATCCAGGGCAGAGCACTGATAATCAGCTTAGCAGGGCATTAGAGCCAAGAATTGCACTTGCTAAGCGTAGAGGCGAGTGCTGAAGCTGGTCTGTCACAAATACAACACAACAAGGGTGGAACATTCTCATCCACGGCTATGCAAAGAAAGAGCTCATGTTTATACCATTATGTACTTTGAATTGGTTATCAAAACAACACAGCCAACCATTTAAAACAAGCGCGCGTGCCTCGCACGGCAGCAGGGGGAGGGGGGAGAGGAGGGAGCCTGCGCGATTCACTTGCGGGAGCGAGCGGCGCCAGGAGCGATAATTGCTACCATATGGCGCCAGCTGCTCGCTCCCGCAAGTGAATCGCCAAACGTGCACGCGTTGCCATTGAAGGCAATGGAACGCGTGCACGTTTTTGGCTGAAAAGCCGAATCGATTGCAAAGGTCTTTTTCCTATGCAGCGCATGCGCGCTGCGTAGGCGAGACCTAAAAGTGCTATGACACCCTAGCCTTTTTTTTTTTTGCTGTCAACCATGCTGCACAGCTGACATGCTGCTGTACAACCTGGCTAAATATACACTGACAAAGCCAATAGATCTCGTATAGGCACTACCTATTGGCTTTGCCAATTCTTGTTACTTTTTTTATTTCCAATGGGCATGTTTTGCAACCAAGAGCTATCCCTAATCAAGTAGACTGTGATGAGCATGATTAGGACTATGAGTAATTGTCTATAATTCAAACATTCTGTGTGCAAATTCCTTATGTTATCTAGCCATTGGGTATATGTTTTGAGGTTACGCCTGCACAGCTCTTGTGCTGTGCTTGTGAAATCTTTTGTAACGAAAAAAAAAATCTTAAAGGGGGCCTACAGCTCTTACTTTCCATTTGTTCAGATGCTTGTCACTCTGTTTTCCTTGATTTCTGTTGGTTGCAGCATGCGATTTCCTGTTGTGTTTGTCTTTCTCTTTGTGTGTTTTCTTATCAGTGGAGCTTGGACAGGTACTTCCTTTTAACTTTTCCTCCGCCTTTTATGGTACTACTTTTTCTTTGTGATTAAGAGTGTTTGGCGACTGCAAGTTATTTGTGTAGCTCTGCTTTTTTGCGGTATATATATCTATTCTTTCTGAATACTTTTTACATTCTTTTTTAATTTAATACCCGCACTCCATACATTGTATGTGCTCCGTCTTTCCACGGCCCATTGTTTAACAAACTCCCTTGTGTTTCTGTACCACCCCCTCCTGCTGTTCATTGTTTTTGTTGCTATTTTACATAGTGCGAAATCGACCCCAAGGCATCGGAGCACTTTACACGAAGAGGTTAAGGGCCTGATTACGATCTTGGTGGATGGGATACTCTGTCACAAATGTGACGGATATCCTGTCCAACAAATTACAAGTTCAATAGGATATAATGGAATTATAATTTGGTGGACGGGATAGCTGTCACGTTTGTGACAGAGTAACCCTGTCTGCCAAGATCGTAATCAGGCCCTTAGTGATTTGCCCAGAATCACAGGATGTTGAGCATCCTACCAAGACTCGAACCCGGTTCCCCAGCATCAAGGTCGGCCACTCTAGCCCTTAAGCCATATCCTCTCCTCTCGAGATCAGCATATAAAATGGCTGGCACTCCTTTGGAAGGAACAAATATAATGCATTCCCATTATGTGATCCAAAGCAGCCCAGGCCATCTTGTTTTTGAATGACGCTTGGATTTTTCACAGTTGCCATAATTCAGCCACATGTTTTATATATATATATATATATATATATATATATATATATTAGACACACTACCTTTTAGCACCTTCAAAATGCTTAATAGACACGGTCTTATAGACATCTTAAAAACCACCGAGGATTAGCAGATTTCAAAGCGTGAATTTGTCTTCATTCTGCGACACACAGCTTCTTCTGTTTAGTAATGTAGACCAGTTCTCACAAGCTGTCTTCCAAATTATCCACTGGTGTTTTGATAAAATAAGCTCTTCAATTGGGGTTAGAAAGAATTGAGACCACATTACACAAAGACGTTTCAAAGGATTTCCTTGCTTTACCCGCCCTCATCGGTTTATCTGAACCTGGTCCTTAAACACAGCAACAAATGCTGTTCTGTGTAGAAACAGAAGCTGGCAGTTCTAACAGTGTCTTTGTACAGGTAGGTTTCAAACCCGAAGTCAGAAAGGCCATGTGGATAAATGGCAAAAATGCATGCTATAAAAGCAGGAGTCTCGCGGTCACAGTGGGACATTCTATTGAAATAACGTGAAATTGTAAAGTTGGGCTGATGTTCGCCTGATCCGTGCTGCTGGCGCATGAACCCACTGAGCAGTCTCGCACCCAGCTTTCTTCTACCTATCAGAGTGGAAATTGCAATGGAATCCGAGCCATGACGAGTAACGAAACAGGTCTGGGACGAGAGGCAAACAGCTTTGTCAAGGGGGCATGTAAAATGCGGTAGCGTGCCCAGGCGCGGTGCGTCCATTGGGGGCGTTGGGGCGTTGCCCCCCGCCAGCAGGCCGCAGCTGAGCTCCCTCGGCGTCTGACTAGTTCAGAGACGCCGAGGGAGAACTGACTGACAATCATGTCAGTCAGCATGACGTCGGACCGCCCACCCCCTTCAGAGTCTGAAGGGGTGGGCGGTCCGGCGTCATGTTGACTGACATGATTGTCAGACCAGCCAGGGACAGACAGTCAGCAGCACAAGTGCGCATGAGTGGGGAAGGTGAGCACATTTTTGCCCGTGCCCAGTCATGCGCACTTGTGTTTGCGCTGACTTGCGCATGCCCATTAGGAGCCCCTCGGTCTCCTAATGGGCAGGCTTCGGGCGAAGAATAACCGTGCCCTAAGCCAATCCTGGCGCTGCAGCAGCGCCAGGATTGGCTGAGGGGTTGCCACTCCAGTGCTGTTCCTGAAGAGGCGCCAACGCGGACCAGGAGCAGAGGCGGTCAGGTAAGTTTTGTGCATTTATTTTATTTACCCTCGGTCGCCCCCCCGCGACCCATGTCAACCCCCCGTGACCCATGTCAACCCCCGTGAGTACTGCGAGCCGCGACTGTGCGAGAGACCAGTGTCCAGTATGAACTACAGCCAGAACCAACTGCCTCCCAGGGGGTTACAGCCAGCGGATTTCAAATGATTGTGGTAAGTGTGGAACTCCAGCCATTTGCAGGAGTAAATCTGCGAATATTTCCAGCGTAGAACAGGGTCGAAATCGCAAATGAGTTGATGAATGTCACAAACACATGTTTGCGAGCTTAATAAATTCCCAAAGCAACGACTGCCTTGATCCTCACGCTCGTGCCCCTTGAGATGGTGTTTGTACTGTGTAACTGAATGCAGTTGAGCTGTACAATTACACAGTACCAAAACCATTTTCGCCTGACAAGTTTCCTTTTGTGGGAAGATGACAGGCTTAAACGGCGCCACTTTTGCCCGTACTGTTTCTCGTCAGTAAATGGCTTTGTGAATGGGTCGCACAGTGTCGCACTCGCACAGGTCGTCCTGCATGTCAATAAAACATTAATATTAAAACATTTATTAGTAAAAGGCTCCTCCAAAGACACAGGCGTTATCTATTGCAGAGCACTCTCTAGTGCTTTGAAGCTGGTTCTTCTGAGTGCAATTTAGTTATTCCAGATAAACATTTTCAGAAAAAGCTTAAAGCAGTTTGACCCCGCGTAGCAAGGTCATGCTGCAAGATCAAACACAGTCTCAATTTAAGTTTATCTGTTACTTTTAACAACTATAATTTGTGTTTCACAGAAACTTTGAATGTCGTTTTTGTAGAAAATAGAAAAGGTGAGAACGTCCACAAAGTTGCCAGAAAGCTCTGTGTGCTGAGGACACCATGTTACCAGACCTCGGCTTTCACTTGACAACCTAAAGAATTCTGGGAGTTGTAGTTCTTTCATTGAATTAAATGGCCTGACGTACCAGATAGTAATGGTTTGTAACATAAAAGTCCAGGAAGAATAAACAATCAGTGATATGGCAACACTAAACGATAGAAGCCAACTTTTGAAAGATCTACTGATGATGAAGACCTTACTTTCCGGTTGAAATGGTCTGGACAAAAATCATATTTTAGGAGACACACAGAAGAAAAGGTGTAAGTTTTAAACAAAAATGTGAACAAAACGAGGGCCCAAACTTCTGATCTAATATCTTTTGATTTCGTCAAACTCTGCCATCTCTCGATATTAGCACCTATTGTGGCACTACAGTTAGCTTGGTGGGTTAATGAATCAGCTGCGGAGAGCTCCTTGCCATCTCCTGATCACACTCCAAGTTCCGGTGAGCTGTCTGAGCCTATCACAGAGTTAGAGTGACAGTAATAAGTGTAATTTATAGCGACTCAAATCCACGAGCTGCAATGCTGTAGCAGTCATCACCATGTAAACATGAAATTATTATAAAGGACTGCTTACAAACATAGGCCTGGTTCGTCAAGGATAAGCCCCTCAACCTCCCTTAAGTTAGCTGGGCTTCCTCCATTAGTCAAACTCGGCCCTAACTTTTACGCCCTACCACTTTGAAAAGTCACCAGCCGCCACTGCTCTCTAGTGCTTTGAAGCTGGTTCTTCTGAGTGCAATTTAGTTATTCCAGATAAACATTTTCAGAAAAAGCTTAAAGCAGTTTGACCCCGCGTAGCAAGGTCATGCTGCAAGATCAAACACAGTCTCAATTTAAGTTTATCTGTTACTTTTAACAACTATAATTTGTGTTTCACAGAAACTTTGAATGTCGTTTTTGTAGAAAATAGAAAAGGTGAGAACGTCCACAAAGTTGCCAGAAAGCTCTGTGTCCTGAGGACACCATGTTACCAGACCTCGGCTTTCACTTGACAACCTAAAGAATTCTGGGAGTTGTAGTTCTTTCATTGAATTAAATGGCCTGACGTACCAGATAGTAATGGTTTGTAACATAAAAGTCCAGGAAGAATAAACAATCAGTGATATGGCAACACTAAACGATAGAAGCCAACTTTTGAAAGATCTACTGATGATGAAGACCTTACTTTCCGGTTGAAATGGTCTGGACAAAAATCATATTTTAGGAGACACACAGAAGAAAAGATGTAAGTTTTAAACAAAAATGTGAACAAAACGAGGGCCCAAACTTCTGATCTAATATCTTTTGATTTCGTCAAACTCTGCCATCTCTCGATATTAGCACCTATTGTGGCACTACAGTTAGCTTGGTGGGTTAATGAATCAGCTGCGGAGAGCTCCTTGCCATCTCCTGATCACACTCCAAGTTCCGGTGAGCTGTCTGAGCCTATCACAGAGTTAGAGTGACAGTAATAAGTGTAATTTATAGCGACTCAAATCCACGAGCTGCAATGCTGTAGCAGTCATCACCATGTAAACATGAAATTATTATAAAGGACTGCTTACAAACATAGGCCTGGTTCGTCAAGGATAAGCCCCTCAACCTCCCTTAAGTTAGCTGGGCTTCCTCCATTAGTCAAACTCGGCCCTAACTTTTACGCCCTACCACTTTGAAAAGTCACCAGCCGCCACTGAGCGTGCCTGTGAGAACGATTTTTGCTTATCAGCAAACCTGTGGTTTCCCCATGCAGAACAGTTCTATGTCGAGAGTTTGTGCTTCAGGTAGAATCTGAAATCTGGCCTTTTCATCTTGCCTAAAACTGAAGTCTATTCTCTCAGGGGCCGTGACGAAGTATATTAGAATGGGACCTGCGCTTCATTACCTGGATGAGGCGTTAGGGCCAGAGCTGCCAACTTTGGAGCTGGGCAACCAGGTTCCAGTCTAGGCGTTAGTGCAACATCCTGTGATTCTGGGCAGACCACTTAATCTCCCTGTGCCTACCGAAAATGAAAGTGTCCTTGTGTATTGTAACTGGTGCTCATGTAAAACGCTCCAATACCTTTGAGTTGAGTTTGAGCTATATAAAACTGTGAAAAAACAACACATTTACTTCTTTCCACTCCTGATACAAAATTAGCAGGGCCACACAAGAGCGCCTTGGAAGATTCCTTAAAATTACATTAATAAAAATAGGTCCCGAATTTGCCGAGTCATCTCAGTGATTGGATCCAGTAACAAGCATTAGCAAAGACAATAGGCTTTGCCCCTGCAAATCTATTGGTTTTGTCAATGTTTTATTAAGACATGTTGCACAGCGGCGCTGTCGGCTGTACAATATGGCTTAAAGTTTTTTATAAAACAGCTATGATGCGGACAGTGTTGACCGTGTCACAGTCCTTTTTTTTTTTTTTACTTTAAAACATGCTGCACAGCTGCTAGTGCTGCTGTGTAACGTGTTGAAAAACATTAACAAAACCTATAGATTTCGCAGAGGCGAAACCTATTGGCTTTGCCAATGCTTGTTTGACAGAGATGTTTGTTAGGCTCAAGAAGATTTCCTGAAGGAGTGGTCAGCAGGCACCACTTGTCCTCTTAATGCCAGTGAATTCTTAAGTCTGTATGCATCTGTGGGGCACTTGGACGCCTTCTGTTGGACCTGTAAGACCTTTGTGAATAGGTGACAGTTCCCACAAGTCAAGCAATGGCATATAAAAGAATGCCCAAATGGAAGGAGTACACAGCTGCTTGAGTGTTAGCAGCAATGCCTCTAATTGGCTGCCCTGTTTATAAGAACTAGGGCCTGATTTACAAACGGTGTGCGGCTCGGTAACGAGTCGCAAACTGGTTAGAAACTGCTAACTGTGCTGTTCGCATCTCTAGTAAGATATGATACAAGTGGTTTGTGGTGGTCTCTAAATTAGTATTTCCTAAAATTGCACACTACGCAGACTAAATACTGATTTCTTCTTTTTGCAATAGAAATTTCCACATCTCTAAAAGCGATTTAGAGATAGTGAGTTGCTATTTTGATTTACAAAACATTCGCAATTAGGAAATTCGTTAAAACACTGGGTTTTGCATGTGCCAAATACCATGGATTTGCTACACGGTTTGGGGTTGTGCAGCACTGAATCACTTTTGCTTGGGGGGAGAGGAGGGGGTGGGGATGACCTCCTGTCTCCGAGAGTTTGTCTCCTGGACTGTTCCAATTGACCCGAGATTGATTCTTTTACATACTGCAGACCCAACTTGGCGGTAATAGTTACAAACATGCCCTCCTATTCTTTGGGTTAACATTGGCGAAGAGGGATATAGCCAAGTCATGGAAGGCAGACCACACCCCTTCCTTGACACTGTGGAAGCAGGGCTTAGACCATTGTATGGGGCTTGAGGTTGCAGTGTACCAGGCGAGGGGATCCCCCAAAAACATATCAAAATCTGGCAAAGGTGGGCGGACTAAAGGGGTATTATTCAGGAGTGTGTTCATTCCCTTAACTCATGTATTGAAGAGGAGATTCAAACCTATGGGAATATTGGAGGTGGACAAAGGGAGCAGATTTGAACTCTCGTTCATTGAGAATTCTGGGTCCGGCCTGTTGGGAGGTTGTTGGGGGGAGGGGGGAATTTGTGGAACTTTCTGTGCATGTTTTATGTTAAGGTTTATGATCAGTTTGTATGCTTTATTTCTCTTGTGTACATCGGCCAAAGGAGAGTATTATCTCAGCAAAACCTAATAATATGTGTTATGAAAAAAACAAATACCATGGATCTGAATCAGGTGGTAACCAGGTTAAAAGTATAAAAGGGGTCCAAAATGCCTTGCAATCTTTCACAATGGCTGCACTCCATGCTGTAGTGAGGAGGATGGGAATTCTGGGAGCTCAACAACAGAGGAGGAGAGAAAGGATATTAGGCAACTTAGCTGTGCATAGGATTCTACCCATGGAGTCAGCAAGTGAGGATTCTGAAGAGAAGAATGTAGAGATTCCCCTTGCTTGCCACCTCCAGGACTGGAATCAGCAAGAGGAGCAGAAGGACATGCATGTCCAGATGATCAAACTGACCACTAAAGAAAACATTTTTTAATGTTGTTTAGTTAATACATACAAAATAGCATACACAGTGTTCTGTTATCTCTACTTTTTCAAGTGTAAACTGTTCAAAAATTAGTATATATTTAAGTATCACATTATTAAATAACTAAGCTTGAGTATCTGATGCAGGGACAGAGGTATCAATAATTGCTACTCCAGGGATAGCTTCTGGCTGCAAGATGGATTCTATCATCTCCTCCATTGGGGTGGGTGGTGGTTCCTTACTTTCCCTTCCCCCGTGGCTGCTGCATCCTTCTTTTGTTTTGCAACCTTCTCCTTTGTACAGGAGTCGAGGTCATACCACTTCTTGTGTATTTCTTCCATCAACCTTTTTGTCACTCCAACAGCACTTATTCTGTCCTGAATAGTGGTCTATATTTGTGTCTTGATGGATTCTGGAACAGACAGGAAGCCTTCCCAAAGAGCCTTTCATGCTCCCCCACACACTCTTCCACTAAAGTCTCTAGCACTGCTTCATTAAATGTTCTTTCTTGCCTCCTCACCACCTCCTCCTGTGGCTCCTGGCTCGACATTTTCAATAATGATAGTGCTTGGCTGGAAGGTAAACAAAAACCTTGTTCTGCTGCTTCCAGGAAATACACTTCCTGAACTGGGTGTCGTCTTCATTACATCCAGGTGCAACATTTCTTCATTGGTGGGCCTTCGATCTATTGGAACTGCGAAACTACTCACTTTGGTCCTCTTCTGTTGGAGACAGCAGAGTGCTCTGCTGACAAGATGGTGCCCAACAGATGTTGAGGTCATTTTTTTTTTCCGTTTCCTACGATAGGACTTCCAACTGCATCTGATGCATTCCCGGCGTACTTGCCTGGTAGAGGTAGTGGCTGATCCGAGGCTAGAATCTGATCTGCTTCTTAGCCCCCTGTTTCTACTCCCCTCCCCTCCCTATATCCGCTACTGGGGACTTGTTCATCTATGTTTACTATCCAACTGTAACTAATGTAACTATGCATAAACTGTCACTCTTGTTATGTCTGACCGTTGAGACCTGAGCTACGTGGCTGATGCCCGATGGAGCTGCTTGACAGCTATAGAGGAGATCGTCCCTGGGTCACCCCCTAGGCCGTCACCTACCCAGCCGGACATTGGGCACAGTTCTTCCTTGTCTTCTCGCTGTGTCTCCTTCCTCCCCCTCCCTCGGACGAATCACTGTAACATTGTTTTTATTTCCATGTGTCTTACTATGATCTTGTAACGGATGTAATTTGTAACTTTTAACTCAATTATCCTCATGTAAAGCGCTCTGATACCCCCGGGTCTAGCCAGCGCTATATAAAACTCTTCAAATAAATAAATAAAAATAAATTGACCATTTGTGATTCATACCAAATAGCATTTACTGGTTTGGAATTTTAAAATGCCAAAGCGTAACAAACCACTATTTCCATTATGTAAATGTTGGTAAATCATCTTTAGTGTTTCCTATTTTGTCATTCCGTATGAGTGGCAAATTTTGTTACAAGACCGGAGGCTCATATTATGCTGTCTTTTCTTCCGTTGTATTGCATAGCAGCCAAGAACAACACAGAAAACTACACAGCCCAGAAAAACAGGGAACCAGAACTACCAAAAGGCATCATAATAGGCTATCCAATCAGATGTCGTGCACATCAATATTTTTATCTTGACTGGGAGCAACAAGTCCTCTTTTTCTTTCTGCTCGCAGTCAAGATAAGTACATTATTTCTCTAATCACTTTGGTGTACTTATTAGTATTAATGTGCACAATTACTTATGGCAGTTTTGTGTGTACTCAGCAGCGCTCACAAGCCCCTTGAGGGTCATTGCTTACTGTTAATGCCTGCGTGGTGTTCTCCTCACTTTAACAGCTCTTCGCATCTCAGAAGGCTGTATCTTGGTGTCATTCAGAGGAAAGCCTCAGGAGTGCCTCCTCAGCCCAGCGCTTCACGTTTATGCCTATCCTCGGTCTTCGCTCTACTTCTCTTGCCTCCCCTCCCCCTTTTTGCTTAGTAATTAGTTCTCCTCCTCCAGCCTGGCCAGGTCTACCTCCTAACAGGAATTCCCTTCTCCTGGTCTATTTTAAAACTGTTATTAGTATATTTGAGGTTTGCTTCTGCAATAGTAGTTTTTTGTTATTTATTTACCAGTTTTTTTGTCCCCAATCTTCTTATTTAAAATGGAAAATAATGAGGAGGCTCAAGTTTTTAAGGATGACTTGCAGTCCTTCATTTAAGACTCAGTGCAGAAGGCTGTATATGTTTCTATGTTAGACATTTCAATGGCAAAAATGTTCTGTAGTAACATGGGTGTGCCCTCAAAAAGGGCAAGGAATGTGCTAATCCGCAAGATGGGTTTACTAAAGTCTTTTCTGGTAAATCTGGTCCTCCCAGCGAGAGGTTTATAAATCAGGATTACTTCCTCATCTCCCCTCAACATTACTCATGTTAAGGACACGGGTGATGGTGTGTTTAGTAATGTGAATGATCTTGATAATACTGCAGATTTGTATTTATATGGGCCTCCTGAGAAAAGGTGCAAAATTTCTCTTTCTAAAAGAGGGGTATGTTCTATCCTGGCTTCTCCAGATTTAGTCGACCATTTCGGGAACATATTTTCGACACTACTCTAATTCATCACCCAAACTCTACTATTCAAAGTATGTCTCAAATAAAAGGACACACAATTGGATCATGTTTCAGATTGTGTGTCTTTTTGAGACATACTTTGGATAAAGTTACCAGCAACAAGTTACACCCTCAGTGCCCTTGCCTTTCCCTCCCTGATAATGTCACTGCTACTCCTCTCATTACAACTCCTCTCATTATTATTTTTCACCAAATTTGGTAAATTTGTGGATAGGGCCTGGTCTAACTGCCAGAACAAAGTTTTGGATTTGGTTGGTCCTCTAACCAGGATTTTGGACTTGGCTGAACAATCCAAAATGGAGGGTTCGCAAGTGGATCCGGATGATTTATTCAACTGGGCCCAAAGGGCTATTTGTCTTTTAGAAAATGCCATTTCACAAAAGAGATACATGAGTCTTTTGTTAAAGATAGATCCTAAGCTTAGTAGTCTCTCCAGAAAAGAAGAGGGCACCTGCGCCAATAGTCCTTATTTGGGGATTCCTTTATCAAGGTAATGAGTAAATATGTTTTCACTTTTGCCACCATTGATAAAGCCCAGTTATCCATCAAAAAGATTTTTGCATCTCGTAGTTTTGGCAGGGCGGCAAGGTAGAAGTTGCTTTGCCGGCCGTTATTCTTCAAAAGGAAGTTCGTTCAACAGAGCCTCCTTCAACCAAGGCTCACAACAAGATTATTACCAGTCCTACAGACCAAATTTCTACCCTCGTCGTCACAGAGGCTCCCGAAACAAGGGGTACAGAAATAAATCAGACCAGTTTGCAGTTAAGTGTTTCCAATTCCGGCTCTCCTACAGGAGGAGGTCATTTATCTTTATGTGCAAATGTTTGGTTCCCAATCACAACAGATCCTTGGGTCATTCAAGCAGTTCAAGGCTATTGTATAGAACTTCACCAAGTGCCGATACAACTTCAGCTACCCGTCCTCTTCTTTTCTCTCAGGAACAATCCATTCTGGTTCACCTAGAGGTTTTTCTCTTCTAGCGAAACAGGCGATAGAACTAATCTCTTTCAACCCGTCAGGTTTCCTCAATACCATTTTCCTTGTTCAAAAGAAAAATAAAAAAATTTGTACAGTTATCAATTAAAAAATCTTTCACAACTTTGTGCTTTATCACCCCTACAAAATGAAATCCATAGTTCATCTCGGAGATATTCTTCTGCAAGACGACTGACTCGTAATATTGGACCTTCAAGATGCCTACTTCACGGTGTGGATTCACCCTCTTTATCTTCAATTCCAATGGGGAAACTCTTTTTTTCCCTTCTAGACTCTTCCCTTTGGCCTTGCCTCCGCCCCTTGGTGTTTCACCAAAATCCTAAAACCAGTAGTGGCCTTTCTTCAAGCTCATCGCATCAGGCTCATAGTATATCTCGGCGACTTTCTAATGTTAGTGCGAGACAGGGACTATCTCTTTTCTCATCTGAATCTTTGTCGGTCTCTGCTGCAAGATCTAGGTTTTCCAATCAACTTTCAAAAATCTTCTCTAATACCTTCAAGTTGCCTGGCATTCCTAGGTTTTCTAATAGATACTTCTCAAGCTATCTTACAGTTACCTCTTCAGAAAGTAGCCATGATCAAGAAAGAAATTTGTCACACTCTCACTCTTCAACATATTCCTCTCAGGTTGGTAGCCCGCCTTGTAGGTCTTTTGGCTTCTTTAATTCAGGCTATTTTCCTGGGCCCTCTCTGTTATCACGTATTACAACAGTTAAAGATTTGCAATTTCCATAAAGACGTAACTCAGATCCAATCACTCTCGATTCGGAGTCCAAGGACAAACTGCAGTGGTGGATGAATCGCTTAGACGCCTGGAACGGGAGAACGATGTTCTCTGACGCACCAGATCTAGAATCCGATGCAAGTCGGACAGGTTGGGCCGCAAGATGTGGTCAGTTCTCGACTGGAGGTACATGGTCTGCTCAGGAGTCAAACTTACAGATAAACTGTTTAGAGATGCTTGCAGGTTCCTTTGCCATCCAGTCCTTTGGCAAAGAAAAGAGCAAATGCACAGTTCTCTTAAGGATGGAAAATCTTTCTGCGGTCAGATATACCAACCACCTGGGGGTCCAAAATGTAAACCTTTAGCGGATTTGGCCAAAAGTCACTTGGAGCTTTGTCTCTAACGAAACCTCTCAGTCAAGGAAGAATATCTTCCAGGCAATTTGAATCTGGTGACAAACTGGTGCTCCAGACATCTTCAAGATTCCAGCGATTGGCAACTTCATCCTTCCGTGTTCAGTCAAATTACATCAATCTTTGGCAGCATGTCAATTGATCTTTTTGCTTCTTGCCTCAACTCTCACCTTCCCTCCTTTTTCAGTTGGAGACCAGATCCGTTAGCTCTGGCTATGGATGCCTTTCTCCAATCTTGGCCTCAATCTCTTCTTTACGCTTTCCCCCTTTTGAGATGATCTCCAGAGTTCTAGTTCAGGCTTGCAGACCGTAGTCGCCCTTAGTTCTAATTACCCTGTTTTGACAGTCCCAGAGGGGGCCCAACTCTTCTGGAGCTCTCATCGGATTACCCAGTTCAGATTCACATCTTTCCCAATCTGCTTCTCAATCCTCAGGGTTTAAGTCACAAACCTGTCCTAGAAAACTCCCTATCCCTGGTTTCGGCCTTCCTGCAGAACCCATGGGGAATTCAGAAGAAGCTGTAAGCCTTATCCAGCAATCCTGGGCACCAGGGACGGCAAAACTTTACAAATATGCCTGGCTGACTTGGTGTCACTGGTATATGGACAGGAGTTCAGATCCCATTTCAGCAGATGTAACTCTAATAGTCAATTTCTTAGCCTCAAGGTAATGCTTACCGTACGATTAACACCTATCATTCAATGATTATGGCAAAACAAGTCAGAGGGGATGGAAGACCCATGGGAGAACAACCTTTGATCTGTCAGCTTTTGAAGGGAGTACAATTGTCTAAACCTCTTGCTCCGTAATATAATTGCATGTGGGATGTTAATTTGGTGTTGAATATGTTTATTTCCTGGCAAGATAATATGACCATTTCGCTCAAACATTTTTCAATTAAGTTAACTATGCTTTTGTGTTTAATTTCACCGAAACGTATTGCTGATGTTAGAGCACTTGATGTTTCTTCTTTTCAGTATTCCCCTCATGCGTTTCTTTTCAAGTCCACAGATGCACAAAAACCAATTTAATGTCAATTCACTATCCTTTTTCCCTTCTCAACCTAAGTTAAGTGCTGAAAATGTTTGAAATCTTGTTTCAAGAACTGCAGACTTGAGAACACCCAATTACTCATTTCTTTCCAAAAAACCCACAAACCTGTTTCTGCTCCCATCCTAGCTCGTTGAGTCAAATGTGTTATGTCCATGGCTGGAATCAATACTGATTTCTTTGGCGCCCATTCTGCCAGAGGTGCTTTGGCATCCAAAGCCTTCTGGGCAGGTGGGGGTTTACACAACATTTTCAAGTCTGCAGATCGTTCAAATGTCAATACTTTCAGAACATTTTATTGTAAACCTATATCTCATTAGTCCGATTCTGTAATTGCAATGCTTTGAACAAGCATATTATGAGCCTCCGGTCTTGTAATAAATGTCCTCACATATCTGCCAACTCCTCTGGATATGTTGTCTCTTTATATGTTGGACCTTGTTGAGGATTTTTCGATTATCTTGGTTACTATATATTTGATCATTCTCTTCCATTTGTTTCCTTATCTGGATTGACTCATTGCAAGAAAAGAAGACTTGCTGCTCCCAGTCAAGATAATTATCGATATGCACGACGGTAAACAGCCATTACAACGAACATTTTACCCCGCATTCCAACACAACGCAACTACTATTACTCCGCAATGCCATTACAACGCATGGCATTATAATGCATATGCATTTACCACGCATGCTTTTACAACGAATTTCGTTGTAAAGGCATGAATGGTAAAGGCATATGTATTTTACATGTAAGTATAAGTTAAGTATAGGGTTTAGGGTGGGTTTGGCTTTTGGGGTGTAGAGGTATAAGTTTTGGGGTGTCAAGGTTAATTTTAGGGTTCGGGGTGGGTTTGGGTTTTGGGGTGCCCAGGGTAATTTTAGGGTTCAGGGTTTGTTTGGGTTTTGGGGTGCCCAGGGTGATTTTAGGGATAAGGGTGGGTTTGGGTTTTGGGGTGTAGGGGTATTTTTAGAGTTCAGGGTGGGTTTGGGTTTTGGGGTGCAGAGGTATTTTTAGGGTTCAGGGTGGGTTTGGGGGTGCCCAGGGTAATTTTAGGGTTCAGGATGGGTTTGGGTTTTGGGGTGCCCAGGGTAATTTTAGGGTTCAGGGTGGGTTTGGGTTTTGGGGTGCAGAGGTATTTTTAGGGTTCAGGGTGGGTTTGGGTTTTGGGGTGCCCAGGGTAATTTTAGAGTTCTGGGTTTTGGGGTGCCCAGAGTATTTTTAGGGTTCAGAGTGAGTTTGGGTTTTGGGGTGCCCTGGGTAATTTTAGTGTTTAGGGTGGTTTTAGGGTGCAGGGGTATTTTTAGGGTTCAGGCTGGGTTTGGGTTTTGGGGTGCCCAGGGTAATTTTAGGGTTCAGGGGTTGTTTGGGTTTTGGGGTGCCCAGGGTAATTTTAGGAATAAGGGTGGGTTTGGCTTTTGGGGTGCCCAGGGTAATTTTAGAGTTCAGGGTTTGTTTGGGTTTTGGGGTGCCCAGAGTAATTTTAGGATTAAGGGTTTGTTTGGGTTTTGGGTTTGTAGGGGTATTTTTAGGGTTCAGAGTGAGTTTGGGTTTTGGGGTGCCCTGGGTAATTTTAGTAATTAGGGTGGTTTTAGGTTTTGGGGTGCAGGTGTATTTTTAGGGTTCAGGGTGGGTTTGGGTTTTGGGGTGCCGAGGGTAATTTTAGGGATAAGGGTGGGTTTGGCTTTTGGGGTGTAGGGGTATTTCTAGGGTTCAGGGTGGGTTTGGGTTTTGGGGTGTAGGGGTATTTCTAGGGTTCAGGGTGGGTTTGGGTTTTGGGGTGTCCAGGGTAATTTTAGTGTTTATGGTGGTTTTGGGGTGCAGGGGTATTTTAAGGGTTCAGGGTGGGTTTGGGTTTTAGGGTGCCCAGGGTAATTTTAGGGTTCAGGGTTTGTTTGGGTTGTAGGGGTAATTTTAGGGTTCAGGTTGGATTTGGCTGTGCCCAGGGTAATTTTAGGGTTTAAGGGTATGGGGATTGGGGTGGTAAGGGTACATTTAGAATTTTGGGGGTGTATAGTTATTGGGATACAAAGGGTAATTTGTGGGTATTTAAAAAAAAATATATATATATATTTACCCTAAACACTTTTACAAAGTATATGCCTTTACCACGCATGCCTTTGCGTTGTAATGGTATGCATGGTAAAGGCATATGCGATGTAAAAGGCACCGGGACGCTATCAAGCAGCCTCC